>CM026289.1:4402974-4793338 GCA_014851415.1 Cnaphalocrocis medinalis | reverse complement strand
AAATAAAGCGAATGGTGTAACATTTCACTCGTAAGTATTTATATTTCATCAATAATTTAATTTATTTTATTTGTTGACAAAACATCAAAGTCTGATCGCCCAGCGCGTGACAGAGAGAGTAATATTGGCAATTACTGTGAGACAAAACGAGACAACATCATTATCTCGGTGGCCAATATAATTAGACCCGCTGTAGTACTCAGAACTCAGTTGATAACAGCTCATTTGTTAATGGTTTACAATAAACGGGAAAAGTACGGTAGCGTCAGCAGTTTCGATAGGCATTGTTTTAATAGCGGTCAGATATAAAATAGCAATTTTATTTCGACTAGAAATCAATAAACATGCAAATAATAATTACGTATTATTTTTAAGTGAACGTTTATTGTTTTAGATTTCCGCAAGATCCGCGTTTAAAAGAAAAATTGATCAAAGTTATCCAGCGGGATCGAAGGGATGAATACTGGTTACCTGGACAATTTAGTCGAATTTTCTCTTCTCATTTCAAAGAAAATCCTAATCCTAACTTAATATTATAAATGCGAAAGTAACTCTGTCTGTCTGTCTGTCTGTCTGTCTGTCTGTCTGTCTGTCTGTCTGTCTGTCTGTCTGTTACTCTTTCACGCCAAAACTACTGAACAGATTTAAATGAAATTTGGTATGCAGATGATCTAGGCCTTGAGAAAAAACATAGGCTACTTTTTATTGCAAAAAGGGGGTTGTAAGGGGTTAAAAGGGGGGTAAAAAGTTACTCCACGCGGACGAAGTCGCGGGCGGCCGCTAGTTATTTATATTTGACTCCCCTAGTTCGGCGTAAAGTAAAAAGTATTATATTTGTATTTCTTCTGTTGTCTTATTCTATAACACAAGTGCTTAAGCTACTTAGTACGGAGTCAGGACATTAAATGTGGGGTTGTGTTAATTATTAATTACAGTCTATTCCAATTATGATGTCCCTTTGGAAAGATGTCAATAGTTCAGTACTAGGGCAATACCCTTAGAAATCGATTCTCAGCAGCATCGATTCTCGTTTTGTAACTAATTTTAATCGAATTGACTTTCAACTACTATGGTTAATAGAAATTGTCGAAAGAACGCTTTAAGACATGCAAAACTTCCAATCTTATTTTTTGGTAAAAAGAAATGCACGATTGGATGTTAAGTATAGTTTTAAGGATATATTTTAAGTAGGTAGGTATATCTGTACGTGAAAAGTTACCTGCAAATTACTGTACTTTTCATTATAAAATGCATCATAGTATTTCAGCTATAAGTAGCCCCATCCATACTAATATTATAAATGCGAAAGTAACTCTGTCTGTCCTGTCTGTCTGTCTGTCTGTCTGTCGTCTGTCTGTCTGTCTGTTACTCTTTCACGCCAAAACTACTGAACGGATTTAAATGAAATTTGGTATACAGATGATCTACACCCTGAGAAAGAACATAGGCTACTTTTTATTGCGAAACAGGGGGTTGTAAGGGGTTAAAAGGGGGGTAAAAAGTTATTTTTCCACGCGGACGAAGTCGCGGGCGGCCGCTAGTTGTATTATAAAGTATAAGTAGGTAGCTAGATTCATTTTAGAATTTTCGAAAATTCGAATGATCGGTTTAAGTAACTGAATACTTCAGGCACGTCTCTATGTTTAAAAGTAAAGCATAAACCATAGAACGTATACCGTAATCGCGCAAAAAAAAAAATATTTATTTTGAAGTTTAGATGAATTTGAGCACTTGTCAAAAACAATTATGTTTATTTTGCTTGTGAATTAATTGTAGGGTATTTTTGTATATTTTTCAAGTAGCAGCCATATAAAAAAAAAAAAATATATATATTTTTCAAAGGATGATTTACAACCAAGTACAAAAATAGATATGTGATTCGATCTATAGATCTCGCGCGTTACGCACACGTAACGAGCAGAGTTACGTTCTTCGAAATGTCCAAAGGGACATCATAATTTCTTTAATCATTTTTTAAATCATTTTTTATTTTTATGTGTCTCATGTAATTGTCTATTGTAATATTTGTGTCATTGAATAAATTTATTTCTATTCTATTCTATTCTATTCTATAATTGAAACAGACTATAATTATTAAGTATAGTAAATATAACCCATAATTTTTCTTAAGGAATAGTAGGTCAAAGGCCTTTATTATAGAAATCAAGTCATAGCTACTATGATGGGATTAGGCATAATCACTACCCTTTATGCGGTTTGGTGATCTAATCCGATATTCGCTCTGTAATTAGAGTAATTTATTTGAATAAATAGATAAATGTAGTGTAACCTCTATACATACAGATAATAAAATATAAAAAAGCTGGTGTCTGTACATTGAAGATATTTATCTCAAAATAACTTAGGACGACTAAAAAACAGTAACAGAACATGAATCAATGATTTTTAAAATTTTTGTCTGTCTGTTTGTCTGTTTATCTTTTTGTCTGTTTGTCTGTTTCTTCGCGCTAATCTCGGAAACTACTGAACCGAATTCGAATGAAACTTTTTTTTATTGTATAGCTGTAATATCAGGGCAACTTATAGGATATATTTTATTTTGAAGACCAGGCTCCTTGATGTAGAACCACAACAGCCCAGCTAAACTATAAGAGGTAGTTCAATGGCACCTTAACAAAAGTTGTTCAAATTGATGAGCAGTTTATGATGCCATGAAAAAAATCAAAGATCATGGAACATCTGGTTTGGACCTCTAAGAGCCCAGCTACACTATAACAAATATGGAATGAAATGGAATGGAAAATTGTCAAATGTGATGAGCATTTTTGGATGAGATCCTATAAGGAAGGATATTCCGAACTTAAACCCGTAATGGAGCGAAAAGGGGGTTCAAAGTTTGTTCATGGGACTACGTGATTCCTTGGCCCAATTTACTCCAACTTTTGCATACACATTATTTGACAGAATTGATGGATAAAATATAAGATCTAAACTTTAATAGAATACTTACATCCCCTAATGGAATAAAAAATAATTTGTTGGTTACTTTCATGAGAAGTTGATATTTTAAATATTAAATGGGTTTGCACTTGACCTCATCTCACCTGATGGAGAGTGACAATGAGGTCTAAGATGTAGCGTGCTTTCCCAGAAGAAGCCTATTCACTCTCGACTTAAAGACACCTAAATTGTAGCTCTCTGGAAATACAGAAGCCGGCAAGTTGTTCCATTCCTTAGCATTTCGTATAAAATATCAATGAGCCGCCTTAAAAATCTATTAACCTATAAACGAACTTTTATAATAAGTAATATTTTTGTTAAATTCTATTTTAATAATCATCTTTAAGTCAAGAGTCATAAAGTTTACGCAAACGAAGTTGCGGGCGGCCACTAGTTTAGAAATAAAATGTCCTATAAATAAAATTGCTTTTAAATTTAGGAATTGTTTTATTTTTAGTTCCCAGTATGAAAATTTTGCTGACCGTATTTTATACTCATAGATAGTGACTTTCGATGACAGGCACACGTCATGTCATCAAAATATTGCCTCGTTTTTAGGTGTCAGGGCATATCTATGATTTAAATCTTTGGTTACGGGACGTCTTCGTATAAGCCACCAGGATTCAGGGATGTCAAAAAATTACAACGAAGCGTTTGCCTTCTGACCTTCACAACCCTTTAACATGAAACCAGACCAACTGAATTATGTCAAGTTTGAGAAACTATACGAAACGTGTAAGTTTCCTTACGAAGTTTTATTGCTAATGGTAGATATATGCACATGGTCTATATTTGAAAAATCCAGGCTTGGATTCGAACCGAGAGCACCCACGTACGGAAGGCGCGTCCTTATGTTCTAAGGTACCCATCGCTCAACTAACTCATCATATTGCAATTTTTTGGATGCAATCAAAATAACCTAATGTTGGACCAGGGGTAAAGTACCCCCGGGCTGCAAAGTAACGATGCCTTTCGAGTTTTCGACGCAACCGAGAATGATACGCTAGGGATGACGATGAAGATATTAAATTACTTGTCCCGTGCTTCGTAATTTGTCTGGGAGTATTGACAAAAGCTCATTTGTCTCAAAGAGCCTCAGGATCTGAATATTTGGGCGGACAATTCCCAGGCGAGTGTGATTAATGACACTAATAAAGATACGGTATTTGCACCAGGGAGTGGATCCAATAAAATATCCATAAGTCCAAATTAGAATACGGCAATCGGATTTCGGGCTTTCTTTTCTTAGACCGTTTCAATTTATCTTCGCTAAAAGCCACCTTTTTTCCCTGTTTTCTCGTGGACCCACTAATTTGTCCCACTAGTGGGACCACGAGGGAGGCTTATTTCTCGTGGACCCACTAAGTGATAACCGACTCCGACCAACCGATGTTGTAAACCTTTTTATGATTTGTTTATTGACAATGCATACATATTGACATTTGGCGTTATAAATTAATAAACGTAACGTAACACGTTAAAATAATATACCTATTATATGAATGTACCAGGACAAAATAGGTTTGCAGAATGTAGACACTGCTAGTGCGGAAATTTTTGTTTGACTCAATTTTAATGAGTTAGAAATATATTTCTGTAATAAAATGAACTCATAATTTATTTTCAAAGTTGAAAATTGTACCTAGTATGTACCAGGACATAATAGGTTTGCAGGATGTAGATAATTGCCTTTCCTGAAAGAATTATTATTATAACCTTTTTGCTAAAAAATTACTCGTATTAAGTAGTACTCCATGACATTGAAGTACCAGGGCAACATAGCTTTGCAAGAGACATAACTCTGTGGTGCTGCTTATTATTATTTTATAATTATGAAAATGATCATAATGAAAAAAAGTGTTTTTTTTTTTCGTGTAAGCTATGATAGAAACATAGCTACTGCAATGCTATGCTAGCCTAGTAGTACAATATCTACCAAATGGTACAAGACGAGGAAAAAAAGATTTTTTCTTTTTTCGTCTAAGCAATGATATATGATAGGTACTTCCTACAAAGCTATGTTGTCCTGGTACTTCAATGTCGTGGAGTACTACATATTACGAGTAATTTCTATATCAATGACTTATAACTTAATTATAAATATTACATACAACCAAAGAGATCTATCCCAGGAAATGTTGTCAGTACCAGGAAATCATAAATTTATAGGAGTGTACTAGTGTACTAATAATCGTAATTCGTATCTCTGCTAAAACAAAAAATATCTGTGTCTTATAAAACCACCTCTTAGTACTTTATGTTAGCCTGGTACTTAAAGGACAAAACAGTACGCTACGAGAAAATACATACCTACATTATTTGTTTTATTTTTTATCCAAATTCAAGAAAAGCTAGTCCTCTTGTACACATGTATGTACATTGTACAATAAGTGGTTGGATTTTACGGCTAAGGGTACCACGACAAAAAAATAATTTCCATTCACACCTCAAGGGAACAACTGGACTGGAAAATAACAACTGGAAAATAAGGGCCTAGGACAGGTACCTTTGAAAAAATGATATTTCGGAAGCATCGCCTCGCCGTCATGAATATATAGAGCAAGATAATAATATAATGAAATATCAACTTCGACTTATTCACGGAGATATTTTATTAGGTCATGTCAATATGCATTGTCAATAAACAAATCATAAAAAGGTTTACAACATCTACTAATCAGTCGGTCGGAGTCGGTTATCACTTAGTGGGTCCACGAGAAATAAGCCTCCCTCGTGGTCCCACTAGTGGGACAAATTAGTGGGTCCACGAGAAAACAGGGCCTTTTTTACTGGATGTTTCTTATTATCAACTTTAACAGGATTTAATGCTTCTGTACGGTTCTAAAGATGGTGTTTCGATCTACACCGTTAAACAGATAATTGTGAACTCGTCATTTCAGATTCAATACTAGAGACGCTACAAACATAATGCGTAGTCATCAATGTTTTTGGTTACAGTTAAAGCAGTAAAATCTTAATTAAGTATAGCTATCCAATAAAAATGGAGCCTTAACCATTATTATCAAATCTTTTATTTTTTTCCTTAGCTATTTATTTTTCTTTGGTTTTGATATTTTGGCCTATTCCAGATTACGATTATATGAAGCAAAAGAGACTTGTGGTTCCGAATGCAGCCGAGACCTGTGCAAGGTGGTGCAAGACCTGCAACACATAGACACCAACTGCTTAGTCCAGGCGTTCAGCTGTGCTTGCTTTGAGCTGGAGCGATGCTTGCAGGTCTGTGGAGGCAACTTGACTACCTACATGCTTTACTTCTATTTATAACTTGACTCTATGTACTAACGAAGTTACAATATGGGTCAACGCGATTTTCTCGAACGCGAACCTGCCAAAAATGCACAATATATTAAGATGTTTTTCGGCTACGGCGCGGCGGCCACAGGATATATTATAGTGTCCGCGCAAACACAGGTGCACTCCCTATTCCCTTAACCTCTTAATTCGATAAGACACTATGCGACACGACCGAAGAGAGATTGAGCGCAGGACCAACGTGCTTCCCAAGGCACTGTGGTACAAGACCGCCAACTTCCAGACTTTGGGTTGACATAATGACACTGAGAACTTCTGAACAGAAAAACTCAGGCAAAAATTTTAGGCCCGAGACCTGTGCCGAGACCCTGGGTTCGAACCCGGGACGCTCAGCCAACCCACTACACACTGCGCAAGCACCGAGGCAGTCAGCAGTCTGAATAGACTCACTGAATACATGACCTAATTTTAAATTAAGGCAAATAATTTTTTTGATTGATTGATTGAACAACTAGCGGTGGGCGAAAGTACCTAGTGGGGCACTCAAAGTTGTCGTTAAATATTCGTGCCAGGGCTTGTAGGTACTTAGGCTTATGGAACACATAAAAATGTAACCAGTTTGTATAAGAAATGCGAAGGTCCCTCTCTCAGTGTTTGAAAGTGGAAAATATTCATTATGCAATTCGTGTACGGTCTTAAAAGTTAATTAGTGCATTTAAAATGCATTTAGTACCTCGAAGCATCTCCTGAGCATCTGGGGGTACTAATTACCGTGTACCTTAAGGGGGCTATACGAATGAAACTAGCGCCGCCAACCTATTTACACTGATTGTGGCGAAAATATTATATTTTTGAAGAAAATAAAAAATTACAGACTTAGTCCAAGTAAATTGGATTTTTTAAGATGCAATACAAGATTTCTAACACGCGGCAAGTAACAATAATGTTAATTATTGCTACAAACGGCCACTTTTAGCAATAATTGACATTATGTACTTGTCGCGTGTTTTATATATTGTATTTCATCTTGAAAATTATATTTACTTTTATCTAAGTCTGTAATGTTTTGCTTTCTTAAAAAAATATCGTATTTTCGCCACAATCAGTGTAAATAGTTTGGCGGCGCTAGTTTCATTCGTATAGCCCCTTAACGAAGCGACTGCATCGCGGTGGTTCTGTGTGAGTGTACCAACGTAAACATACCGCACATCTACATAGTTATTAAAAGACTTAAATGTCAAATAAGTCTTAAAAATTAGTGGCATTTTTATCTCAACTAAAGAGTGTACAATGCCCTGAGTATTATTTGCATTTACGTCTTTTAAGAACCAGATGTGACATCCAAAACATGTCTTATGCCCAAGTTTCCCGCTTGGGCATAAGACATGTTTGAGTAGGTAATAGTTTGACTAACATGAACGTGTGACACATTGTGTACGTGCTGTTATACGTTGAATCGGTTTAGGGTTTTTAAAAAAGAAAATATTTATTTTGGTCGAGGCGGCCGTCTAGGATGAAGGATGGAGTTAGACTAAGGATGAATTGTATGGGATGTAAGGCTATGGAAGGAAACCGATGACTGAGCAATAAAGGAGAGTAGGTAGGCGTAAAAGGGTGCATAGACCAGGTATAACACCTCCCAGGGGTAGACTAAACATCGGGGTTAAAGAAACGATGTTTAGGAAGAACTGTCCCAGCAACGGGAGAAGGAAGTCTTAAAGACAGTGAGTAACCAAATAAGAAGGTAAGTAAGTGAGTAAGATGGTAAGTGGATTCTGAAAGAAGGTAAGTAGGTAAGATGGTAAGTGGATTAGAAGGAGGTAAATGAGTAAGATGGTAAGTGGATTTGAAGGTAAGTGGATAAGATGGTAAATTGATATGAATTGAAATTATATGTTTGCCCTAATTTTTGGATAAGGTGTGTTTTCTGTTTCAGGAAGGCGCGTAATGACCTCGAGGGGAATAGCTGGTTCGGGAGCTGGAGCTGCATCGGAAGGTAAGTTTACAGGAACACTTCGGAAGGAAGTCGGGAAAAGGTAGGTTAGACGACCACGCGATTTAATTAAAATAAACAATTTAAAGATACAAAATAAGGACAATACACAAAGAATTACAATAAGTGTAACTGAGTAATGAGTCTCATACTTTATGATGGAGTGTTGATTTAGAATTTTGTCTGTTTCATCTGATAAAGATCTTAATTTTGATTTGGTTTCTAATGTAAAAATATCTAAGTCAATATTCTGTAACTTTAATGGAGGCTCATTATTCGTTACTTTAATAAACTTATCTAGTGTACAACAAGAATCATTAATGATACTGAAATCGGGGAGGCTTACAGATACATTTATATTTAAAGTATTCATTTTAGGTATTAATTTAGTGCTTTTACAATATGCTATACATTTATTCGGGATAGTGAGAATGCCTATTCCGATAATATTAATTTCGACATTCTTTTGATTTAAACATTCTATATAAAGTTTATTATTCTGGGATTGTACATAAATCCAATTATTATTATAAAGTGGTTTCCATAAATCTATGTGTCCGTGAATAAATTCCGTTTGGCACTGCACTGGCAACACTTTAATGACCCGCGTAATCAATTCACTTTCGCAACTCGGGTGCGCACTAGTTGAAATCACTGTCATGACGTCACAGATGTATTCGCGCGAGCTTATCGCTATGCATTCCTTAAGCGAGTCGATGTTACAGTACTCTGATCTGTCTTTGGTCAATGCTATGTACTTATTACTAGGTACAACATATGTAAAAGAATACGGCTTAGATTTATCATGGGGCGTAGGTAACGCCAAACTATGATACAAGTTAAATTCCTTGGGTGAGACCAAGGGTATTCTTAAAACAAAAACAATCTTGTTGTTGGCACTATAGCATACTACACTAGAGATATTTAATAACAAATGAATATTACTTAATGCTAACTCTACAGGTAACTTATAATCAACAGGTAAGTAACGAAAGTTATCGACAATTTCTTGGTACAGTTGCGCAGGTGTTAGCACGGCCGGATGCATGATGTTCTGGCCGCTCAGCACGATAGCGTTTGTTATGTCTTCCAGACGGAATGATAAGGTTAGCAAAGAAGCTTCCAGACTATTTAAGATTGAATTAATATTTGTTTTGATAGTAACCTCGTTTGTCATTAAACGAAATGTTTTTTAATTTCAGAGAGAAATTGTCGATGACTTGGTTGAGGTTGGCCTCGTTAATTTTGATAGTGTGTAATGTTTTATTAAATTCAGTTAAAACCGAAGAAGTAATTAAAACGTTTTCCTTGATTAACGATGCCAATCTCTTCTCGTTATCGTATGCATTTTGGATGGCGTTGTCATATCTAATACCATCATCTTCGCTCAAGGTCCCGAATATAGTTTTGGCGAGAGAACCAATACCACCTATCCACGCTGATCTTTTGAACCTTTTGTCTACTAGATGGGAAATAGCGGAGTACTCAGAAACTAAATCGTGATATCTAATTGTTAATGGTTCTAGTATATTATGGCATTCTAGGTTGTATGCCGTTTCTAATTGTATCTGACTACATACTAAGCGAAGTGTACCTAAAATAGTATTTATATTTCTAATATGAGGTTCAATATAAGATATATCGATAGGTGTTACTAGATCTAAATGGCTTACACGGATTTTAAGATCACCGATGGGATCAAAGTATATACCGGGGCTAGAGTTGATTTCCTGGACAAACTCCGGGAGGCCTTGGGCCATTGTGCTGTAATAAAAAGAGACATTCTGTTGGATGATTACTTAACTATGTTGTTTAAAACCTAATACGAATAAAACCTAAAATAAACTTATAACTGTAATATTTTAAACTAATTATCATCTAAATATGAGGTTCACTGTACCTCTGCTGCATGTTTCACTTCGTCGAAGTGATGCGTAACATGCCTTCTGTTTATAAGCAATGATAACGTGTGGTTACCATGTACTTTCACGACTTTATAAGGTCCCTTCCACACAGGGGACAAAGCTTTACGAAGCCTAACGTGATTTTTTAAATAAACGTAATCACCGACCTTGTAAACGGCAGGCCGAGTATGTGAATCGTAGTATTGTTTTGATGATATTTTGGACTTCTGTATGAATTCTAGCGCTTTATCACGGGTGTGCTTTAGACGATGTTGTAACATCTTAACATACTCGGGGTATGTAGTACTAGAGTTGTCATCATAGACAGAGTCTGGGATACGAGATTTGTAACCGAATAATAACTCGAAAGGAGAGTAATGTGTGGTTGAGTGTACCGCCGTGTTATATGCCAACATTGCTGTATAGACATACCGGGGCCAATTGTCCTGATCTTGATTAATGTAGGATTTAAGGTATTCTTTAAGTGTCGAATGTGACCTTTCTAAGGCTCCTTGCGTTTGCGGATGGTAAGGACTAGACCACAATTGTTTAGTCTTTAGGAATTCGCAAGTCCTTTTAAATATTTCCGCGGTGAAATTGGTGCCTTGATCGGTAAGTATTTGTTTTGGTATTCCGAATAATGAGATAAAATGTAAAAGGCATTCACACGACTCTTCGGCAGTATTACTGCGAATGGGGTAGGCTAGGGAAAACTTCGTTAGGTCATCCTGCATGGTCAAGATGTACCTGAGTTTAGCTGTGCCGGATTCAGGCAGAGGACCTACGATGTCTAGGGATAATCGCTCAAATGGAGCTGTCGACGTCGAGGTTATGATCATGGGTGCCCTATTGATTTTGCGTAAGGCTTTGTTACTCTGGCATGAAGAGCATTGCTTGACATAATTTTCTATGTCGCTACGCATGTTTTTCCAGTAATATCGATCCCTAATACGGTTAAACATCCTCTGGGAACCTAGGTGTCCCGCGATAGGGATATCATGGTTTTCTTTTAGGATTTTTGGGATTTCAGCCAGAGAAGGATAAATTATTTTGTCATGATAAATGTGCACCTTGATATTGGTCTCATCGAAGAGATAGCTAAACATGTTGTAGATTTTAACAAAGGAATGTCTTACAAAAGGATTTTTAAAATCGGTAGTACTTATATCATTTACTGAAGGATAGGACATAATTATTTCATCGCGTGCGCGTTTAAGAGATTGAAATATATCTGGATACGAGCAGTCATCAAAATGATGCACTTTCACGAATAAGAAAAGGTAAGTTTTATTTTCTATACTTAGTGGTAAGAACTCATAAAGGGATCTTTCTTGTTTCAGGAACTCACTACGCTGTGGTTCGGGACAATTGTTAAGGATCTCTTGGACATAAGGCATGGAATCGTCCATGTCTATTGAGGTAGGTACAATAATTAGTTTTTCTGCACCTTTGAATAGGTTTTCATTATGTTCTATAATAATTGTGTTGTGTATCTTTTCAGGTGACTTCAAGAATTGGTTATAGGTTTCATCGGGTAAAGGTAAGTTTCTAGAAGCAGGAGAACGAGCTTCCTGAGGAGATACATCAACGACAGGTAAGTGATCTAAATTACTTTCAGGTGCAGTTGGCGCTTCATCAGAGCTACATGGGATTGAAGGTAAGTCATTGCTCTCAAGCAAGTCAATAGAAGGTAAGTCATTGCTAGATAGATCCAAAGGACTTAGAGGAAGACGGATACCAAGGTCTTCTAACGTGAGAGGACTATCAGGATATGATGAAGCTGCTTCAACTTGATTAGGATTTTGTATTTCAGGATTAGGGTTTGGCAGTTCAGGATTAGGATTAGGATTTAGCATTTCATTATTAGAATTTTGTATTCTAGGATTAGGATTTAGTGTTTCATTATTAGGATTTAGTATTCTAGAATTAGGATTTTGTATTCTAGGATTAGGATTTAGTATTTCGTTATTAGGATTTAGTATTCTAGGATTAGGATTTAGTATTTCATTATTAGGATTTAGTATTCTAGAATTAGGATTTTGTATTCCAGGATTAGGATTTAGTATTTCATTAGGATTTAGTATATTATTAGGATTTAGTATTTCATTAGGATTTAGTATTTCATTATTAGGATTTCGCGTTCCAGGATTAGGATTTAGTGAATCTTTATTCGCAGGATATACTGGATTCACTGGATACCTGGATAGAGCATCAGCGGCAGAGTTTAGTTTTCCTTTACGATACGCTATGTCATAATCAAATTCTTCAAGCTTTAACCTCCATCTTTGGAGTTTGCTGCTGGGATCTTTGTGGTTAAATAGCCACTTTAAGGGTCGATGATCAGTTATGATCAGGAACTTACGTCCATATAGGTAAGGACGGAAGGTTTTGCAACCGTATAATATGGATAGCAACTCCTTTTCGGTAGTGCTGTAATTGGATTCGCTCTTATTAAGCGTTCTGGAGGCGAATGCGACTGGCTGATCTTTGCCAACCGGACCTTGCGAGAGCACTGCACCAACAGCGTGGTTTGAGGCATCGCAGGTTAGAATGAAAGGTTGGGTGAAGTCAGGATAAATTAGGAGTGGAGCGGATGTCAATTTGTGTTTCAGCGTATCGAAAGCTAGCTGTTGCTGATTTTCCCATTTAAAGGGTATGTCCTTCTTTAGAAGGCTGGTAAGGGGTTTGGCAGTTTTGGAAAATTCAGGGATAAAGCGTCTATAGTATGAGACAAGGCCGAGGAAGGATTTTATATCCTTCGGGGTTTTTGGTATTGGGAATTCAGTGACGGCCTTGATCTTTTCAGGGTTCGGTTTGACACCCTGTTCGGTAATTATATGCCCTAGATAGCAGACTTCACGTCTTAAGAATTCGCATTTGTCTGGCTGGATTTTTAAATTAAATTTACGAAGTCTTTCAAAGATTTTGGATAGATTGCTGATGCAGGATTTTAGATCATAGTCGTAGGATACGATATCGTCTAAATAGACGAAGCATTTGATGCCCTGGAGGCCTGATAGAGCCGAATTCATTAATCTTTGAAAGGTAGAAGGGGCGTTCTTAAGCCCAAACGGCATTCTAGCGAATTGGAAGTGTCCTTCGGGCACTGTGAAGGCTGTTTTGGGTTTATCCTCTTCCTTTAATTTAATTTGATGGAATCCGGATGCTAGGTCTAAAGTGGAGAAGTACTTGCTGTTGCCAAGTTGATCTAGAATTTCATTTATTTGAGGAATAGGGTAAGTGTCACCGATTGTGACATCATTAAGTTTGCGGTAGTCAATTACTACTCGCCATTTCTGGACATTGGACGCGTCCATCTTTTTTGGAACAACCCAAATGGGTGACGACCAGGGAGAATCTGAGGGCTCAATGATATTTTGTTGAAGCATTTTGTCGATTTGATTACGGACTTCAGTTTTATGAATTTCTGGGAATCTATAGGACTTAGTATGAATTGGAACATCTGTGGTTGTCTTTAATTTCATGCTTAAGGGCATCTGTACACGTAAGATTTTCTCCGGGGAGATGAAAAACGTCTGAATAATCAGAACAAAGCTGATAAAGGGCTTCTTTTTCCTCTTCATTGAGGTGGGAAACTCGTAATTGATTTAATACTTCTCGAGTACGGCTAAGGCTGTCATTTGCAATATTCAAATGATTTACAGACACAGGAGAGTCATTTGTATTATTGGATGGAATAAAAGGATCTAGTTTGAGGTTTAGATTGGATGCCAGGGATACAGGCTCGTCGGAAACGTTAACAACGGATATGTTTACTCTTTGATTTTCTTTGACTTGGACTAAACAGTTGGCTAGTAATATTTTATCAGAGATTTTCTGATCAATGATTAACCCTTCCTTTATTTCAGGGTTGGACACAGAGCATTCCATTATGAATTCCGAGCGAGGCGGGACTATATAACAAGGATCATAAAATGTAAATTAATAATAATTTTCCTATTTTCAGGGTATTGTGAGTATAATCGATTTTGCAGCCAAAGGCAGTAAGGAAGTCAGTGCCTATGATGCCGTCATAGGGTAAGTTAATATTTTTGACGACATGGAATTTGAAGGATGTAGATTTTTTATCAACTTTTAATTTAAGATTAAGATGACCCTCAGTAAGAGTGGGTTCATCGCCAGGGTCTATACCTTTGAGTTTAATAGGCTCTTTGATAAGTTTTCTTCTTTCACGGATACTAGTTTGTTTTAGCAAGCATATTGCGGAACCAGAGTCTACTAGCAGAGATAGTGGGATGTCTGAAACATCCGAGTTAAGAAGTACGTGCGGGAGTAATCGCTTGTTTGTGTCTAAATTGATTTCGTAATCTTTGTATCAGATTTGTTAGGAATGGATTTGGTAGGATCTTGGACTTGGGATTGGTTGGATGGGGCACCACAGAGGTCCCTGGACATAGAAGTATGGACGCTTGTATGGTCCTTGGATATAGAAGTAGGGACGCTTGTGTGGTCCTTGGATGTAGAAGTGGGGACGCTTGTGTGGTCCTTGGATGTAGAAGTGGGGACGCTTGTGTGGTCCTTGGATGTAGAAGTGGGGACGCTTGTATGGTCCTTGGATGTAGAAGTAGGGACACTTGTTTGGTCCTTGGATATAGAAATATGGACTCTTCTTTGGGGCTGGCTACCCGTGTGGCCCTTGGATATAGAAGCATGGACTCTTGCTTGGGGCTGGATACCCGTGTGGTCCTTGGATATAGAAGAATGGACTCTTGTTTGGGGCTGGATACCCGTGTGGTCCTTGGATATAGAAGTATGGACTCTTATTTGGGGCTGGCTACCCGTGTGGCCCTTGGATATAGAAGAATGGACTCTTGTTTGGGGCTGGATACCCGTGTGGTCCTTGGATATAGAAGAATGGACTCTTATTTGGGGCTGGCTACCCGTGTGGCCCTTGGACATAGAAACGGTGTCATTTGGATTCAGCGTAAGAGGTAGGATTTTCGGACTCGAGAGACACCTTCCCGAGCCCTTTATTCGTTTAAAGGCGATTGGAAAGAGGGATCAGAATTGTCTTCTTCACAACCCTCGTTCTCGTAGGGCTGCTCTAAATAATTGACCCGTGGGTATTGATTAGGATGAGGTCGATTATTAGGGTTCTGTTGAACCCTGAAGCGGTTATTATTATATTCTCGTTTTCTGCATGAGGAGATATCATGCCCAGGGGACTTGCAGTAGCGACAAATAAGGGAAGAGGCCCCTTGAGGAGATGGTATCTGATTAGGATAAGGCGGCCTCTGAGAAAAAGATGGATTAGGATTCGGTCTGGGAGGACCAGCTCTAAACTTGTTGGGATTAATGGATTTTGGATCTGGACGTTTGTAGAGTGCCTGCTGGATTCGCTCCTCAGAAATAGCGAGGTTGATCGCTTCATTTAACGATTTTGGTGATCTGCATCTTATGATGTTGGATATACGAGGCTGAAGCCCCATTACAAAATGGTGGAGGGCGAGATCCTCCATTGCCGCAATGCGGCCGGCTAACTCTTTAGTTTTAGTATTGGATACAGAAATCTCAGTTAATAATTGAGAGAGGCAGGCCTCCGTTCTCAACGCGTACTGGCTTACACTATCATGCAGGCCCTGCCTATTTTCTTGAAGATCTGTTAAAAGATGGGAATAATGTTTCCTCTCGCTGAATTGACATTTCAAAAATTCTTTTAATTGGTCCCATGAATTGAATTCCTTTATGGAGCAGGCGATTTCTGCTTTACCATTCAGCTGGCTAATAATATATTTAAAAAGAATATTTTTTTGACCTTCTGACGCAAGGCTAATTGCGTTGTCGCAGTTCACTAAAAATGAATTTAGAGTCTCCCTGTTTCCATCGTAAGGTTTGATAAATTTGAATAAGACACTTAAGTCCATGTCTACTAAGGACATGGCGGTTTTGGCTCTCGTGACTCTAGGTGATCCAAGAGGTGATTTGTCGCTTACCACAGGCTCAGGATCTGAGATGTCGACAGTCAATTTACTTTTGGACGCTTGGAGCATAATATGGACTAGCAAAACTAGGATAAATTAATTCTATTTTAAAATAATACAAAAGGATAAATGAACTAGTGAGATAGAGACCTTAATCTAAACATTGACCAAAGACTCACAGTAAGTACAGCGCGTGGGCGACGGAGATAAGCGCGCTGGCTGGATGCATCACGATCAATGTTTATTTTCAGGTATCGATGATTTCTTCTGACTGGTAAGTAGGTTACTCCCAGGATAATACGGTAAGTACCCTTTCTAGGATTTCGACGATGGTGGGCTACTCCCAGGATAATGCGGTGAGTACCCTTTCCAGGATTTCGATGATGATGGGCTACTCCCAGGATAATGCGGTGAGTACCCTTTCCAGGATTTCGATGATGGTGGGCTACTCCCAGGATAATGCGGTGAGTACCCTTTCCAGGATTTCGATGATGGTGGGCTACTCCCAGGATAATGCGGTGAGTACCCTTTCCAGGATTTCGATGATGATGGGCTACTCCCAGGATAATGCGGTGAGTACCCTTTCCAGGATTTTGACGGACGCCTTCCGACTGTTGAGTGGGCTACTCCCAGGATAATGCGGTGAGTACCCTTTCCAGGACTGCGACGATGTAGACTCAGTGGTCCAACCACTGAGGAGTCTGCACTACACTCGTCACAAGGTTAATACACTCGCGTGTCGCGCGCGGATACTTCGGAAACGGACCGGGGATTCAGATTTTTGGAATCCCTTTACGCTGCCACCAATTGTTATACGTTGAATCGGTTTAGGGTTTTTAAAAAAGAAAATATTTATTTTGGTCGAGGCGGCCGTCTAGGATGAAGGATGGAGTTAGACTGAGGATGAATTGTATGGGATGTAAGGCTATGGAAGGAAACCGATGACTGAGCAATAAAGGAGAGTAGGTAGGCGTAAAAGGGTGCATAGACCAGGTATAACAGTGCGTACACGTTTCAACATTGTTCGAGGATTTTGCAGGCTTGAGTTGCAATATGGTTAGGATTTACTGTTTGTCTTGTCGTCTTCCATTTAAATGTAATTGATTCATTGATTAGGTAACCTGCAAGGCTTACTTACGATTATTGAAAATGAGAGATCTAAATTAATCCAAATTATCGCGTGTGAAAAATCCGTTAGATGGCGTCCTGTAGAACTGAGGTCCATCTACATGGACCTCAGGTCTTGTGAATAAAACTACATGCTAGCTCGAGTAAAATGCGCATTTACTGCGTCTTATTGACTTTTCTTGCTCTACAAACACATAGTAACAGTTCAGTTAGAAGGTTAGTAAACTCGGTTTTACAGCTCTTTTACGGGGCGGGCAAAGATCGATAAATAATAGGGAGGGTCAAGTACTGTTATGTGATCAGCTGATTCCTATTCCGGGGCCAGCCGCTGAGGTGTCGGCCCCTAGAATCTTAATGCGACTGCTTACACGAAACTTTTACGAATGGTGAACGTTAGCTATTTCTTTTTTTCGTTTGTAGTACACGTAACAGCTTCTACATGTAGATTTTCTTTTCAAGATAAGGAGTAGATCTCATTTTTATTTATGGCTACCAATTTTGTTATTCTGATATTACTTTCAGCTGGTCATCAAAATTTGTTTAAGGTAAAAATAGGAATGTAAGAATAAATTGTTGAGTATTTGAAGAAGATTAGAAAATTCTCCACTATTTATTCGCAGCCAACGGCAATCCATTTCATTTATTATATTTTGTAAACTCCTCTGTTATCTGTTACGTACTTACTCCTAACACAAGTTATTCCTTATACTAAATCAGACCAATATTATTGTTTTGTAAAAAATATATAAATTGTAATGCTTCTTTGGTGAAATCACTTGACAGGCTATATTAATTAGTCCACCCAATTACCGAAGCAACTCCTTATATCGGCAAATTAAAGCGACCTTACCATTAGTCAGGTACAACATTCTCTTTAGAACACTAATTATTTAGAGCTTAAAGTCGTCATTAGGTAAGCCTTACAAATCGTTTCTGCAAATGAGCTTCAAAGCCCTACCTACTAAAAAGATAAGTACTGTATTAAAGCTTCTCTCGTCGTTCTTCTCTCTGTTAGAATTCGGTGAAAATTGCATGTATCTCAGTTTGCAGAGCACTTCGCTTGCACTCGGAGAAGCAGTGTCGAACTGAGAACTTGCTCAAAGACCTCTCCGCTTTTGAGTGCGGCCAAAGCTCGCTTTGATAGCACAAGCGCATTAACAATAATTACTATTTTGACTAGTTGCCAAACGAGTTTGCTTCATAATTCATTTTAACGGGTTGGAAACAATACTCGGCGATGAAGGAAAACTGTCAGGAAATCAGTAACATTTAGGATAATTTCTAAATTATGGATAGGTAGGTACTTATACCCAAAACTGGAATTCAAGACCAAAAAATCTACTACAATGTTGCTACTGCAATAAAATAATCGTACCATAGTATACCCCTTTTGTCTAAAAACACTCGCTGATGTAATTTATTTATTATTAATTGTGATTCTATAATTTAAAAAAATAATTTTATTAACTTTATTTCATTTAAATACGAGACACTTTAATGAAAACTTAACCATCAGTAATTTTAGTTTTCAAAGATGGTATTGCGCTTGTAACACTTCAGGTGTTAATAACATTTGGTATCTACCCACAACATTTTAACAATGTATGGAAACTTGACAGTTTAGTCTGCATAATAAGAAAAATAATGCCAAAAAGGTTGGCGAAACCTGAAAACGTCACTTGAAAATGACATAAGCGACATTAACAGATTTGACAGTGACGTATCTGTCGTAGAATATTTGGTCTCGAATTCCAGTTTGGAGTAGGTATACCTAGTTACTTGCCTATATATAATATTGATTGTACGAGTATCAGAGTGATGGTACCTCAGTGAATATGAACGAGACTTTTATGCGAGGGTTCGTGGTTCTAATCCGAGTACCTATGTGTGTATTTCTAACATTCGTTCAGCGATGAGGGAAAACGTGCACGTTTCGGATAGTTTCTGAAACGTTGAACCTTGATTCAGTTAGCCTGGTTCCCCTGTTAAAGGGTGATGGTTAGACGGCAGTGGCTTCATTACCAGTCTCTTGTGGGAAGACGGCGGGTTACGCTTAGACCATGATCCAGGAGATCATGGCTCCAAAGTGACAGCTTTCCACGCAACCGCAAATTACTTACACGCTAAGATGAGAGAGTGAGATGAAAAAGAATACAGTGCGTCTGAAAGGGAGGGGAACTCCGATTCAATCGTAACGCCCGCTTCAATTTAGGCCCTCTGAACCTGTAATACTGATCCACCAATCTAGTTCCCTTTTCCAAGGGTTGAGAGAAATCGCGAAGTTACAAAAATTTGTCCCGACGAGACTTAAACACCAAGTAATTGTATTTTTCAATCAAAGTTATTTTAATATACCCGAGAATTTATTTAATAAACACGAGTAGCCCGCTAGAAATAGAAGTCAGAATTAATAAATGAACGTATAAATAAATACTAGTAATTTTAGTCTACAAAGACAAACGATGATATCCATTGAAATATTGGAAAATCGATGAATCATTAACAAAAGGGGTGTAGTAGTGTTAAGTAATAGATGGAATCAATGGGTGTTCATTTTTTATTCAATTTCTTTCATCGGCCCTGCACGCCGGCCGCCAGAGTGCGGGGCAATCGATACAACTCGTCTAACCGCAAAAATGTGTCAACACGATGTTTCACATTGTAATATACAAAGGTATTGCTTTTCAAATACGAGTTTTTAAAGCATTGATAGCATGAGAAGGAGGACAGCCTCGTGGCGCAGTGGGTTGCTTTTAGCGACGGCTGCACTTGGGGTCCCGGGTTCGGTCTACGGGCCGGGACATAAATTCTTAAACCCAGATATTTTCTGTTAACAAATTTCCAGTAGAAGTCTATAAGTTAGCGGTCTTGTAACCCCCGTGCCTTGTTAAGCCGTTGATCCTGCCTGCGCCCAATCCTCTTCGGACATGTCACACTGGTGTCCCATTAAAATATGAGAGTAAGGGAATAGAGAGTGCTATGTTTGCGCATATCTACTTGAGTAACTAGTAGGGTCATGAGTGTAAAAAACCGTAAAAAGTCAAATTGACATTTTGACATGGGCATAAGCCTCCCGCAATGTTCTCTACACAGATAGGTCCTGTGCCACCCGCATCAAAGGAATTCCCGCGAGCCTCACTAGATCGTCAATTTGACATATCACGTCTAAAAATACCAATCACCTTGTAGACGGACCTCAGTCCTAATAGTAGGTACGCCATCTAACGGATTATTCACACGCGATAGTCCCCATTGACTGCCTCGCATATTTTATGGTGGTAACTCATAATAGTTGACTGCCTTTCATCTTTCATGTTTGAATTTTCAAAGGGCGACTTGTACCGCTTGATCTTTAAAGTAGATTTCATTTGATTATATTCTACGTTTTAGTATCTATCTACTTAGGTAGGTACTAAAGCGTATTTAGCACTTTAGTCTAGCTTTATTTATTCTCAAAGTATTTTTTAAAATACCAAACTAAAATGTAGTAAATCTACATAATTTACCACCTCAATCTGTAAATCGCCCCAGTAATAACACTGATCTAAGTTAGCCTACCAGCAGCACTTCTTAGAGTATAATCTATACTAAATTATAAAGAAATAACTTTTATACATAATGACAACGCTTAAGGTACCTAATCCGAAAACACTTGAGCGAAGCAGTCTACGTCTAGCGCCTTCAATTGGTACAGAGTGGAACTAATGTCAAAGTGATTTATGGAGAAGTAAATTATAAAGACAACGACAAGGCTTATAGCTAAACCGAAAAGGCATACACTTGCGCGAAATAATCTCGCCCAGCGCCATCTATTGGTTCAATGTGGAACTAAAGTCCCGAAACAAAGTGGTAGCGGGTTACTGGTTTTTAATAAATTTAATAACCATTTAACATGTTTAATAACAGTCATAAATGGTGCCGTAACCCGCAGTACGAGGCGTTCTGCAAGGGGCGCCAATCTGTCTGGCGGGTGACAATAAATTTCGCTCAGCGCTTAGATGTCAGTTGTACGTGTGAGGCTATGGGCACGCTCGCATCATATAAGTTTACACAAGCCCCAACCCTAACTCCGTGTACTCATGTAGAACGGGAATAGTTTTGGAAGAGTTACGACATGATAGTTCTGTTTTTATGTTGGCCGCATGCTTTTTGGATTATTTATTGGTAAATACCACTTATATTAGTCGAACTTTGATAACTACAGTAAAGTGTCAGCTTTTATACTGTTCCACTGCAGGGCTAAGGCCTCCATTATAATACTTAAACCAAGTCATTGCTACTATGATGAGATTAGGCTTAAACACCTCGCTACAAACATAAAATTTTCTTTTGCAATCCAAAATACTGACTCGTCTTTAATAATTTTAAATATGTCGGAATTTCTTTATAGATTGCATTTTAGTAGACTAGATATACAACAATCAATCAATCAACAAGGTTTTTTATGACACACGAAATGTAATAAATATGTTATTGTGTGTGTATGATAAAAATAATTAACAGAAACCATTACAATGATCTAAGTAATTATGTAGTTATAATAGCCTATTTAATTACCTATAACTTCTGAGCAAACAAAGAGAACATACCCCAAAATACAAAACAAATCGTAAAGTTGGTTACGTTTTATTGAACAGTTCAATTAATTCCTTTCTTGGAACTCGATCAACTATTTGCCTGTGCCAAAATAAATCGTTTCAATTTAAACTTTAAACTTACACCGATAAGTTTCAATTCTCTTCTCTTATACAGAACAGTGACGTTTCAATTCTCCTTCTCTCCTACAGAACAGCGACATAGTTCTGATCCTCGAAAGCGGCTACATAACAGTGGACATGCCGTTCGACAAGCGGTTCTGCTACCAGGCGCCTATAGTGAAGAAGTACGTCGATGCCATATCCACCGAGTGCCCCAAAGCGTTTATCGTTGTGTGCGCGACGCCTATCGACTGCATGGTCCCCCTGGTTGCCGAGGTACACTACAGCATAATATTAAGTAGCCATGGTAGAGAGTTTTTCGTCATAATTGATAGGTTCTCTCCAGGGTCAACGTGCAGTAGCGCTTCTTGTATGTGGAACGCGAGTTGCCGATGCATTAAACAGAAAATCTGCGTGTAAATCGGATCGTGATGTCTCTCGCACGAAGGCCAGATTCCGCATCACAGAAGAAATACTCTTGAGTCGCTGAATGTCTTAAATAAGAGTATCTTTATGTAAAATTCTATTAACTAGAAGTTTTAGCAGCATCATTGGGCTCGAAATATCCTCATTCCAAATTCCAAAAAAATACGCACAATTTAAAGTAACTTAGATAGGTACTAAGTACCTCTCTTCCGATAACTTACTCCTTTACTGCAATCAAAGCGATGCTACTCTGTAACCTCGTGTTTGAAACAATCTGTGTGTGTCGTTAATCGTTAATGTTTTTACGACCACATTATATCAAGCAATCAACCTTTGTTAGCTTGGATATTAGTTGCCAATTTATCCTTTCTTGCAAATTTAATTATAACTCATAGCTACTTGCTTTAATCTTAAATTCGGTATTGAATTTACAACAATAGATACTTATTTGGAGGACTCCTTCTCGTATCACAACGGTATAAAGTTACACTATCAGGCTTCCGATCATGTATCAAGGTCATCGGATTTTAACATTGTTGATTGTAACTATCTCTAAGTAGTATAAAACAAAGTCGCTTCCACTGTATGTCCCTATGTAATCTTACACCACAATGGATCTTTAAAACTATATTATGCAATTTTCGTGCAGAACTTTAAGTATAGATGGAAGTAATTTAAGAAAAAGGTTTGTGTGTAATACATGCATAATATGTATTGAACCCGTGCGAAACCGGGGTGGGTTGATAGTTGCATATAAAAAAAAATCTTTGAATTAATAAAATTGCAAACCCACGTTGCAATATAAAATCTTAGTATAAAATCATGGCACGTTTATCTTAGTAGACAGTATCTAGCAAATGTAAGTTAGGCTATCTATTCTGACCCGATTCACAGCAGAAACTTGGGACAGTTACTCAGTTCGAATAAGTCCCGGCGTGGTGCGATAAATATTGTACATCCTCCTCCCGGGAGCGGGGTTGCAATCTCGCCAAAATTACGTTATTCCGTCGGCGCGGCGTTTGTGCCTACTCGACGATTTGTGGAGAAACGTTCGAATCTCGTGATCTGTGTAATAGGCCACTTGCTATCTCCAGCAGTAATGGCTTTGCGTGAAATTAGTTTAAAATCTGTGTGTACAGGAAAGGATACTGGAAATTCGGGGTTGAATCAAATCATACATCGTTGATGGGAGTGCTTGTTCTATACAATACAATATGGAAAAGTGCTTTATTACAAAATACTATGCTTTATACATAGAATGTGTAGGTATAAGGGCGCACAAACTTGAGGTCTGCAAATCAGTCAAATATCTTAACCGACTTGATACAATTTGACAGTCAAAGCTGCGTAAGACTATCAGTCCCTTAGTTAATAAGATTAATAAAAAGTAGCATTTCCTATTTTCTTTAATATTTATGAAACCAAACATTAGATGAACATTTTGTCGCCATCAAATAGGTTTGGACTATTTTACGGTGACATAAGTATAGACAATCTGGGACTATTGAATCTTTTGTTCCTTTCATATCCTTGGCTTTGTGATTAGATATTAAGATGATATTTTTATATGAACAGAATTGGGTCAATCACAATAACAAGCCGTGGCCTGATTGGGTCTAACGTAGGCGTAATTTGGGGTCTGTTTATCTCCGCCGGTAATTCGCTCGGTCAACTCCTCTGCCGTCGTAATGGGGTGTGCAAATACTTGTCCGAGTTTATAGATCATAGTGTAGTATACATTCATACATATTAGGCCTATACATCTGTTATTTGTTTCAAGCATCATCACGCGGTGTGACATTACACGTCATGTGCTCTTGGTTGAAAATTTAGTGTATTTTCAATGCTTTACTGGCATGGGAAAACTTACAGTTTGTTAATACTTTCTACTTCATCCTTGTGGCGCATTCATTCATAAACATAAAATTTACTTGTTTCCCAATGTTTGCTGTTTACACAACATTTAGGTCGACCGGACATTTCTAAAACTTACCGCAAACTTTTGCTACGCAATTAATGCGAATACCTATAACATTTCGTAAGACCTCCTTTTACATTAACTTTCTTTACTGTTGAGCAACCGCGACAGAAATAGAAATGTTTATGAAACTGTATGTTTACTACAACACATTTTTGATGATCCCGATTTTCTGCAGACGTTAAAAGAAACAGGATGGTACGATCCTCGGAAAGTGCTAGGATCGCTAGCAGTGCCAGAGATGCGCGCGAGCACGCTGGCTGCGCGGGCGCTCTGCCTCGAGCCCCGGACCACACGAGTGCCCTGCGTAGGAGGCACGGAAGGCGAATCGCTCGTACCATTGTTTTCCAAAGCCGTTGAGTACTTCGACTTCGCCAAGGTAACGCTTTCTCCTCCCTATCCATAGCCAACGCTGCGAAGCCCCATAAAGACAATTAAGCGTCAAATAACTAAATCCATGAAATCTGTTTGGATTATTTCCATCGCAAATCCACCAATCCCCTTAACGTTTGTCCTTCAGCATAATGCAGAACTGATGACGGAAGCAGTGAGGGTTAGCCCATTATCTGTGACGAGGTGTGATGGCGCGTGCACTCAAGGGGCTGACTTGAGCGAAGCCCATGCCGTGGCTGGCCTGGTGACGAAAGTGGCTTGGGCTCTTCTGTGTAAAGACATACCAAGAGTTACGGGCTTCGTAGAAACAGACGCCAGCCAAATTATCTCTCCGGCAAAGTTCGTATACATTTACATAGTAGCTATGCAGACATTTTCCTTCAACGCTCATTAACATAGGCTTAGGAATTTGCATTAATTTATTGATAAGGTTTCATTCTACGTGTGGTAACTAGGTAGGAACATACTACTATACTTGATGCAAATACTCGTGGCAGACGGGGGCGTCATATTTCATCAACAAAGTTTTGAAGGTTATGTAGTAGTTTTAAAGGGAATTTATGCTTGAGCCTTAGATTCACAGCAGTGTCGGTTCTAATTCATTTGTTACCTGCAACGAGCTTTTGCGTTTAGTATAACGCGATTTTTCATTTAAGCGAATTTAAACGTTTTTGCGGGGTAGTGTTCTACGAAAAGTCATTAAAATTTCAACCTAAGAAGCTGAAGTACGCTACAAGAATGGTATGGAAGAAAGTATATCGAAGTCTTCTGCCTGCAGATACATCGCGAACACTGTGGAGCTCGCGGGCGCTGGTATTGCGAGGAACCTGGGCCTGCCGAAGATGAATGACAATGAGACTACTTCCGTGAACATTGCGCTGAATGTGCTCTGTGAGAAGCAGAAGATGGCTTTGGACTGGCATTACAAGTACTGCAGCTCGTCAGGTCGACTGGACGCCTGCCAGTTCCACTTCTTTACGCCGAAAGAAACCTACCGTTTCAACGACTGCGCGTATGCCAACTTGTAATTCGGAACTCGTGGATGTAAATCTTGTGTTTTCAATGTGAATTTCTATTTGGATGTTTTAGTGCTGTTTTGTTTTTGGTGCAATATATTAGTTGGAAATACACTTTTATTTTTCTTCATTTCAATCTTCTCCATATTATCTATAGTTATGTTGTCTTTGCCTTTGTTACTTCATTATGAAACTACTGTCGTACACACAAGACTAATAGACAAATGTGTTACCTAAAGGTTTTGATATCAAATTCTTACGGTCTTCTTCAATTTGACTCCCAGTTTGAACGTATCTGGGGATAATTCTTATTCTGCCTTCAAATATGCCATCCCCATTGAGATATCTGGTTGGCATATCTAATCAGGATCCCACAATGATGGTAAAGATTTATTAATAGGTCATTGAGCGTCGAACATTTTTTTTAATCGAAGTCATTTTTTCTCTCTTCCCGTCCAGATACCTTGCTATCGACACGCTCCTAAACGACAGAGGTATCCACAAAAAGTTCGACTTTCCCGTCATGAACAGTTATGAGCGGGACCTAATGGACATCGCTCTAGCCCGCATTGCGTACAACGTGGATATGGCTCAGTCCTGGCACGCAGCCTATCTCAACAACGAAATAAACAAGTTTGCGGTCAAGAAATACTGGTTCCACCCGAAACACTACCATCACGTCGAGAGCTGCAACATCAATTTGGCGTCTTGAGGCGAGAGTGTTTGCGTACGAAGTGTGTTGTCAACATTTTGTTCAGTGAACTTGATATGAGAGGTTGAGCTCAATTTACACATTCCAAACATTGAGGTCAAAACATTTACCAGGGAAAGTTATATTCACAGCATGTTCATCGTTAAGACTGGCAATATTGATTTAGTGTAAGTAAATGAAATCAAAGACACCCTAAAATACGTCTTCATAGAGAAACCTGAAGTAGAAGATAGATGTGAAGGAGGTTGAACAGGTAAATACACGGGCCGTGGGCAAACATATCATGCTGAAGAAGAAGAAGAGAAAGAATATCATTTAAAATATGAATTGCTCAAGAAATAATGGTCTTCTTCCATTTATTTAAACAGACTTTAACTTGGCTAACAGAGCGAGCTCATATTCTCATATATTTGTTATATTTAATGAAGTTAAGTTTAGATCAATGGTGATGACTGTTGCTGTTTGTAAAAAAAATAATAAATTGTTTTTAAAGAAATTTATTTTAATTTGGTAACAAATATCACATACAATTGGCACTACGTCGTTGTACTCAAAATTACAACCTAAGATTAGATATTGACAAAGACTTGAAAATTTCACTAAAGAAGAAGACTAAGGACCATTTTTGGCAAATGGTGGTCGTTCATTTGTTTCCAAGTACA
Organism: Cnaphalocrocis medinalis; assembly: GCA_014851415.1. NCBI lineage: Eukaryota > Metazoa > Arthropoda > Insecta > Lepidoptera > Crambidae > Cnaphalocrocis > Cnaphalocrocis medinalis. The sequence continues at coordinate 4,766,253 of CM026289.1, read as the reverse complement.
TTTTTCCTGTCATTCTGTAACAAACAAAAGACAAATGAAAAAAAACTATGTAGGACCTAAAATACTAAAATATTAGGTACACACAAAGATTCACAATAAATGCTTTAGTTTTACGTATGATAGTATAATAGTTGGTTAGTGATTTTCACTCCAAACTATTGCGATGAATGCGTAAATTATTAACCTTATTTTCGAGACAATCGCTTAGTTTTATTTTTTGAGTAACCTAACATATTCACATGAGTATGCATTCCCTACAGAGAAAGTAGCTACTTAACCTGTGGTTGTCCCAAATATACGAACAGTTGTACATATGCCACAAAAGCATTTAAATATAATGCAACTAGAATTAGCGTTAGTTTACTTAGCACTAATGTCGTACTGTAAAGCCGGTAGATGGTCTTTGGGACACTGAAATTAACCTGAGTTATAAAATGGACTGAAATTGTACCCACTTTACTGCTTCAACCTTAAAGTGTGTAATAAATAAAGCAAGTCCTCAAGCGGGCGAGGTGAGCGTACATCCTCGTCGTGTCGAGCGCCCATTCCGTTATTGCGGCCCTAAATCTGCCATCAGCCCTCCAGCTCAGTATTGCCAAACATTCCGATTTTAGCGGAACGTTCCAATAATACGGTACTCTTTTTACGTAGAATGGGTACGGCGACAGCGTTGTGTCAGCGAAATGTTAACTTTATTCTGTTGAAAATAAGACACGTAAACGTAGGTTCTATTCACTGATCAATTTATCCTCTGAAACTTCGTGAAAAGGTGTTTAGTGCTAGATTTCACCACTTCTGGGTACATAGATAGCTTATCTTAGACATTATTCTGTATAAACAATGTGCGACGAACGAAAATAAAGCAAGACCAAGAGTAACCCAGTGTCTAATATGTTTAATTAAAAATGTAAGACTAAAATTGTATGCGGATTGTCTATACAGAGCATAAATGATAAATTGAGTCTGGGGGCATTGACAGAATTAAGTGTCTATAGACAGCCAAAACAAAAGATAAAGGTATGGGCGGCTGTTTTAACTTTTGAGTTCGTAAAACTATTAAGATAGCTGATTAAGAGATATCAGACAACTCACATACCTATAAAGACCTTGAGTAAAATCTGGGGGCAGCGTAGTGCCCAGGCCAAGTCGAGTAAAAACTATATAGACCTAAAGAGTAAAATCTGGGGCCAGTTTAGTGCCCTGACTAATCGAGCAAAAAAGAGACACTCTCCTCGTCTCGTATCTTATTTATAGTTTTTATTGATGCATCTAATTTGTATCTGGAATGACTGTGTTTTGCATAATATTTACTTTATTTTCTAGGCTTCTAATAAAACCGTCAAAATTCTCGCAAATTACCTCTGGCGACACCCCTCCATATCTATAGCCAAATTCATAGGAGGTACGTGCTCTGTGTGACACTCGTAAACCCGCCACAAATATTGACGCGGCCAATGTAACGAGAGCTGTCGTGGGCGCCGCAATCACGGAATTCACATAGCTGCATGAATTGGAACAAACGTTCTGACTAGCCAATACGGGTCTAAGTACCCTGGTTTTCAATGTGACGCTTTCGGGCCCATTCGCCGATAGGCTACGCTGAATCGCAAATTTCTATTTATCCTTCAAGCTTGGTCAAAACAATCATAAAGATGACTTGTTTACATTCATAAATTATTTAGAAGGAAGAGACGGATTGGAATAATTGAATAATAATATACTTTAGTAGGGCACGCAATAAAAAGTATTTCCCGTAATCTGGTTCATGGAAATTTACTAAGTACTTAATTTATTTATTTAGGGCAACCAAATTGAATGGATAAATTTTAATGCTTATTTAGGTTTCAATAGACGTAGGTATAATGAGATAGGTTCTCTAAATAACATAGATTTCGCTAAAATGTATTGAGATTGATTAGGTGAAATTGCATGTATAAAATATACGACAATTTTTCATAACCTGATAACGTATTAAAAGTTTTACTTACGGATTTGGTGCACCCCCGTTATTATTTTTTTTCCTGAATTTAACCATTTTCATTACATAATTAAGTCTCTGATTTAATTATTTTCATAATTTATGGAAATTAAGCGCTACGCTTTCCCACTAAAACATAAATTATATTATGATAAGACACCAAGGGTAATCTATACCAGTCTGAAGCTAAAGATACGAGATCAGCCATTGTAAGTTCGGAACGAATAAACTATAGAGTGAGAACTATCAACATCATACCTACATTTATTCATTTATCATGTAGTTGTGAAGTAGTATGAAATTAGGGTATATCACTTACGGAGGCCGCGCCATGAATCCCAAGTAGCCATCAGTAGTCCACCTGCAGGTGGTGACCGCCGACCGCCAGTCCCTGCACTTGGTGGCAGGGAACCCGGTGGGGTTCACCACAGACTCCGCGTACAAGCGCCACTGCGCGGTTGTGGCTGCAACCATCTGCAACAGTGCAGTTATAGTCAAACGAATCCTCTAGGTAATAATACTACTTAGTAGGTGGTGGATTTGGGCAGGACAACTAGCTAGGAGTGGTGTTGGACAGGTGGAGCTCCTTGCCGAATGCCCTAAAATAGGTAAACGAAATCCAGCCAGGTCATCCAGCGTCACGATGGGTCGATCATATGATATGGTGTTATTTTGTGCCTGTCAATCTCATATTTGGATCTCACGGTCGCTTACCATCAGGCGGAGTGGGGTCATCTTGATTGTCCTCAATATAAAAAATAAAATATTACCAAAATAGGAGGTCCTACTTGGATCCGAGCAGCTCAGGACCGGGCACATTGGTGAAAAAGAAAGGAGGCCTATACTCAGCAGTGGTTACTTCAAGGCTGATGTTGGGGTAGCGTCAGCTCTGTAGGTTTATTTAAATTTTAAACTGTAATTTTAAATATAGCCGCTCCGAATGTATTTTTTATGCTAGAGGCGACAAACAAGGAAGCTAGGGCACCTAATATCTGTAAGGTCGCTGATAATGTTGCCGGCCTTTTAGGAAGGGATACGCTCTTCTCTTGAAGAGGGCCGTCTTTCAATAAAATTTTCATCAAGGACCTTAAATTCATATGGCTACCAGAACAATCTTCAAGGTTTAAGGTCGTATTAATGTTCTGTTGTATCGTTAATGTCGTTTTACTGTTAAGTAGGTAGTGAGTTTTTTTTTACCTACGATATAACAAAATCAAAGGCGATTATCTAAATCTAAACAGTAAAACATTGATATTCCGATCAACTGAATCAATTAGGCATGAAACTATTGCGTCATTAATGTAAGTACTTAGTACATGGACCACATGTATTAAATGGTTTTTCATAACCTATTTCCATTAGCAGGTCAATGCTAGGTACTCTTCAAGCGTTATGTCGTGTAATTTGAGCCAAGTCACCAATTATAGTCCGGTTTCTTAGCTAGCGGATTAACACCGCGGCTGAAAGGTGATCGCATTCAAAGTATTACCGAAATGAGCTTAAGGTTTGCGGCAACACCTGACGATTATAAATACTTTTACCCTATTTTTCATGGGTACTTTTACCCTATTTTTCATGGTGGGTATTAAGTAATCAACTGGTGTTGTGTGTCTATCAATCACTTGCTAGTCTGCTGCCCCTATCACATAAAAAGCAGGGCTTATAGGTAATTAATTTGAATCAATCTGACGACCCGTTTAGCGTAGCGTAGTAGTTTAAGCACCGGTTGAGATGCAAGGGTTTCGGGTTCGATTCCCGCACCAACGCAGGTGGTTATTGATGAAACATATTTTGTGTTGAGTCTGGATGTTTGTACCTTTGTTGCTCGTGGTTTCCATAGTATAAGAAGGATTAGTAACCCAAAAAGATCAAACACTTGCGCGATGTATTCGACACACAATGCCATCTATCTGAAATGATTGTAGTAACGAATAGCAAGAATAAGACCTGGAACGAAGTGAGGGCGGGCCACTAGTGTAACTAAGTATATTACGTACATTATCAGTTCCATTTAATTTAGTAGGTACATACCTACGAAAGGAAGAATTATTTGAAACACAAAGGAAGTAATAATAGACAGAACGAAAATATCCGCTGGACTGTTACTTTGAAAGGCTGTGGGTTTAATGTCGATGCCTTTCAAAGGGACGACGTTAAAGAAATCTTTTCCCACCTGCAAATTTCAACCTCAGTTCAAACTGGAACATTCGAGCACTAATAAAATGGGTCATGAAGGAAGTAATCGAAATCGAGGTACGTTTTCACCTAAATTAAAACTTTGATAAGGTTTGTAATTTACGTTCTAGGGACTTATATCACCCAGCCCGTAACGAAAGAAAATATACCTGTCACATTGAAACAAAAGAGACCACATCGTATGAAGGGAGCGGGGATAAAGATTTAGTTAAGAATTCCGTTTCGCTTTAGGCCCTCTGGATTGATTTATCAAAGGAAACCTAGATATCTAACAATCCAAACTCATTTAATATTTTTAATGTTAATATTGTATAACCAACATGTTACGAGTACAGTAAAACTACTATGACTCAATTTTACCACTGAAAATTATTACTTAACTTGTATGTACATAGGTATAGTTAAGTAACTAATGACTACTTACTATAATTACGTACCTATATAATATACAATTATTATTTGTATAATGCAGCGCGAAAATTTAAAATCATCTGTCTTCTACATTTTTCAGCTCTTAAAACTTGAGATCCTCCTCGCAAGGGGCTTTAGATTCCGCTAGCGACGCAAAGTTATGCAAATAAATATAATATAATTACAATAGTGTACTGCTATAAATAATAAGTACCTACCTAGTACCTAGGCTACGGTTTTTCTCTACAAGTTTGTTGTTACACGACGCTAAAATTACCTTTCATCAGAAAAGGATCCGCTAATAATAAATAAATTTAAAGCACAGAGCAAGCAGGGTTCATCGGAGTCTGTGCCCCCTCCCCCAGCATCCCGCGTGACGTCAGCACATCGATCGTGCTCCGCCGAAATATTATGCGGCTGTTGGGTTGCAATGCCGCGTAATTTACTTAATCTGTGGAAACTATCGCTGGATAATGAGTCTCGCGGTATGATTAGAGATGTTATACGTGAAGGGAAGAAGACAATCTAGGGAAATTGACACGCCACAGCTTCCGATTTTTTTTTATATTGGCTCACCTCAGCCTGATTATTTATAAGCAAGAGGAGGAGCACATTGCAGTTACAACGCACGCGATAGCACGGCATCACATCCGTTGGCACTGCCATACTGGCCCGCGAGATGCTTCGATCATTTAATCTGTAGAAGGATACACAATTCACTTTTTTAAATACTGAATTTGTTTGATAAAGTGATCCCAACAGCGCTGTTATTAATAGTTAGTTACAGCTATTTGAAGATAGATATTTTGAATTCCGAAAATGCCGTCAGTACAGTTTATTTTTGACCCTATCCGACGTATGTGACTCTACCTATTAGGAATAGAAAATAACATATTTGAAGGGATAGAGCTAACTAGTTTAGTATTAACATTGCGTTAAGTAAAAACGTAAGTAAGTAGTTTGTTGGTTCGCGATGATAAAATAGGTAACTTTATAAATGTATAGTACCTGAGCTTAAAAAATAAACCCCTTTACGCTCCCTACAATCCAAATCAACGATACTCCAAAAATAGAACCAGTCGGAAATATTACGTGACATTCAATGTATTACACGTACCAGGGAATAAATCCGCGTGCAGAATTTACGTGGCGGCGGATTCGGGCGGATGCGTGCGGAACGCGCCAATCCCTCGTCGCGAGTTATTCTCGAGCCTTGGGACTGACAAGAGGGATTTCCCTTTTATTGTTCCGTACACAAATGTGAACACGGGACACAATATACAATTACCTTTGACCGCTAAGCTTTCGCTCAAACAGACCAACCCACTCAATTATTTGCTACCTAATTAAAAATACAAGTATAATTATTGGGTTTTCGTTATTTCCCCTAATTACTAACTCGTTGCTAAGATTATCGAACACCTGAATTTTAATCAGCTCCAATAACGTAACTGTTCGTCTACTATCCGCTCACTTGCTTACTTACTAAAGTAGTTAACTTACTAGTGAATACCTAGTAGGTACTAAATTTCCAAAAGCGACCGACCGGTTAAAAAAATATATGCCTTTCTATCATAATCGTTGTTTCAGTTCCTTTCTCCTTGCCTCTTACATAATGTGCATTGTATTTGTAGATAGATCTTACACAAACGTCAGAAGCAGCCGCAAAGCAATCTAAACGCAATGCCCCCAAAACGAAGCTAATCTTGTTACAGAATTTCGGTCAAATAACATCTGAGAAAATTCACCGTTCGAACCCTTGGCTCCCAGCCAAAGATTGATCGTTAGGGCAAAATGTCAATAGCGGATTAGTTATCGGTAACTATCTAGAATTTCTCAAGAGGAAACAATACTACTTACTTTACAAACAATCATCATACAACAGGCAACATGACATTCATTCCTGGTCCCAAACTTAAGCTTTTCTGTTCAGGTTCTGGTAGGTTCTTAAAAACACCAATAACTTTTTCCTTAAACTTAAAACCTAGCTTAACCGTTAGTTGAGGGATTTTGTAGTTGATGGCTTCCTCCAGCCATCTCGTTCAACATGCTTGTGAAGGTGGTTCTCACAATGCAATTTATTGTACCTATTGTTGTGGAGAAGATCTACCTATAGTATAGTAAATTCACGGACAATACTAGCAAAGAAACCTCAGCTCTAGATTCTTGGTCAGCTGATTGACCCAGCAGCCAGCAGCCAACCGTTAGTCGTGTAGAAGACCACGTTTCTGATGGGCTGAGGCAAGCCGAACACGCCGAAGTCGGTAAGGGTGGACCACGACCATACCTGTCCTGCTCCATAGCCCGTCTGTCTCCTTGGAAGAAGGTTGAACTTATTGTATGTTTAGCTAATCCATTGGCAATACTCACAAAGGTACCGCAGCTCTCGGTTCTCGATCAGCTGGTTGACCCAGCAGCCCGGCTGGATCCACTGGCCATGGTTGGCGTAGAAGTCCACGTCTCCGATGGGCTGGGGGAAGCCGAACACGCCGGGGTTGGTGTGCACTACGTCCACAAACACGGCGTCTCCGCGAGCGAGGTGGTCGTTGCGGTTGGTCACACCGTATAGCGGATAAGCTGGATCTAAGCCTGGTGATGGTAAAAAAAATTAGCTAATTTAAATTGAGATAACAAGCAAGTGGCAATCAACCTTGTTTAACTCAACGGGTCATTCCTGGTAGCATTCAAACCACACGCTTTGGAGCCCGCAGCACGCTTGGAACATGATCCAGCATTCAAATTAGTGACTGCCGCCATCTCAACTTCGACAGGTGAACCAGACCAATTAGGTCATGATAAAAATAGGAGGACCAGATCATAGTAAGACTGGGGAACCGGCTATAATGATATATGAGGGTGATTTCCATTTATTAGTTTAAAAAAAATAATTAATTAATTATTAGGAAGATGCTAAATTAAACGTTATTTTGCTATCCTTATTTATATAAGTTACATAGGTTATACTTATTAAATTCTGAATTGAAACGGAGAAGCGGAAATGAGATTTAAAATGTTAATTTCATGTTTTGCATTTTCCTGTCGACTGCAGAACATTTAAATGAAAAGCGTACAGAATATTCTGCAAAGTATAAGTTAACCTTATAACATAGGCTGAGAGCTCGTCAGTCAGCTTTGCTCTTAGCTTACTCAAAGGATTTTATGCAATCACCAGGACCTACAAAAATACATTACATTCCATCTCCAGTCCATCAGGGGCACATAGTTTGTTTACAAAGGAAACAATTCGAAGGCATAATTCCATTTTAGAGTTACGCCACTGTAAGAATTTCAGCGCTCTGCATAATGTTTTCTTCCTATTTCTGCGGGATGGCTCTACGAATGAACCATCACAAGTAACACAGCTATTTACCTGTAATCCGTCCTATTCGCACAGTCCTCCCTCTCCTATTCAGCTCCTTGCCTGCGAAGCCTGCGGCCTCTGCCCCGAGAGAGAAGCCTATGACCTGCAGCGACGTGGCCGGCACGCCTGATCGGTGCAGGAACTCCACGAAGTTGGCCAGCTGCAGACCCATGAAACGGGGTTTTCGACAGCTGCTATGTACCTGAAGGTCATAATAGTTTACTGTACGAGTACGTACTACTAAATTTTCAACATTAAGCATTGGTAAATACTAGGGTGCGTCCACACCTGATGAATGTGCATCGAATATGCAGCTTCCGAACCGCTCACGAGCTACCCGCAAGCTGCATGCGTGCCTTTTAGGTTCTGAATACATCTAAAACTATTATACTTACTATTTAAGATCTTGTCCGTACTACACTGTAAAACGCAAATAAAGCATTGAGTATTGAAAATGCACGCGCGTAGCTCGCGGTCATCTTATAAGCTGCACATTCGCAGCGCATTGGTCAAATGTGCACGCACCCTTAAGTTTTACTGAAGAATGAATCTCCAACTTTTGAATTTGCGGTGATTTCTCATGAATGCATTCAGAAATATCAGGTCACATTGCGTTATCGGAACAACTCCTGACACTTACGTAAAATTATCTACCAACATAATAAAATACGTGTAACATAAATGTTACTTAAATAATAGGGAGACATGCCCGCATATCTAAAGATAACGCTCCCACATGACACATTTATATAACTACGAATAGGTATCTAACACGTTACGTAAACGAGTGGAAACGAAGCATAAATCAGAAATGTATGTACTTGGCGAACGGCCACAGAGAAATAAATAAAAGCTTAAACGTTTCCCTTAAGAAAAGTGTTCGCATTTGCACACATTGAGGAAGGAAAATAAATGCGTACGAATATTCTAATGTTAGGGCATATAGACACACGGTATTTTAGTTATGTCTACTTATTATATCTAGCATATTTTCTATAAGTTATAATAAAATACCCAGTCCCATTAAACATTCATGCATTGATGGACATGCGATGGACTTGGATTAATTAGGGACAGTCTAAACCACTGATCGTAGAGACCTGAAACCCTTATTACAAAACGGAGACTTAATAATAAACATGGTTTAAAAATGATGCTGTCACTATTATAGATGTGGCCCATGCATGTGGTTCAGTCGAGCTCAAAAATATGTATACACTTTAGGACCTTGTCACAGTAAGTACTTACATATGTATAAGAAAACGACTTCCACTTTCTTATAAATATGTATTGTGACAAGGTCCTAAAGTGTATATATATTTTTGAACTCGACTGTACGTTACAAATAAAAGTGACAGCATCAGTTTTAAACCAAGATATGGTCTACCACATCTTGGTCTACTTTATTATGGATGCTCGGAACTGAACTAAGAGTAAGACTTTGCATAGCCAACCCTGATAAAACCTTTTCACACCCTTTTGGTTGAACTCTCGTAATAAACCCTAGGAAGACTCGCAGTAAGCACCTCATCAACTCTTATCATGTAATGTCACATCTGTAGTACCTCCTATGATTGATGACACATGTTTTGGCAAATAAAAATATCTTAATCTTCATGTTCCACATTATAAGATTGCAAATCACATTGTTATTTAGAATCAACTTCCGATGAACTCACCAGGGAAAAGCCACAAGTCTTGCCCAATTCACCGCTATGAAATTGTAGTCACCGACCATGAAATGGGCTGTAAACAAAATCAGACAGTTAAATAAGTCTAAGACTTTTACGATGGACTATAACTATAAATAATGAATAAATAAGGGGAATAACACGGGTTTAATTTTAACGTCTAAGGAGAAATTACAGGATATTACAGATTCAACATTTGAACTTTGGAATATGTGAGAAAATTTACAAATGGATGTCTGTGCCTAGTTACATGAATATTATCTAGTTTTTATAGCCCTTTGTGTTGTGTTGTATATTATCTTCTTCTATACTATTTATAAAGAGATAACTTCTATAGACAACGACAAGGCTTATAGGTAAACCGAAAACACGAAATGCTTGCGCGATGTAATTAAGACACAGCGCCATCTATTGGGTTCATTTCTGAATTACGGTCCCGAAGCGAAGTGAGGGCGGGCCACTAGTTTCATTGTAAAGAGATAATATTCGTAGTTTTTAATGTTTGTAACGAATAAGTAAAAAGCCCTGTTCTTTTTCGTCAGGAACGTAGCTTAACTATCCCTTACTTAAATACCTAAGCTACGTTTTCCTGTATGAAAAGTTAAATTTTATTAATTTGAGCTAGCACAGCTTTTCATAATAGTTTTGTTTTTACTCTTTTATTTTGGCCATATTATAAATAAATAATATCAATAAACGTAGCTGTATTCATTGTTGTCATGTCTATTACATAATAAATAATACAGTACATACATCGGTGGGCAATAATATTAATGGTATTATATTCTTTGATTTGACTTACTTTACTTTGTCAGCCGCCCTAATTGTGTCTAGCAGGTCAATAGGCGAAACCTTAAAACCTTGTTTTAAACGAGTACAGTCATTAAAATGGTTTAGTACTTATAGCATACGAGTAGACCTAAATTTATCAATTTCTCTTCGATTCCATTGGACGCAATAACAATGAGGATGACTTAGGGCCTCGTGCACCATCTCTGAGTAAGGTTCCAAGTAGTTTTCTTGTCAATTAAAGTGGGTTAAGAGAAAATTGGCCCCTGGTCTTTGTATTGAATAAATTATTTAATTTGTTAACTAGGCCGCGGACCAGGAGCCAGTTTCCTCCAAACCCACTTAATTGCGGAGTAAATTACTTCACGCTTTACTCACAGATGGTGAACGAGGCCCTTATAAGTAAGTATTTTTTTTAATGTTTGAAACGAATAAACTTTAAAACTAGGGCGGAATTTGAAAATCACTTCACTGCAACTGATACAAAGCAAATTATTTCTGAGTAACATATAATAGGGTCCTTTTAAATAGGTACTTTCTACCCGTCTCTCAAGCGCCTCGCACTTAACCCACCACCCGGAGTCTGAGAAACCGTGTAAATATATGATAGTGGGGTTGCTGAGTCAAAAGCAGTCTGCTGCAAGTCCTGCGGGTTGCCCAGCCTGATCACTTGGGGATCGGTTGGGGTTGACCTGGAAACACAGGAATAGCCTACTTTATATACTAAGCAATAAGATATTTCTAGATGTCCTAGAAAGAAGAACATAGGAATTATAAAATAACACCCATTAAACAATGTTGTTTCTATTTTGGTATAAACTAGTACAGGTTAAAATTTTTACTCTAGCTAAATATCAATGGGTGGTCTTTTCATTATGCCTACCTACTATTCCGAAAATACTTATGTAAAAATTGTCAACCATATTCGTGCTTGCACATTTGCCTCCCACACCCATTCTACTTGTATAAATCGATCAGAAAACTAAAAAAACCTTTGCGTGAAAATGTTTGTAATGATTTCAACCCCTGTTTGTTTCGGAAAGTTCAGTCCTATCAGCGTTCCCATAAAATTAACCCTGTATAATATGTATAATAGTAAGGCAGTTGGGTGTAGGCTTATGTCGACTATGCAATTTGAAACTACATTATCGGCAAGTACTTATGCCTGCATTCCATATCGTATGAAGAATCAATCAATATTTTGTAAGTGCAATCGTGTGTTCTGTTCTATTGATTTTTGTTCTAGGTAAATGTTTGGCCGATTCTCACGTACCCCAATGCTAATGCTGAAACGAATTATTGCTTTACTTAACGACCTTGTAACCAAAATCTTTATCATCAAAAACTTAAATAACGGCCAAGACTAATCTATAATCTTAATAATCATAGCTTCTACTCGGCCTTTTACAACCGACCTCTTTTAGGTGGTTACTTCGCCAATTTCACAGATTTGGGTGTTTAATCGATCTCGCCTGATCAACGGGCCTCTTACAAACAGTGAATCAAAGCGAGCCGTTTTAAGTCAATAGACTGCACGAATGAACACTCAGATTCCCCCCAGTCGCCCCCTCCTCAAAATTACGCGAACGGCGCGCTACACGCGATGCCCGTACGTACGGCACCGCTGTTTTTTAATTATAATTGAACTTTGAATCGATAGTTCACGCCGGTTCACACGTTTTACATGTTACGGGCAAGGTTTGCAGCGCTGCAGAGCCGGGTTTGACCGAGCGTGACCTTTCAACTTTACCTTACCTTTGTTCCTGACGAAAACTGCACGGTTTTGTTTCATCGCCACGGTTGCCAAATTCATGGCCTAAATAAGCACATAACCTATAAACATATAACCATGAGAAATGGTCCGGCTTATCGAAAAGTCGGTGAAATGTTTGCGTTTAAAGGTTTTCACCTTTAGAAAATAGTTACCCCTTACTGAAGGTTAAAGAGCTAAGTAATGCTTGACATTTTGTGATGCTTGCTTCAAGAAATAATGAGAGATTTGATGTCAAAAGCGTGAAGATCGGTGAACTTTAGTTCAATGAAGAGTGTTCCTAAGTCCTTAGTGGTGTATTTGTGAACATTTTCATTCCTTTATCCACGTCTCTATGATTGGTAAATCATTCTGAACAACATTTGTCCTAAGTATGACTTTTGGGAAATCGTATAAAAAATCACTTTCTTACAAAGTCGGTCACGGGACTTGTTCATTTCGTACGGGGAGTCTAAAAATATTTCAAAAGTCATAGAAAAATTGTTATTCTATTGATTAGCCTATCATAGTGGCGAAGACTTGATTTAGGTATAATATGAAGGCCTTTGCCCTGCTGTGGAACGGTATAAAGGCTGATACTACTACTGCTAATAGTTGGTAGAAGATGTGATCAAAAAGATGTAAATGTTCATAGATACACCTTGTATATGGTATGGTAATACATACCTCGTATAAAGGTTGTAGTGTATGTCGTTAACGCCATCTCTTTGGCAGCAGTATTTGCATGCACCGACCGGATTTGCTGTGTAGTACACTTCCACCACTCCTGAAACATTATTGACCAACTGATATCTGGAGTCGAGTTATGCAGCACGAATCGTTTCACCATGTCATAAAGGCCTAGATTGCAAATAATGAACTAACGAAGGACGTGCGAAAAAAAATCGTTGTAGGTCAGTCAGCGGCAAGAACTTTTTCTATTTTAACTATAAATCACTTTGGCACAACACCTTGCAACGTACAGCAAAAATAATTGATGTAGGTAAGTATCTAATATCAGATAACTTCGTTATTCCATACATCAAGAGCGGATCCAAAGGCTGGGGTATCAAGGGGTCACTTTCACAACCATAGTAGGTATATGAGCGATAGTAAGAAGCTCAGTGGAAAAGGACGCTCCTTAGTTCCTTACGTGAGGTCGTGGTTTGAATTATGCCTACCTACTATTCCGAAAATACTTATGTAAAAATTGTCAACCATATTCGTGCTTGCACATTAGCCTCCCACACCCATTCTACTTGTATAAATCGATCAGAAAACTAAAACCTTTGCGTAAAATGTTTGTAATGATTTCAACCCCTGTTTGTTTGGGAAAGTTCAGTACTATCAGCGTTCCCATAAAATTAACCCTGTATAATAGTAAGGCAGTTGGGTGTAGGCTTATGTCGACTATGCAATTTGAAACTACATTATCGGTAAGTACTAATGCCTGCATTGCATATCGTATGACGAATCAATCAATATTTTGTAAGTGCAATCGTGTGTTCTGTTCTATTGATTTTTGTTCTAGGTAAATGTTTGGCCGCTTCTTACGTACCCCCAATGCTAATGCTGAAACGAATTATTGCTTTACTTAACGACCTTGTAACCAAAATCTTTATCATCAAAAACTTAAATAACGGCCAAGACTAATCTATAATCTTAATAATCATAGCTTCTACTCGGCCTTTTACAACCGACCTCTTTTAGGTGGCTTCACTCCGCCAATTTCACAGATTGGGGTTTATCGATCAGCTGATCAACGGGCCTCTTACAAACAGTGAATCAAGCGAGCCGTTTTAAGTCAATAGACTGCCACGAATGAACACTCAGATTCCCCCCAGTCGCCCCCTCCTTCAAAATTACGCGAACGGCGCGCTACACGCGATGCCCCGTAACGTACGGCACCGCTGTTTTTTAATTATAATTGAACTTTGAATCGATAGTTCACGCCGGTTCACACCGTTTTTACATGTTACGGGCAAGGTTTGCAGCGCTGCAGAGCCGGGTTTGACCGAGCGTGACCTTTCAACTTACCTACCTTTGTTCCTGACGAAAACTGCACGGTTTTGTTTCATCGCCACGGTTGCCAAATCATGGTCCTAAATAAGCACATAACCTATAAACATATAACCATGAGAAATGGTCCGGCTTATCCGAAAATTCGGTGAAAATGTTTGCGTTTAAAGGTTTTCACCTTTAGACAATAGTTACCCACTTACTGAAGGTTAAAGAGCTAAGTAATGCTTGACATTTTGTGATGCTTGCTTCAAGAAATAATGAGAGATTTGATGTCAAAAGCGTGAAGATCGGTGAACTTTAGTTCAATGAAGAGTGTTCCTAAGTCCTTAGTGGTGTATTTGTGAACATTTTCATTCCTTTATCCACGTCTCTATGATTGGTAATCATTCTGAACAACATTTGTCTACATATGACTTTTGGAAAATCGTCTAAACAATGAACTTTTCTTGTGAAGTCGGTCACGGGACTTGTTTAATTTGTATCAAAGTTTTATATCAAAAGTCTTGGAAATAAATGTTATTATACTCGTAATAGCTCATCACAGTGACGAAGACTTTATTTATACGATAGAGGCCTTTAGCCTGCTGTGGAACGGTATAGAGGCTGATTACTACTACTTCTAATAGTTAGAAGAAGATGTGATCAAAAAAATGTAAATGTTCACAGATACACTCTGTATACTATGGTAATACATACCTTGTATAAAGGTTGTAGTGTATGTCGTTAACGCCATCTCTTTGGCAGCAGTATTTGCATGCACCGACCGGATTTGCTGTGTAGTACACTTCCACCACTCCTGAAACATTATTGACCAACTGATACCTGGAGTCGAGTTATGGCATCCAGCACGAAATATTTCACCATGTCATAAAGGCCTAGATTGCAAATAATGAACTAACGAAGGACGTGCGAAAAAAAATCGTTGTAGGTCAGTCAGCGGCAAGAACTATTTCTATTTTAACTATAAATCACTCTGGCACAACACCTTGCCAACGTACAGCAAAAAATCATTTATGTAAGTATCTAATATCAGATAACTTCGTTATTCCATACATCAAGAGCGGATCCAGGGGCGGGGTATCAAGGGGTCACTTTCACAACCATAGTATATGAGCGATAGTAAGAAGCTCAGTGGAAAAGGACGCTCCTTAGTTCCTTACATGCGGTCGTGGTTTGAATTCGAGCTTCCACCCTGATTTTTCAAATCTATGTACCTACTTATTCTTTACGCCTTTAACTCGGCGAAGGAAAAACATCGTGAGAAAACCTGCACGTTTTGAAGAGTTTCTGATACTTGTAACCATAATTCAATTGATCTGATTCCCCTTTAAATAGGTCAGACAATTTGTCTTGTCGCTTCATTATTATAAATACCACACTCCCTAAATCCTGAATCACGATCTCGTTTATACTGATACTAGTGGCCCGCCCTCACTTCGTTTCAGGACAGTAGGTCCTCTGTCTATCAATAGATGGCGCTCGGCGTTGATTGTATCGCGCAAGTGTTTCGTGTTTTTGGTTTACCTATAAGCCCTGGCGTGGAATATGAGATTAACCTCTTTATAAATAGTATAGAAATCTAAGCAAAGCGATAGCTTAAGACGCTACTGGCAATTACACGCACATGAGATGAGTACCTAAATGTATAATTAAAGTTTTATAGTTAGTATAGTTTTACAAGTCACACAATATCTTAGATATTTTATAACACGACATATGGTTTAATTATATCTTCCAAGACCAAACAATATTTATATGAAAATTGCGCTGTAGAGTTGGACCGATTTTTTGCACGCAAGTGTTTACCTAGTTGTGTTGTATGACCAACAGCTTAATTCAATGCAACAGTATTAGCACAGTTAGAACTGGTGCTTCAGACGCAAATACTACAGCTAAACAATATTTGCATATGCAGGACTAGTATTTACCCATACGCTTGTTACGAGTAGGTAGGTACCATAGGTATTAATATTATAGTAAGTACGTTGCTTTCTGCAGATTCGGCCAAAACCAAAAGTTTCCTGTAGGTAGTTGGCATGTATAGTTTTAGAATAATAAATTGGGCCAACATCACACAACGCACTGGCTTTCGAGTAAGGTTTTCCCTTGCAGGTATTATATTCCGATTCATCAAGAAAATTGAATAGATAAGTTAGGTACCTACATAAACAACGATACAAAATAATACATAATTTTATTCGTATAGAATGAGGGAAATCCATTTTTTTATGATTCTTTAAAACGATTTTTTTATGTAAAGTTGATAGTTTTTTGTGCGGTTATCCGAGCAGAAAATTATCATTCACTAATGACTGAAATACTCTACCATCTGCCGCGAGTCTTTGCGTGAAGTATAGTTAAATTAAAATATGTCGTTAATCCACTCACCCATCAAAAACACGTATAGCTGACATGACGCAGCATCCAGCAGCATTTTGACGAATCAACCCTTCGCCGCGAGCGTCGCAAGCATCGTGAAAACGCAGTCAAATCCCGGCACTACGTCACAAAAACGTCATCTCAAAACTTGCGGACGCATTTCCCCCGACGATCCGCCACAATAGCACTCCCACAATGCTTTGGAACTCGTTAAAACTCCCGGTTTTTATTCACCCGCGTAACTTCAGGCGTATTACCAGTGCGAGTGCAGCACATGCGGAAAACCTCACGTATTAAACGCCACTGGGTGGCAGTGACGTTGGACACGCTAGCTTTGCAGTGTGCAGCTTCATGGTACACAGTGACTTTTATGTTTATCATAGGAATTTAGTAGAATTTAAGTTTGGTGACTATTTCCTGTTCCAATTGCGATAATGTTAGGTGTCTATCAAGGAAGTATAGGCAACTCTGTATTGTACCTAACTATCTAAGGAATTAAATAAAATAATAACTTTAATTTTTTAGTTAGGTATTATTTTCCGGCAGGTATAGTTTGGCACCACCGAGGCATATTTACCGTGGCGATACTTAATACTGATACAAATATTTATACCTATAATTATTTATATCACATCTAACACTCAACAAAAACAAAACTCTACACAGAGCGTCTACTTGTACCTATGTGTCAATTCGCAGTTAACACTGAAAAAACAAACGAACAAGAAAAAAGCTAGAAGATAGAGAAAGGAGGAAGATATAACAAGAGGCGACACTACACAATATGCATTTTTTTAAATTCTTCATAATAAAACGAACGATGTGTGTAGACGAGACGTACCTACATAGTTGGGTAGTAAGTGTGCCAGGCGTGTAACATCACTGGACGCGCGGCAATTTTCTCAAGCCTTGACAGTAGCCTCCTTGTGCCTTGCGCCATTATATCTAGCACCAGATTAATCTGCCTGTTTAAAGTATTCTATTGTCTCATAGATAATTGGGTAGCTGTTGACACTGTTAATTTTAATGAGTTTAGAAACACAAGTTAACCCATAAGTGACATTTTACTCGAGGTTTACACGACTTAATAGAAGTTTTTGAGAAAATTATTTAGAAGACGTAGCGCCTCCCCTTCAAAGTTAAAGTTGGTTCTTCTGTCGATATCAACATTGTGAATTTTCTGTTACTTTATAATTTAAAATAAGTAGCCAATTAAATATCAAAAAACATAATTAAGTACCATCCAATTATCTAAAACAAGTGGCAATTTGGGATCGTGACGAAACATGTATGTTATTTACTCGTATTTCTGACGAACTGTGCAATAGCAACCGCCCATGAAACTTAATTTTAAACAGATTAGAGTATTAAATTTTTAATTAAAAATAACCAAGTGGATTTCAAATTGTTCATATCACTGTGTACCATGGAGTATGGAGAAACACAACATAAAAACACTACACAACAAATAAGACGAGCACGTTATTTAAATACCACAGAAATATCCAATCACTGTAACTCCATAACTGGACGACGTTCAAGAAGTCAGTTAGTGAACTAACTGATTCGGCAAACAAATCAATGTCAACCCGAGGGAGTGATGCAACTCGACTGCAAGACAATAATCAACACGAAACAACTTTTACTCGGCCAGACGGACTTTTTTTGCGAATTACAGAAAATTATCCACTCGGTTACGGAACGGTTCGAGCCTAAAGTGAACATTGCGGGTTACGATCGCTCGATAAAAGTCGTTTCGTCAGACTTAATATCGAACACCCGAATCTGCGATTCGATTTGAACTTATTTATGAACCGCAATAAGTAGGTAGTGACTTTGTCATCTGAATGGTTTCAAGTTGAAGCGTTTACAGCACAGAAGTTGTGTTCTATATGTCAGACAACAGACAATTTAACTTTTAATTCGACAACTACTATACTCGTACCTACCTACTTTACATACTTACCTTGCAGTAATTTTCATAAAATGGCCTGAAATGAATATTTCCCAACACAATGTAAGATAATTACCTCCGAGGTCCGATGTTAAGCCTGAACGAGGGGATGTCGGCCCGGAATTATGCATAATTAAAAAGGCGAGAAGGAAATGTGGTGGGTACCGGCAAAACCATGGCCATAAAGAGCACAGCACACCTGAACACTAGAAACCAAATAAACGACTTTACACAAAAGAGGTGCAATTATTTAAATAAAATTTTAAGAGTATTTTTATCATACAGGGTGAAGCTGTCAACATTTACATCCCTCTAACCGCGTGCTCTACCAACCATTTTAACCAACATTTGCTCAAATACTGTATCAATGTATCGTCAATTTTTTTGACTCATTCACCGATTGATAAAATATATACCTGCCTATATGCTATAGGTATATATTGTAACAATTTTAAATTAGTTTTTTTTTATTTTGAGGCTAATTCAAGTTTTTAATATATAGGTAAGTAGGTACCTTATTTAAACGATCAACTAAGTAATTGACATATGTACTCGTAGATACAATGAAATTATTTGATAAATATGTAAGTAGGTAGGTAAGTGCATAAGTAATGTATAAAACTAACAAACAATACAAAATGCATTTAAGGTAATTACAGTAAGATTCCCATTGTGTTTTGTTATAAAAATACCTATGTGAGAACCGCTTTTGTCCGACGAAAATGTTTCTAAAGGTGTCGAGTGACCTGTATAATTTCCTTTTAACTGGGACTGATGATATGCCCCTTTTAAAATGGACTCTACCATCTTCTTCATGAGCTTATTGTGACAATGTTGAGTGTAAAGCACTGATATAGTGGGTCGGTCGATCAGTACTGATCGGAGTCCGACATATTTACAGTCCGTCCAAAACACCAATTTTGAAACTGAAAACTAATTGCATAAGATGAAGTTTAATTTCAACCTGCCTATGCACAGCACAGTCAGCGTACAATACGTCACACCTCAAGTTACCCATCCTCAGTGCAAAAATAGCTGTTGTGTCTCTGTTATAAGGACGGTCCAAAATCCAAAAAGAGCCGCGTGTTGCTGTATCTACATTACAAAGTTAATGACCGAAGGTAAAAAGGTTCATATCATTCGCAAAGTTTTACTTTACGTAGGTAAGTAGGTAAAATGTTTACGACGAAATGTTTTCAGATCAATCGCTACCTACTACTTTGACGCTATGATTGTTTGAAAAGATGATTGTAAAATTATGCATTTATCTACATAAATGCATAATGTAGATACTGCGAGTAGTTACAGTTAATTAACACATGATAATCATCATGGATAAGATCTTTAAATATTAACAACTGACTAGAATTATTTATGAACACATATGATGGCATTAGTAGTTTAATTGAACTTAAATAATGAATTTTACAGACTCACACTGACATGAGATGATTGTTGACATACCAATAACCCATCTTAGACTCAATAGGGACTCAACCCAACACAATTATCATCATTAGATACATCCATATGATTGCTAAAAATGGTCACAATTATAAACGTCCAGTTTGTAAGTCAATGGAAATTACAGTAGGCACATCAGTCGAATAAGGTTCTATGTCAATTATAATGTTTTATTATCCAATGTATTTCACCATTATTTGCTTCTCTTGTGAATTCATCACCGCCTTCTGCAACTTATTAGACAGGCAACGTACTGAATATTTTAATGGGGCAAGTAACCATCACATTAAAATAACTCTTAGGTATGATGGAGTTCATCGACCTTTAAAACAGCTGTTCCACGCTTAGTAGGTGTTCTATTTAGCATTTTGTAAACACGGAGAAACAATGAAGTTAGATCTAAAACTACAAACTTATCAAGGGCGTTCAGAATAAACCATGGGCCTATGATAACTTATGTGATCCGCTTGCTCGTTTGCTTTCCTTTCCCATAACAAAACTCCCACGAACGTCAAAGATGACACTAATCCTATAATGGTTCCTTTCCCTTTGAAATAAGATAGTGTTGAATATCGAAATTCCCGAATAACTTAATTAAACCTCTGTAAGCTTGTTGGAGCTGGTAGATCTCGTTAGCTGGCTCGTAGCTCACGGTGCCTCATGCTAGGGTTGCCAGAGGTAGGGAATTGGGGGGAATTTTCCCGACTTTTTGTAAACTGTATATCCTCTCGACTCGATCAAAGTAAAAATCTCCCAGACATCAACTTTGACCACCCTGACCCAGGATACAGAGGACGGCAAAATGGCTTCCGGTGATCCAATTCCTGATAATACAAAATACTAAAACCCCAAAAAATTGGGAATTGTTCCCGATCGTAGGAAGATTTCGATCTGGAAACCCTAGCTTACGCCCTAGATATTGGACGGGAAGACATTAAACCGCTGTTATTTAAGCTGTTAGGCGAGATACGTTGGTGAATAATAAATTCTTAGCGCAATTAAACTTCAATGGAAGAAGCTGGGGAAATTACTTATGGGTACTGTATCTCATAGGTAGGTAGGTATACCAATCCGGGTGTCTAAGTCAGTCCACATAACACTAGAATCCTAACCACATACATCTGATTGGTAGTTTAGCCAATTACTGAATTTTCAATTTGAGCAAAATTTTTGACAGCGTTTTATTGGATTCCATACTATAATTCCAAACCGCTTGTACAGGTAGGGGTAAGGGTGATTAGCTTATTGACTAGGAGCTCTAGGTGAATACCTAGTCATCTATACTTCCATGAAATCATTCGTTACAAATCAAAATCACCTCTGCCAAAAAATTCTAATAAGTTATCATTAATTTATGTATCATACCTATGATTAAGGACTATTCCGTAAAATTGTGATTCTACTCAAAGAGGCTAGTCTGTTCACACTCGTATCTATTTGATTCGTAATTATAGCCTCAACCTGTTTGAGCACGAAGGTTGCAAATGAGTTACAAACCTGCCCATTATTGTAACGACGGCTCAATTTCAATTTTGAACCTTTGCCCTGCAACGGAGATTAACTACGCAATCCATGAGTCGAACAGTGGCAAAGGTCAAGAACAACGCAAATAAGTAGGTACCTACTGACATAATAAATCTTTATAATGATTATTGATTCCTGGAAAAGTAAAAAACTTTAGTAGCTTCGACCTTCGTCGGAGTATCTAGCTTTGATTTATTCAAATTACTTAGTAAGTATTTATTTTTCGGCAGACTGACTTCTTAATCTTTCGATTGAGTGTTTCCTACTTCGTGATTAAGTAGGTAACTACGTACTCAGCATGAAAAAAAAATGCGTTAAGAGGAATAAGGCTGCGTTTTTCATTGAAGTGGAGCGGAGTAGAGCAAAATTAAATCGTATTACATATTATTAACTCCGCTACACAACGAACAAGGATCTTCTATTGGTGGATTTCGCTCCGCTCCGCTCCACTTTAGTGGAAATGCAGCCTTTTATGGGGGCCTAGTGCATAGCTCACCACATCTTCACCAGGGGTTGTGGTAATAAAATTGCTATAAACAACCTTACTGAGTGGTTCTGTTCTATACTCAAAAATACTTCGGCCAAATATTTTGTCGATAGCTAACTATTTTACCTACCCACCAGTAGTACCGAAGTACAGTCAGCCACACATTAGGTTACCACAACCTGTTAAATTTCCTCAATTGATATTCAAGCTAGTGTATGACAGACAGTAAGATGAGAGTCGATTGAAGATTTGACAGATTTGTATACTTTGATGTGTGGCTGTACACCTACGTACCTACTTTTGATTAGAAACACATTTTAAAGCTAATTCTCTGTTGTTACAGGACAAATTGCTCAATAAACTAGAAGAGAACGAGCCCGAGCTAGCCTCTTCGCCCGAGGAGGAGGTAAGTTAATGCATATTGTAGCACTAGAGACAATCTTTACGTACACAAATGGCGGTTTACGTTAAATATGAGGCAGTTATACGTCCGCTCCGGGTACACTTTTAAATTATTTTCTTTTCAGTTATTTAAATAAAATTTACTATTGGTTTGCTGCCCTACGGAGATATAAGAACCGCGCCGTGATCTTGGGGTTTTGGGTTCGAGTCCTAGGTCGAGCATAAAGTATTTTTCGGATAGGTAGGTATATCTCGGGTTTGTGTCAGTTGTCAGGTCCTAAAAATATTAAACAAACAAATAAAATACTTTTTTTGCTATATAAACAGGGTGTTTCCATTGTAGATGGTAAATTTAAAACATGTTGCTTTGTACCTGTTTAGCTATGTTGAATAGCATGCAATTGAGATGCATTTCATGGTTTTGAAATTAAAAGACACACAAATTATGCAAAACCGTGATCAAAAGGGTCTACGTACATTCAAGGTGACTAGCGCAGACGAAAATTTCGCTTCGCATTGAGAAAGCCGGACAGAGAATATTTTGTAATTTATGAGTAGGGATG
This sequence comes from Cnaphalocrocis medinalis, assembly GCA_014851415.1. Lineage (NCBI taxonomy): Eukaryota > Metazoa > Arthropoda > Insecta > Lepidoptera > Crambidae > Cnaphalocrocis > Cnaphalocrocis medinalis. Next base: position 4,743,282 of record CM026289.1, on the reverse strand, counting down.
TTAGGTAATTATAATCGATTTTCTTTTTGATCGATTAATTTATTTATTATTATCGATTTCAGAAGTCATATTAAACGATTTTAAAAATAATGGATTACTTAAACAAATTATAAAAGAATAAAATACCTACCTACTAATTTTAATACCAGAAATAAGTCAGGAACTTTTGTAAATATTTTTTGTTAGTAGATGTTAATGTTTAAACTTACCACAAAATAATTATTGTTTCTCAATAATTATGAATATCTTAGGTTACGGAAATGAAATCATGTAAGTACCTACTTACTAGGATTTTAAATTATAAAAATATTGGGTCATTCGCAAAAATCGATCCACGAATATTGAATAAAGAAAAATCGATTTATGAAATAATCGATTCTTTCCTCTCACATCCCTAATTTCGAGTAGATATTAGCCACAAGCAGTGGCGAGGTGGATCAATTGGAATTGGGTCAATCGCTTTCGTCACGAGATAACAATGCAAAGCCACCTTGAACCGCAGCAAGGCTTTGATAATTAAATTGAAGAAATAATTATGCTTTGCGGGTTTGTGTTTGTATTTTACAAGCAAATATTACTATAGAAGTAGAACGTTCAACGAAGCAAGTGTGTATGCATATATGTGTGTGTTAACGTAGATCCATAGGTACTATTTATTATGAGATACTTAGGTGTACATTCAAGATAAAGTGCACTCTCTATTCCCTTATCAATTTCTCACCAGTTCCTATACTTACCTACCTATACCTCGTCCCTCAGGCAGGAATCCAACTATCACGCATCTCAGAGAATGTAGGTATTTACCATACTGAATGGCTCGGTGGCGCAGTGGGTAATGGGTCGCATGGCTTTGTTTGGGGTTCCGGGTTCGATCCCCGAGTCGTACCAAAAATTTTTAACCTGAGTTTTTCTATTCAGAAATTCTCAGTGTCAGCCCGAAGTCTGGATTTTGGCGGTCCCCCGTGCCTCGGAAATCACGTTAACATGTTGGTCTTGCGCACGATCTCTCTTCGGTCGTGTCACACTGGTATCCCATCGAATTAAGAGGGTAAGGGAATAGAGAGTGCACCCGTGTTTGCACATATACTTGAGCACAATATATCCTGCATACGAGGCTGATCCATAAGATTGAACCAGTTAAAGCCATCGTAGCCGAATATCGGTTAGAGGATTTTACTTTATCTACGATAACGGATGAAAATATTACCCGTTATTTTCCGGGAATCTTAGATTCTGTCCACGCTTCGATAGTTTGTCAGACCAAGCTTTAACGTCTTTTGATAAAGCTTGTCGTAGGTAGGTAGATACCTCTATTAGAACGACCTGAACTCGTATGTACGAGCTGCTTTTTCTCAAGTGCTTTTTCTAAGCTGTTTTTTTTTAATTATATTTTACTTTATCGTAAGTATAGGTACACCACTGTAAGAATAAAAGTCAAAATTGTGATAAATTAATAAATAACGCCCCGTCGGCCTAGTGGTTTAAGTACCAGGTTGTGATCTCGGGGTCCCGGGTTCGATTCCCGGGTCGAGCAAAAGTATGTTTAAAATCACCAATCCGCGTTAGGCAATCGTGGTGATTAAGCCTATCCCTCATAGTACCGATGACTTGATTTCTATGATGGAGGCCTTTGTCCTGCAGTGAGACAGTATGGCTGATACTTAATAAATAACATTTTGTTTTTCAGTGTGTAATATGCGTAAACGCAAAGGCAACGATGCAAACGTCGCCGTGCGGCCACCGCGTGGTCTGCCGGCGGTGCTTCGTGAAGACCATCCAGATGGCAGTCAGCCAGCGGCTGCTGCCGCTGCGGTGCGTCATCTGCCGCGCCAAGATCCTGCGGCTGCGGCAGGCGCCGCGGCTAGTCACCAGCAAGAGCTGGCAGGTGGGTCTCCCGGCTACTAAAGCTTAGCCTGCTCCTAGTGTACGATATATTTCGGTCACCGTGGGTCCGCTGGCGGTGCTTCCTGAAGACCAACAAAGAAGTCAGTCAGGTCAACAAAGAAGAATCTTCTAAACTGCATGTTGACAAAGGTTCACATAGTTGCTACGTTACGTAGAGGTACATCTCCATAACACCGTACCTTGACCTTGACTCTTATCCATGTAAATCGACACTTGATTACAGTTCCGCGGCGACCTTCCACGTCCCCAGCACTCAGCCCACACGCGACATTTCGACTCATCAACCCTTGATTGAGGATAATTCGGATTACTTACCGTTGTTTGTTGCTTTGCTCAATCTTTATTGGGCTGTAAAACATTTTCCGCGACTGTTCCTTGTTTTTATTTCTAATTTATGCTGTGTTACTAAACTCTTGTTGTGATGAACACGCAGTCGAACCCTTCTACCCATTTATTACGGAACGGAGACTAAAAGATAGTCGACTAAAGATAATAGATAGATAGTCAAAAAAAATGAGGCTGTCTCTTTTATAAAGGCGGCAATTAAAAGTTATAGCATCAGTTTTAAACAAAGACTAACTTATCACCATTTGTATTATGGGGGATAATGTTTCAGGATACTTATGAACTATCGATTTACGTCTACTATCCAATAGGTTCTGTCTACGATAAGATTTGTATGTGCTAAGGGACCGTAGGTAAGCTACCTACTCCCCTATACGTGTTAGGACCGTCTTAGGTAGTTTGGTAACGTCTTCAGTGGTTTATCTAAAGATTGCCAAACTGGGCTATTCACAAATATCTCCCTCCACCAAATAACAGTAAAGATTTTGTACCAAAATTTGCCGTTCCGTGAATTATTCTGCCCTGGTCTTATGCATTTCTTTCTAATTCCATTAATAATGACTCTATTACTCCCAATGTTCATTGTACCTACTTCTCGCTCCTCCCCCTACACACTATATCACCTACCACTCCCATACCCTACACCCCCTGCCTCTACCGAATGCAAATGTAGGGAGCCGGCTGTATTATGGACTGCTTGGCTAGTCATTACAGACAAGGTTTCGCGTGACTTGTAGTCGTATTCCTATATCCTTGACTCAGGGCACAGGATCCACTGTGTTTTTCTAATGCAACTTAGGTACAGTCGGTAACAATAAGATGTAAGTAAGTAATCCACTTACCGTATGATATAGGTACCTACATTTTCGCAAGACCTAGCTATATTTTAAAGTGCATAAAATATACATCTTTTTCCGGCTGACAGCACCTACTTGAAATGAAATGAAATATTTATTTGCTTGCTAAAATTTACATAAAAATATGATAGGTAGGTACTTTTTGGAAAAATTTAAATTCGTTAACTTTGCCAAAAAGTGAAAACTTACATACCTATTTACCTACCTATTACCTACCTACCTAATATTGCCATAGAAATAGAAGGGCGGACATACATCAGAACGTACATGATTTAAGCAACATTTCAGTATATTTGACGATTGGTTATTTTGAGTAGTTCAGTTTGACTACGGACCAAAAAATCGCCCCTAAACAAAACACAGCGCAAGCAAATAAGTCTTTTCAAACAGTTAGCAAACAATTGAAGAAAAAAATATATTTTCCAGGTGTCAAGTGGCAGCAGCAAGTCATGGGGCGTGCCAGGCTCCGTGTCCAGCTACTCGGTGGGCGCGCGCTCGGTGCCCGCCTCCGCCTCCCTCTACTCCGTCACCAGCGGCGAGTCTTCCCTCTCCGGTTGGTATCATCCATACTTTTCAAACTAACTAATAAATGCGCCACATCGGGCCAAAATTACCACCTAAGGCAGGAACAGCTAAAGAATGGAATTCGTTCCCGAAATCTGTGTTCCCTGTTCATTACATTCTTCAGGCAAAGGGCGAGTGAACAGGTATCTTCTAGGCAAACGCGTATCATGCTATACCTCGTCGACGCCTACATCTGGTGCGATTGTGTGTTGTGTTAATAAAAAAATCTCAACCTGTCGTTTTCACCAGTTAGCCCAAGACCGTCGTTTCGGAACCCGGGCTACACATCAGTACGATATTGCTATGAACTCTATCCAGGTGACTTATAAGGAAATCATCCTAATATAGGTATAGCTGTCGCATTCAAACAAAAGCCTGTGAAAGAGAGAGGAACTCCGATTCGATCGTAACCCTCGCTTCAAATTAGGCCCTCTGTAGCATAACATAGTGAAATTAAAAAAAGTAGGTAAGCATTAATTACCTTGAAACAATAAAGTTGTTTTAATGAAATAAGAGGGCGGTAAAACCGTTTTCCGCCCCGGGCGGCCGACACCCACGCTACACCGCTGACTCTATCGTGAAGATCTTTTCTGCTTTAACTTAATATCTCCCATGTTTCTAGGTGTGTCTTCCGTATCATCGAACAGCGGCGGCAACGTCATCAACGGCTGTTCGACGAAGTTGTGTGGCGGGGCAAAATGCGGCGGCGCTTGCCTTGGGGCCTGTGCCCCGCGCGCCGCCCGCGTCCGCGCCGCCGCGACCCCGGCAGCCAGCGTCCAACTCGCTACGGCGCTCGCAGCACCATAGCATGAAGGTACGATGGAAACCGTAACGACCGCCCGCCCACATGTCACGGGAGGGGAACCAAGAGCGTAGGTACCGACTCCATACATTGCAGCGCCTGTGTGTGAAACAAATGATAAAGCGCCTATTTTTCTTTATGAATCTATATGTTAGCGTCGGCGCGGGCCACGTTTATTGCCTAGGCGCCCTGTCGAGATCAATGTGGTGTGGAACTCAAACCCCCGGGATGGCTATCTTAGTTCGTCGGTGCATCAATGAAAATAAACTGCCTCACAGAAAACCGGCGTGAAGCAGCCCCTGTGCTGTGTTTCGTGAGTGAATGAGGGTACCGGAGGCCCACCCCGGGAGGGGAAATAGATTAAAGGTTGGCAGCGCACGTGTAACTCCACTGGTGTTGCAAGTGTCCATGGGCGGCGGCAATTGCTTACCATCAGGTGATCCGCCTACTCGTTAAAATAAAAACGCCGTTGGAACTGTTTTTCTTCGTACAAATAGCCACATCAGGTTTCTACAGTAATAAGTAGATACATCTTTCCTCAATTGATATTAGACCAAAATCTTTTGGTATTGAGGTGTGAATCCTTTGAAGAAATTTGACAGATTTGTACCTATAATTGCCGGGCAACATATTACGTTAATGTGCAGATGTCGGAACGTATGGGTGAGGTACCTATATTCAGAACTCTACTCTATGGGCGGCGGTAACCGCTTACCTTCCTAGGTAATCCGTCTGCTCGTCTGCCACCAATCACATAAAAGTAGATAGCGAGATGAGTGAAACAGTTGATCATTTCAAGAACCATTTCTTTTTTGTTTCAGGCTAGACTGCAAGAGTACCAGGTTCACAGCTACACGGGGGGCCCGGCGGGGGAGCCCTCGGGCCGACTGCCCCCCATCAGGGAGTTTCAGCGGGAGTTCCGAGAGGGACGCCGCGAAAGCGCTGCTGCCGCCTCCGCCTCTACTAGGATAAGGTAGGTATACGAACAAATGCAACGGTGAAATAGTCACTTTTATCAGGTATACCTACCTACTAAGCAGCTAGGTATCTAGCCACAAAATAAATCTAGCTGCTTATTAGCAGCGATAAGATTCAATACAACAATTCTAAGGATATTTTAAGGCTATTGCAGGTTTATTGGTAGACAAGACATCTTAGTCTTCCCTCGAAATGAATTATGGGAAAATCCTTTTAGATCTTAAATTATGGCTTTAACATCGTAAGACCCAAAAGCCTCATACGAGGCAAAAACAATTGATTCTCTATTGTGTCTGCTGTCTGGGCCTTACGACGTTAAAAAACCGATGGGAAAGCCGAAATATTCAGCATAAAAACAAATATCTTTCTACCTTAGACACCTGCAATTTACAAAACTAATTAGGTAATAACGCTTTGTTTCAGATGTGCCCAAAAAATAGTGACGCAGCTAGAAACATCACCTCAGAAGGATAAACAACACTTCTTTCGGCCTTTGAAACCTTTGAATAAGGACGATCCACCCAGATCCAGAGATCAAAGCATAGAGACTGAAAGGAAAAAAGATAACCCCAAAACAAAACCCAAGAAAGAAGACAAGAAAAAGAAAGAAGACGAAAATACAAAATTAGAAGATAAAAGCAAAAAAGATGAAAGTACGGACAACAGAAAAAATGAAATGGCTGAAAGGAAGAAAGAGGAGAAATTAAGACTCAAGGCAGAAAAAGAGGCAAAGAAAGAGGCTAAACTTCAGGCTAAAGAGGAGGAGAGGCAGGCCAAGCTCTTAGCGAAGGAGGAAGAGAGACAAGCCAAATTACTAGCGAAGGAAGAAAAGAAAAAAGCCAAGAAGGAGGCTAAATTAGCCGCGCAGGCAGAAAAGGAGAAAAATAAATAAAAAAAGGAAGTTTAACATTTTTACATTTTAGCAACTCGTAGCCGTCTTAATATTAGATTCGAAAATTGTTATTATTGAAGAATCGTAAAAACAATTTTAAATAGCATGTATTAACTATTGTAGTCCACATATACAAATATTTATTACTTACAGATAAAATGTTAAAAGTTTATTTTTTTACTTCGATTGGGACATGTTTCTGTTTGTGCTTTGATACTGTTTTACATTCAGTTATTAAATTAAACTCGTTTAGCTTAGTTGCAATTTCGTCTTGAAATTGTTGATTAAATTAGGAATGTTGTATATAGTTTTATTGTCAAATGTTATTATGAAAAGCAATCTAAATAGTTGTTGGGTCATAGTTGGAACTCTACAAACTGCGAAGACTGAAAGAATGGGATAATGAAATCATATCGTTTTGTAATTTAATTGTTTAACACTAAAGTTAAGAGCTTTGTGCATTCCAGCACCGCCAAAGAATTTATTTATTATGTAGATATGTACTAATTTTGTTGTACTTAGTTTATCCGTAGGTGAGCTTTGATTAGTAAATATGTAAGTTTAAGTTATTTATACAACACTACCTATGTTAAAGTTCAATTGGAATATCTTTAGGAAGTTTTAATGATTGATTTCATAAACATAAAGCAACATTTTGTCATACAATAGAATATGCTTATTTAAATCGATTTCAAAAATATACTAAGATTTCCAATACCCAATCCAAAAGTATCTTTACAATATTTCAAGATCATCAGAAACATAGAACCTAATCTTAATAATAGTTAACCGATTGTAAAGGATAGAATGTAGAACCATATCAGGTCGCATTTAGCATATGCTAGATAAGTGTTGACATTAATTTTGTAAGAGTTCCAAGTGTCGGAATTATTATTGTCAATCGTTAGAAATTTCCTGTAAAATAAATAACAATGTTACCATAGTCTTAATCTTTTATTTTCCCCAAATATTGCTTTTGTTACATACAATAGATATTAAGATATTAGAAGTGCCATAAATGATCACTCACATAATAAAAGTAAACACATAACTGGGTATTGTTTAAGACGAATCTAATAGGAAAAAAAAAACATATAGAACTATTACTTTTTGTTGCTCCGATTTCTAATTTTGATGGTAATTAAAATAAATCAAGTGCCAAGCAACAATCAAAAGGTTTATTTATCTACAATGAAATAATTATGTAACAATACACTTGATTACTATAAATATACTAACACATTTTAAGTGAGGACTCAAAATTTGTTTAATCCTTGTAATCATCACCAATGCGCTCATAGATCTCATCACCGGTCTTCTTATTGATACGAAGGTATTTGTTGACCATCGGCCTGTAGTAGTAGGCCTGGTAATCATGGCGTTCACCCATCTTTTTGATAATCTGCTTTTCCAATTCCCTAAGTTTTACTTTTTGTTGCTCCTCATCAATGAAATGCAAGAATTTTTCATATTCCTGGAACATGATAAAAATAAATGTTAGAAAATGACAAAAATTAGTTACATCTTCTAGGCAAATGCGTGTCATCCTAGACCTCATTGTCACTTCCCATCAGGTGTGATTGTGGTTAAGTGTTGGCCTATAGTCTAATAAAAAAAAAACATTAAGACTAGGAATATTTACCTTTTTCTAGTTTCATCTAAAGCCAGATAAACAAAAAATACTAGACCACATAAGGCAAGTTCAGGTTTTGAACAGATTTAAGGTTAAACTCAGCTTAATAATTTTTTCTCATATTTCTCACAATAGTGTAGCTCAGTTCAAATCCAAGCATGCTATTTGGATTTTCCAAATCTTTGTTCTACCATTCATACAGTGGTGAGTAAAAACATAGTATTTACTGAAACATTTAACCATGATTCTGATGGTTTGGTTCCCCAGTTATAGGGTTGCGAAAGACAGACAGCAGTTGCATCAGTGTAAATACCAGATAACCCAAATCTGAATCTTGGGCTAAGTGTACCCAGGGCTCCAAAGTGGCAGCTTTGGATGCAACCCAGAATCACACTATGATGAGAGAGAAAAATCCTATCATGTGGGTACTAACTCTACAGCACATTGTTTAATGAAAAGTCCTAACAAAAATTGTCATAAAATATAAAAATAATGTTACGTATGGCCTGTGCACCATGATCAGAGATTGGATTAGATAGTGCAATTTAGGGTCAATGTTAGAAATATTCTATAGGTATACCTACAATAAAAATGTTGATTTACTCTTATTGAAAATTGAAAAAGAAGATAAGTGTTTACTTAAGATAGATAACAAATTATAATTTATATGAACCACTTATATTGAAATTTTACTACATTTAGATGGCTGCAGTTGACATGTTATTGTTAAGATTTTTTAAATAATTGCACACCTAAATCTGATCACTGACCATGATAAGCACTGTTATACCACTGATTTGAGCAACTTGAAAGGGTTCTAAAGTATAAGTTGATGAAAACATTCATTACATTAAGTCCGGGTTCTTGTATTTTGTTTTTACTTGCCCTGTATGGTTTATGCAAAAACTTAACAAGTGTGACATATTGGCCCCCCAATAACGTAAAATAATATCTTACTTGTTGGGGGTTGTTGTGGATATAACGCGCAATAAAACGCGTAATAGGATGACGGTGGTACTCCCAGTATTTCGGAGTGTATCCGTCAGGCGTAGGCGTTAGCTGAGCCGGCCCGATGAACACGTTCGTGTAGAAGATGATGAGCCCCACAGGGATGAGCCCCACCATGGTGTAGAAGTGGAACATATCCTTGAATTTGTGCCATTGCCATCTGAAATAACAACAGAGACGCGGTGAGGTTATGTGCGTCAAAATCCATACTGACGCCAAACGAATACATCAAACGTACATAACGTTACTCTAGTTACTTACAAATAATATTCAACTCGAATATTTGTAATTTTTAATAAGATATCAATAAAAATCGGTTAGGTAATCACTAGCTAAAGCATTACCTGGATGGCTGTAAGGCCATTGTTTGGTGTCCATGGCCAGCTTGTAAGGCTTTGCTAACAGAAAAGTTTACATTTTGTACTGTATATGGTGATTTAATGTTATTTTTCAATAAATTTATGCCGAAAGATCGACCTAAAGCACTCCAAGACACCATTTTTATTTTGACTGAATTTGACACAAGTGACGGAGTGTCACTTCATATTGACAGTCGGAACTGCCAACCAAAGTAAAAAATAATAAATAAAATAAAGCACACAACATGAAATATTAGTGGTGTAAACAAGATATAAATACCTAAATACATTTTGTCTTTGACTTATCTCAATAAAGCCACAGAATAGATGATAGTACACATAAAGCACAAGAAAGATGTGTGGCTGTATATGATATATGGGCCTAACGGGGCTCTTATTCATGGGTACACAATACTAAATTGGCTGGGGCAGTCGGGCTGTAATATAAATTTTGGGATAGTGGCGCCATCATTAAATTCACCACAAAAAAAACCACATGTGTGCGTACTATAATGTTGCACTTGCACACATCAACATTAGGTATCTTTGAGTAAAAAGCTAAAAAGGTCAGATAAAAAAAAACCAAACCATTTTTGACAAGTTGACAACTCATAAAAAACCCCGCCAAAATTTAATGAGAAAAGTCAGAAATCCATCCTATTTTATTATTTTTATATTATCTTTTGCATAAAAGATCGTTTATTTTGGCTATTTTTACATTACCTTATTGTTCTATTACCTATATTTTTTCTATTATATGTATAAACTTTTAAATATAGGTAATCTAAATACTTTAATTACATTAGGTAATGCTTGTTGATTTACTTTCTGTTCAATTCAATTATTTACAATTACCAACAAAAGCAAATGTTTTCCTTTGTTAAAGATTCGCATGTTAAAGCCACCGGTACCTGTTGAGTTGGTTTTAAAAAGTTTCACAAAAGTGTATCGAAGTATTGATTTTCGCAGTGAGCATGCTCCGTGGACGTCGTGTGATAAGCCAACAGTAGCTACTGAACAAACCGAATGCCCACGCAAACTAAACCAGATAAATCGCCTTCATTGCAGTGTAAATAGTTTATTTAAATAGTTGAGCAAGTTTGTGGGTGATTATTAATATTGTTTATATTATGTAATTTCCGGGTCGTGAATAGATAAAAGCTGTTACCTAAATGCGGGAGTGAGTCATATGTTTTGATATGGAGGAGCTACTTCAAGACATATTCAAAGAGGCTACTGGGCCCAAGTTAGCTGCATTGAGGAAATCATGTCAGGATGCCTTAGGTAGGTATCGCATTGTTCTTTAGCCTAGTGCCTGTCGTATATACCTACTGACTTTGTACCATATGGAATATAAGTAGGTAGGTAGGTATTCATTATCATTGCAGCGTAAGGCCTGTGTCGCAATACCTATTGTTTGTATACAGGAATAGAAAATAACTAGTAGGTATGTAGGCAATAGGTATACAGATACCTAAAGTCTATATAGTAGGTACTTAAGTAAAACAAAGGTTTAGGTCGCACCTATGTTTTTTATTTGATAGAAGATGACGGACGAGGACGAGAATTAACTGATGGTAGGCGATTGCCGCCGCATGTCTTCATACCATAAATAACATCTTTTTCCCTTCGCTATATGAACCATAGGTAACATATATGGATATATCTAGGAAAAAATCGCAAAATACCTACCTTCCTTTACAGTAGGTATGTACCTACCTATACTTATCTGTTAAAGTTTGCAACAAATTTTCCTACTATTTAACTAGCGACACACCGGTTCTTCCGTTTTTGATCGGCCGAGCTGTTATTAAGAAGTGTTTACCTGTGTTCCAGCCGTATTTCCTAATGCTGTAGTATCTTCCCAGAAATCCTATGTATCCAAGAGAGCAGTGCGCGCCGACCGTCATACGAGCTCCGGCGCGCCTGCCTGCTGCCGCTGCAGATCGCGCTCGAGAGCAAGCGGCCTCGGCTCGTCGGCTTCGCTCTCCAGGGCTTCCATGTACGTAGTTACCATTAATTAAAACTGTAACATTATTTAAACGCACACTTAGTACAAAAATTAAAACGATTTTTCTTGCATCTCATTCCATTACTTACCTATTTTTAATATCTTACGATTAATATCTTACAATGGCCTACATGCAAAGACGATATAAGTTAATTAATGTTTTGACATCAGTTTTCAATAAGTAACATATTTAATTTGTGTGTGCTTCTTATCGTAGCACTATCATGCATAACGCTACGACGATGCAATATCACAACTACGACGCATCATTGTGCTACGAATGCTACGATGCGATTTCGTTTTAAAATACTACAACAGTGCTATGTTCTTTTCATTGCTATAATATTGTGCTTACTACGACACAAAAAAGGTACTACGACCACTACGACGCAACGTCCATGCTACTACAAAGCGGCAATGATATAGCTGGAGGCACAAAAGTATAGCGATGACCGTTATTTTGCGCACTTGTAAAAAAGAAGACTTTCTATCAAAATTGGTTTCTGAGCACTCAAGGTCATAACTACACTTTCTTGCCTCGGACTATACAAATGCAATTACCTTGAGCTAATTTTGCATATTTTCAATCTTTAATATCAATAGTAACAATACATTTTTTGTAAGTACAATTTCGTAGTACTAGATAAAACACGCAAAAAAAATTGTTTACAGAAAATACTCCGCGATGACAGGTTCCATCGAGGCATCGAACCTGAAGATGATTCACTTTGGATGCCGTCTCAGCTGCTGTGCGCCACGGCTTCCGTTATGTATCATTTGCCAGACACTCAGGTACGTTAACAATACCCACACCTAAAAATTCTTTGATCACCTAGCCCGACGGATCAGCATGCTGAAGTAAGACTGGCTAAGTCTGCTGGAGAACCGAAAATGGTTAGAGCAAAGCAGGGACTGCAGTTTGGCAAGCCTCACTTTTAGCTACAACACTGCCATTCTCTATTCTATAGGTACTGGATAAAAAGGATAGGTATACATGGAATTGATCATCCAGAGTGAGGATCAGGAGGATGAAACCTACGTCATTCAACGTGTAAAGTAGAGCCACAAAAATCGTCGGGCAGCCAATTCCTGGATGAGATCTTGCATTCTTTTTCCTCCTCTCGGTTAACTACTTATACTCCATTAAAAAGTCTGCTTGAACCTATAAAACAGAGACCATGTAGATTATGTTTAGGTACACGTTTCACTTCCAAGCAATGACTTTATGTAGGTGGAAAGTCATTGCTTCCAAGTTCTGGATCGGTTCCCGGGTCGAGCAAAAGTATATTGAATTTTTTTCTAACGTAGGTACCTCAGGTTTGTGATCAAACCAAGCTTCGATAGGCGAGCGTGGTGGTTAAGCCTCATCATCATCATCATCAGCACAGGTTGATGATGATGAGGCTCAAGGTACAGATCTTGATCACACTGCAAGGTATAGGACTCCTTTTATGCTCGCAATTTACGACGGCCCTAATGTCCTATGTGGTTAAGGCTAATCACATGTCATCATAATCGCGATGACTTGATGTCTATGATAGAGGCCTTTAACATGCAGTGGGACAGTATATTGCCTGACACTACACTATGACGTGTCCAGGTGCAAATATTCCGCATGTACCTGTCGCTGGCGCTGTCCCCGCGGCGCACGCTGAACGGGCGGCTGTGCGTGTGGGCGTGCGGGCGCTGCGGCGAGGCGGCGGGCGCGGCGCCGCACGTGGCCGCCGCCGCGCGGGCCGCCGCGGCGCAGGCCCTTAGGGCCTACTGCGCGCAGTTGGGTAAGAGACTACTTAAGTATGAGTAATGCCTTGTTTTTCATGTGATATATGGCAGACTAGCCCAAACGGATTGCTTTATGGGCCGTGGGCGTGGTAAGCGATTGCCGTGGCCTAAAAACTTACGAACGAAATAGCTTGCGAATCACTGATGGTGAGCGATTGCCGTCGCCCATTGACACCAATGGAGTAAATTTTTTCGCCTTCCCCCGAATTGGGCCTCAGAAGCTTAGGATCACTCACTCACTTGGCGAAACACACTGCTGCTTCATGTCGGTTCTGTAAGACTGTGATACCACTCCAATTGAGACGGACCATTAAAGCTTTAGCATTTAAAGCCTACTTTGATTAGGATTTCTGAACAGATAGTATTCAGAGAGTATCTTTAAGAAACAAGCCTAATATCTTTCCAAAGATTGGTAACCCGTCTGGATTCCTTTTGATGTAGCCGTTACCCATGGGCGGTGGATACCTAAGTAATCACTTTAAGACACTTAATGGTGACATATACTGAATTTGTTATTAATTTTAGATGAAGAATGCCAAGAGCTATTATCCGAAGGGTCGCCTCTCGGCCGGAACCACATAGTGGCGGTCGGGTGCTACAGCGAAGTTATCCCGGTCATACAGTATTTGTGCAGCAGGCTCTCCGAAACTCAGCTGTAAGTCTATAGCTTTAAGCTTTTTTGCCTCTGAACTTGCTTTCCAGGGCTCGTCCTTTTGCAAAGACATTTGATAATTTTTCCTTAAAACCACAAGCACAAATTTTTGGACCAAAACTTTACTAGGATTGAATTCGGGGCCCCAAGATCAACCCACTTAACTTCAAAGTACCTGCCTATAGGACCTCAGCCACTGCGCGCCTTCGATGCAATCTGTACACTTTGTTTAAGCACACACACATGAAATAGAAATAATGTATAAGAGACATATAAATTAGGTATAATGAGCGCTCATTCAGTCGTCAACAACAGCATGAATATAAATTGTGGTTGGCTAATATTGAGATTGACCGCCGCAGTATCACATTACCTATTATTATCTTTAGGGTGTATTTCCACAGAACGAAGCTGCGTGGAGTTGAGTGGAGACTTATAAAAGTTTATCAATCACATTGCTCAAAAAAATACAATTATACATCTCATCTCTTTTCTCTTACTATTTACTATGCAGCTCTCAACATATTTATTACGAGTATTAGTTTTGACGCGACTTTGTTAATATCTCATCTAGTTATCAGTTTATAAATGTTTGCATTGTTTCCAGAGTGCCAAAACAGAATCCTCTAGCGCTGTTCTTCCTGGATTGCCTGCTGACCCTCATATCAAGTCTGTCGGAGCGCGTCAGCGGCAACTCGCACTTCACGACGTTCCTCTGGCAGAAGTTCTGTCCTTCGCTCATATCCTTCTTGGGCACGCCGCGAGTGGACAAGAATATTAAATCAAGGTATTTTATCAATCAAAGTATTCGGTTCATTATGCTGTGAAAAATCAATCAATTTATTAATACAGCTGGTCTGACTATTGATAAGTCTACTTGAGCTCCTATAGAACATGATTATTAGTACAGAATTGCTTAAATTCTGAACAAATTTTCAGGGAACACGAAGGCCACTTGGTGGATGACTCTGGCCGAGGATCTGGTGCCTTGAATAGTGCTCCAAGTTTCAACAGTAAGCAAGCTAAAGCAATTTACAGGTTAGTATTTCAACTCTACTACCAAACAGAAAACATACTATGTAATCATAAACTAAATAGTAGTTACCTAAGTTGTTGAGCATATCATTTGGTCTTCTATTAATTATATTGCTTCTACGTCTACGAGAAATCAGGCCATGTGGTTCTTTGTAAAAATATTATTATATTGTATATATAATTTATAGCTTTTCCTTGTCTTCCATGGGAATTTATCTGTATGTCTGTATTGTCTGGGCCGGATTCTGTAAATCTTCTTCTATACTATTCAGTACTCATAAAGAGATAACTTGTAAAGTCGATTCCCTTGCGCGATGTAATCGACACCCAACGCCATCTATTGGTAATGATTGAAACTAATAGCAAAACTCCCAAAACTGAGTAAGAGCAGGCCACTATCTCCTATACTAGTAGAACTTTAGAAGAAGTACCTACCTACCTAGTTATCTTTTTTTTCCTCATTTCACAAGAGACATTTTCTCCACAGTATTGCCAACCAGCTCGTCCGTCTGGTAGGATCCACTTCAAATCTCCGGCCAGTGCTAGAGGCGTTATACCACAGGATGCTGCTGTACCCCCCAGTCCCCCACCGGGTGGAACCGCTGAGAAGCGTGAGGGAACTGCTCCACAACCCGAAGCGGTTGTCGCAACTGGTGCTTCTGAAGAAGACCGAGCATCCTGAGCGGCATAGCGATGATATGGCGATAATTAGATTGTAAGTATCATGTCGCCTAAAGCCTCGTCTCAATTCTTTGCGGTTACCATAGTATGCTGTTGAACCTGCATGGCCGCATTGAGTGGTCTCTATTTGGTGCAGCTTGAGAAGCTATAGATACTTATGGGAACTCCACGCATCCTGAAACGACTACCATTGCTGCAGCTCCATCATCTCAGCGTATCATTCCCGGTTGCGTCAAAAGCTTTCGCTTCGGATCCCGGGGTACGCTTAGACCATGATTCAGTATTTGAGGAGTCTACTAATTATAATGAAGCGACTGCCGTTTGACCTTCCAACCCTATAACAGGAGAACCAGACCAATTTAATCATGGTTACACGTTTTAGAAACTAATCGAGACGTGCAGGATTCCTTACGATGTTTTCCCTGACTAAGCTAATGATAGAAATACGAACATAGATTTGAAAAAGTCAGAGGTAACCACTGAGCCAACCATCATTTGACTCCAGAAACTTCTCTTACAGAATAATGGATGGCATCGAGGATTGCGGACGCAGCGGCAACCCTGAAGTGGTAGCAGCTGCCGTAGAATGCGTGGTGTCCCTACTCGATGCCCTGGAGAAGCTCTGCTCTGGCTCCTGTGGAGTACATCCCGGACGAGGTGGCCGCGCTCATACTGCAGCACTGGCCGAAGCTGCAAGACGCGGACTATACTGGGCCACTCACCTATCAGACTTTGGCAAGGCTCCCGAGTCCTTACAGGTGGGTACCTTGTTTTGCGAAGGTACTTTGCCCTTCCATACCTATTTGAAAAAACATTTATTAAACAAATTACTGACCCAGTTATAAATATGAGTAATTTCTCGAGATCTGACTTTCGTCAGTCCTCAAATCCTTTGTAATTTGGCATCAGAAATCTTAAATATACCAATTATATAGAAGACTTTTTCCATAAATAACCAATAAAAAAAATATCTATGTTTTAAGATTGTGTATATGAATATCTTTTTTTAAAATAAACTTGGAACTTTTACTGATACTTTAGGCTAATATCCCAACTAGACAAAGATAAATGAATCAGTAGGTAGTTATAGAACCGTAATTCCATGAAAATTTCCTTTCAGAGACGTGGTTGCAGTCTTACAGAGTACTGAAGATAAGGAGGACTCTTCAGGTATAGTAAACTTAGGCTAAAGACTAAATCCAACTTACATCAAAGGATATTTACCTACTTACCTAAGGTATTATAAATTGGTCCAGACACTTCGGGCCCCGAGAACGTGACGTCAGGCAGCGACGGCGAAGCTGACTCGGACGCCGACAACGTCTTCCTGCCGACCAGGGCCAACAACCCTTCCTCTCCGATTGGCACCGATACAGAACATATTGAGAAGACCAAATCTATTCCGAAGACTTTGAATCTTGGCAGGTGAAATCCTTGTATTTAAAATGCTAATGATTCTTTTACTCTTGTACATGACATCAAAATTATGAATCCAGAGAAACACTAGGAAAGTGTAGAAGTGATTTAGATACTTGAAATTACGTTGAAACATTTTGAATTTCAGTTCAGTGACATCCTTCTAATTGGATGGACCTGTAGTTCGTGCCATTTAAAAGTGCAAGTATTACTTAAATCCAACTTTAGTATACATATTTGTGGACATCGCTTACCACGATATGCCTGCATAGTCCGTTTAAGCGGTACTTACAACCCATATCTACGTTTTATTAGTTCGTCTGTATTTTTATGGGTGCATTGGTGAGAGGGTGTGAATGACATTTTGTGCAAGTTTATTTGGCACGGGTTTAATATCAAAGTGTCTCATAATTTCCAGGTGCACCATAACAGAATGCAACGTCGACCTCGAACGGCACAACGCAAGACAGTTCGTGAAGACTTTACAAAACTCCTTGTTGCCCAAACTTCTCAATCTCAGGACTTGTATTGAAGTAAGTTCAGGATCATCCAATCTCCTTCAAACAATTTTTCAGTCCAAGTCTACTTTATTTTAAGTTTTGGTGAAAAATTAAAAAATGTCTCATTTTCCCCACTGCATATCACATGCCTCTCCAATTTCTTCTATTGATGGTCTTCCTGGACCACGCTGCCTCAGCTTGAGCTTTGATGACGTCTATCTGGCTGTTTGTCCGCCGAAACGCAATAAATTGAGTTGAATCTAGATAAGTAGTGGTTGGGTTAACTTTCTAAAATGTCAGCAACTGGGACCGTTACCGTGGGAGAGCCACGCTTCGGCATGAATGGACCGGCTCGACCGGGGTAATACCACTGCCTCACAGAAGACCGGCGTGAAGCAGCGCCTGAGCTGTGTTTCGTCGAGTGAGTGAGGGCAACCGGAGACGCATTGAGGGTTTTTGCAAATGCAAAATGGCGTTACGTTGACGTCAGGTCCAACTTTGATAACATTAGTTGTTTCATGACATAACTTAATAATTTAGACATGATACGTCAAAATGTAACCAATTCACTCATTGTTGTACCTGACGTCGACGTGAACGCCATCTATCGGATTTTGCATTTGCAAAAACCCTCAATGTTGGCAGCGCACTTGTGACTCTACAGGTGTTGTCAGGTGTCTATGGGCGGCGGCCATCGCTTACCATCAGATGATTCCTCTGCTCGTCTGCATCACATAAAAAAGAAAAATCTTTATTTTGTAGGTAGATGAGGCAATGCAAGAATTCGCGTCAAAGTGTTGCCAGCACAACGCTTCGCAGCCCCCCGCCACGGCGTGCATCATGAACGCGGACGGCGTGTACCTGGCCACGTACGCCGCGCTGCTGCTCAACCTCAAGCAGCGCCGCGCCGACTACTACACGGGGAACGATGTGAGATATACTATCGACCAAGCCGTCGCCTGAATGTAGGTCTTCCCAAAGGCCCTAGGACATAACCTGCATGCAACTTAACGTCGTAGGGCCCAGACAGCAGACACAGTGGAAATTCAATTGTTTTATGACTTTTAAAAGGCTTTTGGGTTTTACGACGTTACAGCGTTTTTCCTGTTCTCGACCGTGTGACGAAGTCGAACTATAATGCGCCAAGAAAGTTATGACAACGGATTTTTGAGGAAATAACGGTGTTCTCATGTTTAATAACTCCATGCTCTATGACTGCCATACACTATGACGTAGGTGCCATTAGCGCCATTAATTAATTTATGACTATCTTGATGCATTATAACTGCCATGGTTTTTCTAATGTGGGGTATTACCAGCTGCACCAATACCAGCTACACACATGAATATTAGCTCTACCAGTATTACTTATAAGTATGCAAATGGGAATTCGCATGGCAGGAAAACGACCCTTATCATTGTGATTCGACAGTTTATCGTACTGCATGATACCCTACGCTACGTTGCCCACCTGGGCAACCACCCAATCAAATAAGTGTAACACCATATCGTCTAGATACATCAGCTCGTCTAGATACATCGCCGGCTTATCTCCACTTCAGCTGATCCTGAGTGCAATGTCGATGTCTGTAGTTCTCGAGCGGATAACATTCGGAACGATGTTTCTCTAGCGGATAATTTCCGTTCCGAATTTTATCCGCTAGGGAAATTCAAGACGCCTCGTCTCGTATCCTGTTGATCTACTTAGAGCTTCTGGAGTCCTATTGTGAGTATCCGTTGGTTACCAATACTTGTAAGACGATGCCACATGATATTGTTAACATAGATGTTTAGAGAAATAATTAACTATAATAATTAATTATAACTAATATAATTTGTGAATATATGTGACCAAGCATAGGTAATATGTCCATGGCAAGCTCTTTTCACAGATTTTACCAAGGAAATTCTGATGTTTCTGCAACTTTATCAATTTCATTTAGACCAGGGGTCTTTCAAGTATTACGTTGCCATCCAAAGAGGTTTGGTTATAGCTCTGCTTACTTTTTGCCACCTATCACATAAAAACTAAATAAGAGATATTTTGGCTCTTTTGTCGGTAAAACGGGGGGGAGCGAAAATTTAAAAATCTTGCTTACACAAAACTTGAACGGCCCCTGACAGTATAATTTGTAATAATATATTATGTGTTTGAGTTTTGATTGAGGATGAGCATATAAACTTTGTATATGACGTAAAATTGTACCTCTTAAATGATTGTCTGAGGTATTTCCTTCTCTTAGAAACTGCAAGTGTCCATGACGGAAGACGAAGTTTGTAGAAGAAGTGCAAGGCAGCGGCGTACTGGTGTACCTCTCTGCCACTTGGCTGAGAGAAGTTTATCAGCAAGTCCTATCCAATGACTTACTCAAGGACGTGCCTACTTCGGATCACCCGCTCATACATTTGCTTTCAGGTAAGCTATTGCTCCTCAGGGTCTCAGGGAAAATTGACTTCTTTCTTTACTAAATTAATGTCAATTTACTTTTGCCAGTATAAATAGTCATTCAATAAACGTTAAAAGTTAGCAGAAGTCAATACTAAGGGAGTAAATAATATGTTTTTGATTTTTTTAAGATCTTGGGGGATTAGATCAGAGCCCTGTCATGTCGGATTGGCAAAAGTTGAAAGAAGTATCCATGATGTATACCCACACAAACGAATCGCCTCAGCATCAAGCCAGCTTACGATGGGCACGAAGGTAAAACTATAAATCCAGTATTAGTTTCCCGTGGTAAGGAGTACAGGTTGATCATTTTGAAATACAATTCTGCAAAAAAAAATCTCTTTTGATAGCACATAACCCAAGTTTTTGAACTCTCGTCCGGTAGTAGCCGTCAGGTTCTCCTCTTAAGATGAACTACGAATTGATCACGTTGAATCTTTTCAGGATTCTAACGTGCATATGGGAATCAATGGTGACGGTGCTAAGCGTTCCTCTGACAGGCCAACGCAAGGGCCGCCAGAACTTGCACGGTATTATCTCCAAGAAGATCAACACTTTCGGCAAGAGGAAGCGCATCGCCTGGGAAGGGCTCAGCATACAGTGCCTCGAGGGTTTACACAAGGTAATTCTGGCTACCGTACCTTTGATCCTTATAATATGTCTAATCATAATATCTTCCCCTTATACAAGTGAAATTGTTTTTTCATGGACTTAACTTCATCGTCGCTTTCCATCAGATGTGGTTGTGGTTAGTCTTAGCCTACAATAAAAAAAAAGTATTGCTCAGTGAGATCCAGGGATTTCCAGAACATTAAGGACCAGCAGCATCACTGTTATCAGTATAAACAAGTGTACCTTTCCTCCAACAGGAGTCCTATTATGATACCTTGATTTAGTTTTACATAGATGATTTTATAATATTTTGTGTGTCTTGCGGCGATCAATAAAGCCACTTGGTTTATCTTTTCTTAACTATTCTCTTAGTTAATCCATTTCCTCGCTACTCGCTTGGTCAGACAAGAATTATCGACAACTTGTAAAGAGCTAGTCAATAAAAGTCATGAAGTTTTAACCACTTTTCAGACTTCTTTAAAGACTTTAAAGACCAACCTAGGGCACAACATAATGCTGATCTTCAAATTCTCATTCTCGTAGGCGGCTCGCGTGAGCAACACCCTGAGCCTGCAGAACCGATGCAGCAGCATCCTGGCGCTGTTGGCCAACTCAGCTGTATCGCAGCCGCCCAATGGGAAAGATTCTTTCCACGCACGCGCTGTCGCTGGATATACTTATCACCGGTAAGTGGTAAGCGATTATCTACTGATCATTAACACCCTGTGCAGAAGATTCTGAAGATTCAAAACTACGTTCAATACTTCCAGAAACAAATTGAACGAGTAATGATAGAGGATATGAATCTTCTGAAAGTGAAGTTATTGATTCAGATCCAAGCACCAAGTTCTGCTTATAAATAAATCTATGTGCGTATTTCCCACAAGATCAGTACTACCCTACACGTTCCGGATAGTTTTTCAAAACTATGGGCACCAACACTAGTTAAGAAAACAATTCTATATTTTCAACTAGGTTACCCTTTATAAGGGTTGCAAAAGTCGGACGGCACTTTATTGACAATCCAAGACTTCCTAAATCTTGGGTCATGGGTCAAATGCATCAGAGGTTGTCCAAGCCACGGCTTTGGACACAATCCGGAGTAACACCTTATTATGAAACGATGACATTGTAAACCAATTGTATTCAGTTCTATTTTTTCCTCTAGTGCTTCATTAGATCTTCAAACAAAATAGTTATTATGCAAGATTACTTATGTAAACTGTTAATGTGATGTTTCCCATCACAGGAGGTTTGGAGTTAGGGTCCCGAGCGCCCGAGTGCTGGGAGCACATCTTCGCCGCGTGCCAGTATGTGTCCAGCTTCGAGCACTCGCTATTCGGCCAGCAAGGCAACAACGCCACGCCCATAGTCGCCATGCAGACTAGCAGGAACAAGACCGTCTCTATACTGCAGGCTGACGCAAAGCTCACACTTGATGGGAGAGATGATGAGACCTGGTGAGTCTTGATTTAGTAACAATTTGCTGAAATTTGTAAATCTTTGTCTACTATCTTTGATCTTTGTCTAATTAAACTTTTTCGAAAATCATCTTCTTGTTTTGCAGTGTGGATGTGTTCAACTTTCTCCAACCAGTTCTCGAGTCCAATTTAAATAACGACATGTCTGTGGCAAAGATCGTGGAAACTTGTCGACAAGAGGTAATATTTCTCATTCTCCCCCTAATTTGTATAGAAAGTAAGTAGTTTTTACTTTGATTTATTTTTACGCGAAGATGTCTTCCGACTCTGTGATTACAAGTAAAACAATCGAAGCGGATCCGAGCAGCATCCATTCCTGAATATTAAATGACTAGCGGATCCAAGTTCCAAGTTGCACCAAAAGATGGAGCTGGGTGTCAATTACATCGTGCATGTGTTTCGCGGTCTTGTCACTGTAAATTTGTTTTTATAAATAATATAATTCATCATTTCAACCAATAGAAATAGTCCACAGCTGGACGTAGGCCCCAGCCAATGTTCTCCGCACAGATCGGTCCCGTGCCACCGGCATCCAAGGAATTTCCCGTGAATAATCAGCATACTTATTTAAATAGGGTTTCAATGGTGATCCAGATTAGTAGTGCCCTAAAATAAGTAACACGAATCCTGGTCGTCCAGCGTCACGATGGGTCGATGGTATAACGAAAATAGGAGGTAGGTACTACTTACTTGGATCCGAGGAACTCAGGACCGTTTACTTTGGCGAAAAAGAAAGGAGGCCTATACTCAGCAGTGGGTACTTCGAAACTGATGATGATGATTATGTTGGTGATGATGATGACTATGGAAATTATGGTAATGATGATGATGGTGATGATGTCGTGGTGCAGGGCGGCACGGTGATCAGCGGCGCGGGCGCGGCGCGCGTGTGCTGCGCGCTGGCGGCGGCGGCGGACGCGCTGTTCTCGCGCCTCGCCGCCACCACCACGCTGCCCGCGCTGCGCGCCGCGCTGCAGCGCCTCATCGCGCACCAGCACCGCCTGGTCAGTCACCACACTACTACCACACTTCTTTGTATGTGCCAAATAAATGTTTTATTCATTCATTCACACAATTTTCTCGTGAAAAACCACGATCCGTCTTCGCGTGAATAAGCTTCTTACGCTTATAGTAATGGTGCGTTTTCACAGAAGCTGCGTGGAGTTCAGCGGAGACTTATCAAAATTTAACAATCACGTTGCTCAAAATACACATCTCATCTCTGATTACTTACCTTATTTTCTAAATAATGTAAGTGACATTATTTTCCAGCTATTCTCGTGTTGGGACCAAGACGTAGCCAACAACAACGCGTGGTGGCGGCGCGGGCGCGCGGGCGGCGGCGCGGGCGAGGGCCTGCGCGCGCTGTGCCGCGGCGGCGACGTGGCGCTGCGCTGCCTGCGCGCCGCGCGCCCGCTCGCGCACCGCATGGCCGTGTGGACCGTCGTCGGACCGCATTTCATGCAGGTAGACACGTGGGCCTAGCACGAACTTTTCAAGAAATCAAAAATCTGTAATGGTCATAATTTGAAATTTGCCTGGGTAATTTGTGCCCATATCGGGCGCATGGCACCCTAGTGTCATACTCGTATTTCATACCCATATCGAGAAGTTGGCAATTGAAGGGATAATATTTGACATTCATAAATGTTCTGATGAACTCATCATCATGTTTGTCTATTGTGAATTCCATTCTTGGATGTAGGCCTCCTCCCTCTTCTTCCACTTCTGGCGATCTCTTGCCTGACTCATCCAGTCCCGACCTCCCTGTCGTCGGATGTCGCCCACGCTCTGTGGTGTCCGCTCTGGGTCTCCACTGAGGACTTGCCTAGTCCATCGGCTTTCGTCCCATAGGCGAACACAGGCATGATACTGTATGAACTAAATCTGGATAAAGAATGTTTCTATTTCTACAAAAACTTTTTTTCATTAGTATTCAAAGAAAACGTTACCAATTTACAAATAACCATTGTTTGTCCAGGCGGCATGCCACAAGGACATCCAGATCTCGAGCCTGGCGATCCAGTGCCTGCACGACTGCGCCACGGCGCTGCTGAGCCAGCAGGCGGAGCTGCCGCACTTCCACTTCAACGAGGCGCTGCTCAAGCCCTTCGAGAACTTGCTCTGCTTGGAGCTCTGCGACGACGATATTCAGGTTTCTATTCACGTTAACCCTAGACTTTTAACGAGTAAAATCCGTCGATGTATAAAGAAAGCCACGAGATCTTACTGTGTGTAATGTACCACTTTTTATCTAGTAAATGCTAGTAAACCATTTACTTTGTAATTTACTTGTTCATATTATTACAGGAACAAATTATATCGTGCATCTGCGAATTCGTAGAGACAAACCGAATGGAGATCCGGTCAGGCTGGCGACCTCTCTTCAACACTCTCAGAGCTGCTAACAACTCCAACCAATATACCGCCATTTTGGAGATCTTCAAAGTCTTCCTTAGCACGGACAATACACTAGTCTTTGCTAACGCAGCGCTAGACTGCATTTTGTGCCTACTAAGCCATATCAAAGGACTCCGACTCGATGAAATTCCGGCAGCGAATGAAGCCAAACCTAAAAAGACAACACCCACCCAACCAAAGCCAAGTCTCAGTCTCAAATTTTCAAAGAACAGCAAATTCATACCCTTACCAGAAGAAAAAACAGAAAAAGTTATCGTGGACATGTGCCGAGAAGCACTATACCATTTGGAAAGCTGTGCGGAAATTCTTACGATGATGTATAACATGCCTAAATGTCCCATATTCAATACAGGAAACAGAATCAAGGGAGACCTACCGCTGTCGGTAGTAGACCCAATCATACCGAGTGCATCACTCGACATTACCAAATATATCATTAATGAACCTTGTGAGGAAGACCCTATTTCGTACAAAAAATTGTCAACAACTTTACCGCTTTCCAATACTACAAATAATTGCCTTTTGAAACTAGATAGACCCAGTAATATTTTGAAGGTATGGTATGTTCTAATAGAAGGGCTTGTATCTGCTACAGTTGTATGTTCAAAGAAAAATCAACCAGCATCAATGGAAACCTTATTCAAAGTATTGCGGAATGCAATTGATGTCCCAGGTCCGCATTTTGGTCTTCATTGTATAAACCATCTTCTTCTACCTACAGTACAGAACTGGCTCAGACAGATTGCAAATGTCAATACCCACTGGGATAGCGTGATGCCTAACTTTAAGCAATATTGTGGCATGGCGACAGACACTATCGTGATATATCTCCACCATCTTCAACAAATAAACGTTGAAAGATCCACTACTGATGAAAAGGGAGAGGTGACAGAAATACAGCCGTTCGAAAGCGTGGAAGCGACGTTTGCATTAAAACAGATTATGTTAATTCTTGTGGAGTGTATCGCTCAGCCACAAGAACCAGTAGCTAGACTTGGTGCGTCATGCATACGACACATAATTTTAACCTCGGGACATTTGCTAACGGACAACCAATGGGAAATAGTCTGCACGAGTCTTCATAGAGCGTGCAACGTCAGTTTGACCCCTCTGAAACAGCTCACGTATGCCTTCAAAGAAAACTCAAACAGTTTCTATGGGGATCTAGCGATAGTGAAGGTGGCTGCCAGACGAGACTGTTCCGTCAATGATAATGTCAGGTTGCACGCAATGGCACAACAAGTATTTCTAACTGAACATTTGAAAGGAGACGGCCATGTCAAATTAACTCCAAAGAATTCTTCACAAAATCTGATGTTGATTGACGATAGAAGCTACATTTTCCTAATTTACCTACAAGAATCACTGAACTCCTTGAACCCTGAACTTTACACTATAAGAATTCCTCATAGAGGTTTGGTAGTTGGTTTGTTAGCTCATCAAATATTACTTCAGATAATAGCGACTGTACTTATTCAGGCATCCTCAGACGTATTTCAAGGAATCAACAGTATTTTGCTAGAAAGTTTGAAAACTGGTTCTAATGTGTGCAATTATAAGTTTTACATAAATAGTGATAATACAGACTTGTTACTAAAGAGCCTTGAACTCTCGTACATGAGGGCAATGCAGTTTGACTCGAGGCCTGGATTAAAGTTCCTAGTTCAAAAGGTTTCCAATTTGGACAACGCAGCTAATCTCTATAAACAGACAACCTCGTCTTGGTTGATAAAAATAATTGCGCTCACAGAAATTTTCTTCAGCGGCGTCCACAGATTTAAATTAAAAACTACCGATATATCCATAATATTACACAACTACACGACCACGCTGAATTTAACTCTCGAATACGATCGGTTTGTTACCAAAATATTTGATTTGAAGACTACATGGGAACTTATCTGCAACAACTACGTGAAACAGTTGATAAATGTTACCGACTTTGATGAACCCGATCACGTAAATAAAGAACGTATATCAATCAGTTCTGAAGACACGGATTCTTCTACGAATCATTACGAACAATATTACGCACAAGATACAAATATAAGTCAGACAACTCCGAATGAACCGGCATCTCCAGTTAAAGATGAAAAAGAAAGTATACCTGACAAATCTCCTGAAAAACCAAAACCGTTTACTTTTGCAGATTTCAAATTAAATAGTCAAGCTTCAATAAATAATGACTCTATACCAAATTCACAGACACAGCCGTTAACCCAAGGAGACGTTGAAACTGGGTCTGATGAAGAAATTAATAACGAGGCTCTAGACAACTCAGCAGAAATAAAATCTGAAGATAAAATAGATAGCTGTGTCAGTGAACATAGAGCGAGTTTGATAAAAGAAAAGAAAGTTAGCGTCTCTGATGCTCTCGACAGTCACATGACTGCACGTAAAGTTAACATAACTGTGTGCGATGGGCCTTCTTACGACAAAACTAAAACCATTGAGCCACTAATTCCACCACAACCAGTTCCTCCGGAGATCGAACAGCAACGAGCCCTGAGTATCAGTAAGGTAAATGAATAAGTTAAAAAAGTTTGCATGCTGATATTCTTCTAAAATTACCCTGAAGTGCTAATACAATTTTTTATCATTCCAGGACACAGATGTTCAACGTCACTGCTTCCAGAACATTCTAATGGCTTATCTGGAGCTGATATTGACATTCCCCCTGGAGAGGTTCCAGCTAATAACCCCGGTGCTGCAAAACGGATTCATGCATCTATCCAAGACGGTCACTGACCCACAACTACTCGATAGAATAAATATATTTTTCGATAAAAAAGACTTATCCGAATTTAATTGTAAGTAATCAATCAATTCATTATGTGATGATATAAATTCACACTAACTATATTATTATATTCCTGACTATTCAGTGTTATGTGCGAAATAAAAATCAAACTATACCTATTAGATTTTGCTATTTTTATTCAGTTGAGCTTTGAGCTTATAAACAAAATACACATTTACCTTACGATTCTAATATCTAAACATCTTTATAAATTGAATCAACAAAACATACGATAGTAACAAATATTATCATTCTATGCAATTCTTAAATATTTGGTATAGAGACTATTTAGTAAAATTGTCTTTTGTAAAAATGCTTCTTCAGTCATTGTAAAAGTAATAAGACACAATAATTCACTAAACTGATCTAAAACATGGCACAACGAACTCACAACAATGGATAATCTTAAATAATTCTAAATTGTGCCCGAATATTACATTAAAGCGGGCCAAAGCATAATCTCCATTGATATTGGGTATAATCTCAATCCTGGTAGCTACAATTGCAAATGGCACTATTTAATATATTTGGTTGAATGAATGATATTTACAGTCTACATATTTACACGTTCCTATTTACAAATCATAGCGTTTCTTCTCATCTTAGTACATAAATGCCAAAATATGAAGTATTAAAGTCACAATCGATATGCTAACGCTACTTGCACCTTTGGTAGGATATGTATGAACGGTGAGGGCATACGACAGCGCACTGAGTCCCAAGTCAATAGAAATCAGCGCGCTCTCCCTGTTGATCATATCGGCCAGTTTCTCAGCCTCTAAAATGCACACCTCCAACTGAAGATCAGTAGGGTTCACCAACAAAGTTTCTATCGTCACAAAGATTTCTGTTTCGATGGTGAGGGATCCCCTGAGAGCACACTCGGCTATCCTAACGTGTCGTTCCAGGGCTTTGAGGACATTTTGTAGATTTATGATGGTGGCAGAAATGTTGGTTCCGTAGAGAGCTCGGTCGATTTGTTTCTTAGAATAGAGGATACGGAGTGCTCCGCCGCACTTGGGGCAGCATGCTCCTGGAGGGGTGAATCCCTGGCAGCCGGCTTTCTTTAGGGGCGGACAGATGATCCTGTCGAACTGGCACTTAGGCTCCATGGCGTCGGACACGGGGCCGACGGCGAGGCAGGGCCCGAGGTAGTCGACGCCCACGTACTCTGCCCACGCCGCGCATTCGGACGAGTAAGTGACTCCATTTACTCCGCAGACAGTTCCTTTCTGCAGGGAGATTATTTCGTTCAATTGTTTTTGTTTGATAATATTTCTTTGTTTTTTTTATATTTTTTTAACTACTAAGTTCTTTTTGAAAATGAAATGTGTTACTCACCGATGAGCAGTACTGTAAACATGGTCCCCAGTAGGCCAGCCTCTTGCCGCTCATGACAAAGTGGCAAGCGTTTATGTGTGTAGTTCCATCCGAGTCACACACGGGCGACGTTGGTTGCGAGTTACAATTGCTGGTGTTTACTGGAAAGGTAAATATTGGCTTTTTAAAATGGAATGAAGTCCGACATTGTGCCGATAATGTATCTGAACACGTACTTCATAAGTAATAATAATGGGACCCAAAATCGCTTCGGGCTTTTAAAGAAGTATCAGTACCTACTACTTTTCTTTAAGGTCACCACAGGTCGTATTGGATTCGATTCGTTTCAGAAACTCCACACACAGCAACTGAACCATTATATTACTAAGTTACTGGCGATGTGGATGGCGAAAGGTGCTAATATGCTGGAGTGTGGTCGCAACCGTTACGTCGTCAGCTGCAAGTCAGCGACATTCGTCTGCACAGTCGCGAGCGATCGCTGGCAAACTGTCGCTCGTCTGTATGTTACCTAAGTAGAGAAGTACGTGAAGTATTGTGTATTACCGCAAACGTGCTGTGGGCAGGTCTTCTGCAGGCGCGAGAGGCAGACGTTCCTCGCCTCCAGGCACGCCTCGCGCCGCCCGCACGTGCCGCGCGCGCACGCCGCCTGCTCGCCGAATTCCACCTCCGCGTCCATGGCGCCCGCACATCTAACACAAATAAGTATAATGAGTCAAGATATTTTGGACGAGTGTCTGTGGAATTAATAAGGGTTCCCAGGCCATGCCAATCACCTATTGGCATGCCAACCACCTATTCGTTGGTACCGTACTATGACGTAAACGACAGTAGCACCTTAATCAGACAAACAGCACACCTACTTACACCGACTTGAAATCAAATTACATACTTACTTAGTTTAAATATTTGTGTTATGAGTTTCAGAATCAACGACAGAATTATAAATATGTTGGTGTCCTGAATAGACCATGTTCATCACACAAATCCACAATGGGAATCACACCTACAACCTTTGACGTACAAGGTAGGGTCACTACCAATGCGTCATTGGCTGGCCCAAACTTCTGACTCATATAACTTTTGGAAAGGCCTATGTCCACTGTTGGATATAGGTCTCCCCAAATGTTCTCTATTTTGGTCGATAAGCATGGGGCTTCACATCCAGCTCCAACCAGCTATCCTGCACAAATTCGTCAATCCACCTGGTCTAAGCGCATCTTTCAGACTTTTCCCGTGCATCCATCAATGCCTACTAACAAACTTTCACGTTTATAATATTAGTAAGATCACTTACTTGGCGAGGCAAGCGTTGGGGTAGAGCTGGTGGCGCGAGTAGACGCGCAGGTGGTGCGGCGGGCAGTTGCAGGGCAGCCGCGTCAGCTGCCGCGCGCGCGGCGCCGCGCACGCCCGCCGCGCGCACACGCGCTCGCCCCACGCGCACGCGCACGCGTTGCACTCCACGAAGTACTTGTCGCCTAGGGTTTAGATTAGCCGTTATTAGCAACCACAGGTTCATGGACTACCGAGTCCATAAACTAGTGGGGAACCCTAGAAGAAACTCAAATTCTTCTAGGATTTCTATTCTAATATGGCAATGAGCAAAATCAACGCGGCGCTAATCCGCACTGCATGTTATACACAGATGGACAGAAATATTGCCAAGATCACTAAAAACAAAAAAGCTAAGAAATAACAGACATATCAATAGAAACTTTAACACTCCAATCAAACAAAAAAAAAGAATTCATAGCAAATCTTTCTGTAAAATTTCAAACTGGAAAACGTGGAACTCTGAATGGTTATATTAAACCATCAAGCTACATCTGCATATATCCTCTAACACACCCTTTTATCTTCTCCACTGATCGACTTTAATTGCAGAAAAGCACAACGCGATTGAATTGAGTGACAGCTATTATCCCCATGGAGTATTCTTGTGACTTCCCATTATCTGTTGCTATGATCTCCAGACCACATACTCAGCTTTTAAACTGGGTCCAGGCCAGTTTAAAAGGCTCTAAGTTTTATAAATGTCTACATCTCTACGTCAGCGTGACACCGAGTACTGCTACTAGCAATATGAACACCCTCACCATGCTTGAAGACCTTGTCATGCAGCCGGCAGTTGTCCAGGCCGACGCAAGGCAGCGGCTGGCAGGCGCCGAGCCCGCGCGCGCCGCAGCGACACACCTTGAAGCACGCCTTCTGCGCCGAGCCCGCGCGCGCCACGCGCACCCACGCGCCCCGCGGCGCCACCCAGCTGCTGCCGTCGCCTGACACCGCAGATCACACGAATGAGGGAGATGTGAGGACCAAGACGATTCGGTTCGGGCGAAAACATCTGGCCCAAACCATCAAGCACAAAACCGATTTATATGAAAATACCAAAGCTTTTAGCGGAAAATGTTAATTACGTGAAAGATCAGATGGGCAATTATGTATCTATTGTCCAAAATGATGATATACATACATATTGAGGTTTTCTTCTTCAAAAGATGTAAGTAGTAGAGACACATAGTTTCTATGGCGCTGCTATAACTTTCTTGATCTGTGTAACATACACTACTTTACAACACGACAGATGTGGCCGCACTACATTGCGAGGAGACCTTGACGGCCTTTGAGGTGAAAAAGTCCTCAAGTAGAAGTCTGTGACAGACGCCTGACAAGTTGGACGCACCTTGTCGGGGGTGTCCAACTGGTGAAGATAACAGGCATCCGTTAGATTGGGATTGTACCGTAGGTACTGATCAGTTTGACAATTCTAAGGCCAAGCTTTTGCAGCAGAGGGTTTCCTAAATGATTATGTATGTATACCTAGCAGTAAGTAATCGAATTAATTAATCAGTGAACCGCCGGTTGCAAAACGAAAATTCGCTATGTCTATCAAACATAAATTCTCACCAAGAGGACATCCATCGAGGCAGTGGTATCTGCTGCAAGAGCCGCCGTGCAGGCAGTTCCTGTTGACGACGCACACCTGCGACGCGTTGCAGACCGCGCCCGCGCATGGCGACCGGACCGACTCCCGCGCAGACAGCAACGGTGGCTCTGTACCTGAAAATACGTGAAAGACTTCATACAGATTACAACGTTCCAAATCAACTAAGATTTTATTCGTTCAGAAATACTCGGAAGATTCTAATCCACTTACAGAAACAAGCTAAATATAAAAAAGTTCGGCTTCATAACTCCACATCTTTGCATCGTTTTCCTCACTAAGAAAGTCATGATCTCGATATGCAACTACATCGATGCCTTCGCTTATGTTGGTGTCAGTTGGGGCGAATTTGACCTCTTGATCTGCTCCAACGATATAGATTCACCAGGTGCTTCATATGATAAGGACTGTAAACATACTTCTGGCTGGCTGGAGGGCTGGCTGGAGCTGGATGGGAGTAGCCGAAGATCGATCAAAGTGGCGAGCATTTGGAGAGTCCTATGTCCAGCAGTGGACTGCAACAGGCTGATAATGATGATGAACTTACTAGGTGTCATGTATTGTCGTAGCTGGACGCATGGAGCGTTGGTGTTACGAGGCGTGAGCCGCGCACAAAGCCCTGCTGCCGTCAAGTGTGGTGGAGCTCGCGACCATTCCACGCACGACGACACTAGACGCAAGCAGTCCTCCTCACATAGCAAGCTGCTATGACCCTGCAAGAAGATAACAATAAGAAATTAACAAATGAATAATCCTATAATTGTCGTAACATATACGACGACGGGTCTACTTTGAAGATAGTTGTTTTGTAAAAATTAAATGCGTCAAAATGTAACCAAAGTACCAAATCACTTAGGTAAGTTGTTGGAGCAGTCGTTGCAAAAAATCTAATATTGAAAACCTTATACTGTAATTCTGGGGATAAAAATTGTTTTCAATTAAGTAAGTAGTTACCCACAGAATTACACTAGAAGCCTCGCTTTTACTAGGTTTATCAAAATTACCTTTGCAGTGCACGGTTTCACATGGAGAGCAGCAAGCTACGCTCTTCCAGACATCTGTTGGACATTGGCTTGAGTTCTTCAACGGCATGTGCAGGCCAGACACTGATATAAAACTGAAATAGTTATAAAAAAATCTATGAGGCTCTGTGAATTAGTAGCAACCAATTATACCTCCGATACATGTTACAATATACTCGTGAAATAATGATGAGACAACCTGATTAGGTTAAATATTGCAAAACTTACCTAACATAGAATTTAGGGCCATTGGCCGTGGTAGGTGAGGTGACATGAGACTTAAAAATTCAAGAAGTCTTTTTACCCGCTGCCTTTCTGCTCAGCTACAGCAAGATGGGCATCTAGATCAGCCTGAGCAGTGCAAGACCGGAACTAAGCTTGTAGGCCTATTGTTCAGTTGACTACAGTACGTGAGGCCAGCACAGCCCAGCGAGCACGGAGATTCCACTGCAAAAAGAAAACCGTTGTTGAGTCAAATTGAACTCCAAACCAAAATTGCAATGTGCGTAAAGTAAAGTAAAGCCTACCTATATACTGCCATTGCAGGGCAAACGCCTCCATCAAAGAAGTCAAGTCATCGCTACTATGTTGGGATTAGGCTTGATAATCACGCTTGCCTAATGCGGATTGGTGATCATTACAAACCCGAGGTATGTTCAAAAAACTTTTTGCTCTACCCGGGAATGAAAACAGAATCACCAGGGCCAACAGGGCAACATGTTACGTAGTACTCATTTTATAATCAACGTACCCTCTTCAATGCATTCCGTAAGATCGTTCTCCTGAGGATCTCCCAAACATTCTCCATAGAACTTCTGCCAATTATTCTGCCATCCCGTGTTGAACGTCTCAAAGCAGAGTTTTCTGCAGTTTGTGGTTTTTGCCTGTTATAAATGTAAAATCAAAAATGTGAGCAGACGTTAATACATACATAGTTTTTGCATTACAATAATTGCATCGTGAAGAATCTGGGCGATCGAAAGAGTCCTAACTAAGTAATACAGTTTTTATGGTATCTTCAAAAGACTGAATAGACGCTAAGTGCCTATCCAAATAGATTTAGTAGAAATAGGTAATGAAGGCATTTAGGACATGATGCTACAGCTAATTCTACGCCTCCAACCATCAAAGACACGTACCTTTTGACAGCAATGCAGCTTAGCCACATCATGCGGTATAAGGTCCTTGGTGTCAGCCGGCGCGTCGTTGCGCAGGAAGCATTGCCACAGCTTGTCGTGCAGCGAGGGCGCGCCGCACGCCGCCGACAGCGCGTCCGCGATCTCCTGCGACTCGCCCGTGCGCCGCAGCACCGACTCGCACGCCGAGCGGCACGTAGGTCGGGACGACTCGTGACAGCACGGCAAATCTATAATGAAAAACACAAACTATGACCTAAAGTGATGTTTATTTGACAAGATACAACAAAGCATGCAATGTGATATACTACTCAATGACCACGAAGAAATTGCGAGAATGAGAAGTTTCTTTCTTCTTTTCAACAATCATCCAGTTGGTCCTAGTTTTTGTTTTGATTGTAATTACCAGACTTACCAAATCATCGATCATGATGATCCAAGCGTAGTACCTACGAGTATATCAGCGAGCTCTGAAGCACAGCTTTGAGCGTAACCGAATCGAACCGAATCATTATGAGATATCAGGCAAGTGTTGTAAATAAATATTGTCATTTGTTTTGTATTGACGTCATTCCCTTACCGATGGACTAAGAGCATCATTGAAGTCGCCCACTCGGCCACAATGATTCAGGCGTATACAAAACTCACATTTAGCGGTATCCGAGTGCACGGTAGAAGCAGTCATGTTACGGAGACAGCGCAGCAGCACCGGCGACTGCTCGCAAGTGTCGACGGCGTAGTCCCGCGCCGCCGCGCCGCCGTGCCCCACGGGGCCTGCGCCCCCGTGCCCCGCGCCCGCCGGCCACAGCGCCTTGTGGCACGCCTCGTAGCAGTTCAGGTATTGCGTCTGTGCTG
This sequence comes from Cnaphalocrocis medinalis, assembly GCA_014851415.1. Lineage (NCBI taxonomy): Eukaryota > Metazoa > Arthropoda > Insecta > Lepidoptera > Crambidae > Cnaphalocrocis > Cnaphalocrocis medinalis. The sequence goes on along the minus strand of CM026289.1, from coordinate 4,708,807 downwards.
GATGGAAACAGGACATTATATGGTTTTCAAAACGTGCTGCTCAAATGTGAAATAGTAACGCCTGGCCGAATATCGGCTACATACTTTTTGCTCGAACTAGGTATCGAACCCAGGATCAACGGGGCGTTGCATTAAGTAATTATTTAGATTTTGAATGTGCGTTTAAGGCACTCTTCTATCAATACAGTGCTATAATAATTAATCTGACACAAATTTTATTAGAATCGGGCATATTACCAATTCCACGTGATTTTAGAGGCACAGAAATGTAAGATTAATCTAAATTTTTAGATACTCAAAGTTCTTCCGAATATGAAAGGAACTAGAGGACAGATTTATGCTTACTGAGAATCTGGGCAAGGCGAATTTGAGAAACGATTCGTAATGTACTCACAGCAACACCACTGCGCCTCGCGCTGGCTCTGTACGCAGTCGAAGAAGGCGAGTTCGTCAGAGTGGCGGCAGGATCCGCTGTTGACGAGCCCCGTCTCGTCGTCCGCCTTCAGGCAGGCGTGCCTGCAGCCCGGCGCGTTGCCGAGCGCGCAGCACGCGCGGCCCCACCACCCTACTTTTTCCACTACCACCTCTGCCATACAAATTATTCAACGCTTTAATATTTTTATTATGCCCTTAGTAGGTGGTGGTAATGTATTGGTATCATTAAGCTGTGTTTTCATCAAAGATGTTTTACGAGCTGACGGATGACCTTGTTGTAAGTAAATAGCTACCCTCAATCCCACTGCTCAATTCTGCTGTATCTGTTTTTTTGATGAAAATAATCTTTAAAAAATGATTGGGTCGTCGGTCGGTCGGTCTCAATGGATTAGCGATAGGTTGCCTATAAAAATAAAAATTAATTAAAAAACAAAAAAAATCTAACTTAGCTCTGCTCAGTGTAAAAGGACTATACACGTAGTATAGAGAATTAAAATAAATTAATTTACCTTCAATTGTGTGGTTCATGCATATCCAAAAGTCCGTCTGCAAAGAAAACAGGTAGATATCGATAAATAGAGCGGTATTTGATTTCGAGTCTCCATTATTGGAAGGTAACAAGAGACGGCGGTAACATCCTTTTTAACGGAGTAACTCGAAACCCCCCAATTACAATACAATGGAAATAGGCGGTTTATTGACGAAGGACGGAGTGAATGAGGACTCGTCATTTATCGCGGGCTCAGCCGCCTGCTCCGTGCCCTCAATGCGGAGCCGAAGCCTGCGATTGTTTAATAAATGATATCGCTTTACGTTTTACGGTTGATCTTGATCACGAGAAAAATCCGCTTTAGGAAGAAAGATAGAAAATACATTTATTAATTTGGACATAAGAGATAAGAAATTTAAAAACTCAGGTTACTCAACTTACCAAAACAGGAGTACAAAATTTGTAAATATTTCTTATCCTCTCCTCCCGCATATCGTTGTCCGTAATAGGCTCTAAAGACATCTGAAACCAATGAAAACAATCCATAATTATTACTACAAACTTTGTCCTACCGAAAGGAGTGCAGCTACGAATGTATCCAGAGGAAATCGAGAATCAGACACAAAGTTTGACTCTTTTTGTGACAATAAGATAATGTATACGAAAGGGCGACGGTAGCTTGCGAGCGTGTTAATTAATTTAACAGCCGATCCTGATGCCCAATAAACGGGGAACATGTGTTTACGGCATCCAAATGAGCTCCCGCATGTGGAACCCCGTTTATTAGCTGTGTACAACTATGTTTATCAAGTATTATTATTTTGTAACAGTATTTGTGGTTGCATTTAGGTAGGTAGTACAAATGTTTTATGATTCATTATTGTGAACTTATTCGTATTGTTATTTTCAACGGTAGAAGATAAGACGCCTACATCAAAATGCTTATTTACCTGTTTTGTAAAGGATTTTGTTTTAAAATGCTCATTCCTTATTAAGTACCTACCTACGTTGTTGTTAGGTTCTTCATTTATTTATCACATTTCAAATAATAAATTACAGGGCTTAACTTTGTCGTTACTATAAAATATAATATTATGATAAGACAAGCAACAAATCGAAATTGTAGTTTCATTCATAGAATCGAGTTTGTGGTTTAGAACACGCGCGAAATATAGGTATTATTTAGCTGCAGTATTGTATGTAAACAAATTAAGCGTGCACAGCTCCCATTCAAAACCCGCTATCAGCCAAAGGGCTAAGGTTATCTACAGCCTGTCTGCATGTCTCGCTTAGCGCTCACTTCGCACTCTCGAGTGTCAGCGCTATGATTACGCCGCAGACTATTTGTGCCAACGTGCTCGTAAATTCATCAAAAGATACAGAAATCAATTAAGCCCAATCTTATTAATTAAAAGACTCGTCACAAGCCTCTTGTGCTAAATTATAATCTATTCTTTTCATCTTGTTCATTTGAAGATCTCAACTGTTTTATAAAATGTTAAAATTATTAATTACTTACTTGGAAAGTTTCAAAATTTGTCAAAGAACATGGAAGTTGTAAACAAACTTCATTTACATAATCTAAAGTTTCGTAAACTTCAGTGGACTTATCGAAGCGGCCATTGATAAAGAAATGAACGAAATTTGTTAAATATTTCCCCAACAATTAACGCTTCTATCTCGAAACTTCCCACCAAGATTAAATGCACTTGTTTAAAACACGTAAACAAAAGTATTTGTTAGGTGAGTAATAGTCCAATGATACACTGGCAGTCAGTAAGTAAGCAGAATGTGTCCATAATACAGATTATCTGATTAACTTTACCTCGATGAATAAAACACCATATCATTAAATACCATTGTTATGGAGAGCTAACCATTTCGTTATGCCTATTGTTGAGGGTTATTCACTTGTTACAACGTTTTATGGCTCCGTACTATCACGAAAAATCGTAATAGTAGGTACCTTCATTTGTATGGTCTGCAACAAAAAATCGACTGAACCGTTTACTACGTGATCCATCACATGTGAAACGTGTGACCGATCTATCATCTTGCTCACAATTTAACGTGTCTCCGAAACGGAGCATGCCACACGATGGATGGCGACAACATGCCCCATGTCCATTGTATTCAGGATGCGAATGAGATCACAAGTCAATATTAAGTTGGAGCATTTTTCGCCGATTAACCTCAGAGCACCTCGAAGGCAGTGCGTGGAACAATGATCATTGTATACAAATCAGATGTCGTTTAAACAAGTCTAATTCGGCCCACACCATCACCGATCCCGCCTTATTGTTCTAGCACAATTGCTTCGCCGTTGAAAGGGTATGATTGCAGATAAGCATCTTCTCTTGGATCAATTTTGCTTGATACCAGGAATTAAGAAACAGCGTCTGTACACTTTTAATTGCGTTCATTATTGTTGTGATCAATTCATTCAAAATTATATGACCTTGTTTGCACTAGGTATCTGCAGTTTAAAATAGTAAATCCACCAAAATAGTTGCTTCTAGATTGAAGTGGTAACATTACGGCAAATTAAAATAGTGATCATAAATGCTTAGATGATTGCCGCAAATTGAAATATTGCAGTTGACGTGTGCGAGTTCATTTTCGAAATAAATGAGTCAAAGCCTAGGATAATTTATCTTCTCCTCTGAAGTACTGAATCGCTCCGTCTGACTCACATGACGGTAATATACTGACTTGACACACGCAACACTAAATTCGATGTTTCATATTTTTGAAGATGCGATATATTAATAAAATTCATATGTTAAGTACCTAATAAAGATTTCTGTAACGGTTTGAATAAAATTCTCAAATATGTACTTAGTCAGTTGATACCTACCTACTCTCTTTAGTTACTATACTAGTGGTTCCACTGTCTACCAATAGATGGCGCTGGACGTAGATTGTATCACGCAAGTGTTTCGTGTTTTCGGTTTACCTATAAAGCCCTGGCGTGGAATATGAGATTTACCTCTTTATTAATAGTATAGATAAGAAGATAATGTTTTGTGTTCACTGCAACAAATGCAGTGAATGTAACATTTTGTATTAATTATTTTTCAAACTTCATCAAAAATTTAGGTACCACAACCCGCCTCAGAAATTCGATGATGCATGTTGCAGATTGCGAGCTAAAGTCGTCGGGCGTGGGTTTTTTTTATGCACTCGTCGGAAACGTTGCACGTCGCTTATTATTCAATCCGTAGGCCTCCTCCGTCAATGTTGACAGCGCTGAGGTGGTGGCATCATGGGACGATCGGATGTGGTATGTGGTTGACATCACGCTGCAGGGCGGCCGCGGCGACACGTCCCGCGCGCTACGTGGCCTGCATCACACCTCGTCATCATAGTGCTGCGTGTGATCGCTTCCTTGAATTATTCCAAATGACATAATGTGTAGAATTTTAAACTTGTTTGAAATGTAATTCACGTCTGAACAATAATATTTTAATATTCCGAATTATTAAAAATCATGTCAATAATATATAATTGTTTAAATACTAATATTGAATGAAGATTATAATCAAGAAGTATCTAATGATTTGAACATAATTTTAGCCACTAAAAGAGCACCTAAAACCATTAGGTATTTAAAATCGGATGACGATGTTTTTATTGGCACCGATATTCTCGTCTCCGCTTTCCTCCGTCTCCGCTTAACCGATTTAAATCACAAAAACAACTAAATGTGTTGCAAAAAGATATGTTTTATGACGTGAATCACACTAAACCAACGCTGTAACTTAGAATTTGTTTGCTGAATTCAAATGGAGGAGAATACTTTGTAATGTAAACCGAACTGATAGTGATCAAGTAGCCAGACCTGGAATCAAATACGTAGAGTGTAAGCCGCAGCCGAGCTGTGACAAATAGCACCATTCGCAAGAAACGACAAAGACAATGAATCTATTAGGATTCGGAGCGCAACCGGGACGACCGTTTTGCATGTAGATCCATTTGTAACTAGTGCTGCACTAACAATATTGAACTCGTTTACTGATAGCAAAAGGGTAGCTAAAGGAGAGCAGAAATTATAGGAACACCATTTATAGACATCGAAATCTAAATAATGTTTCAATCCTTATAATATACAATGTAGTCTCTCTATGGTGTCTTTTAGGTGCTTAATAACTTAACTTATACAGTTGACAGCCAATACAATGTATTTTGTATGAAATCTAAATTAATGTTCAAATCTTTATGTTAGCCAAGAGTCATAATTCAGTCTCACTTTATTACTAAAGTATCATAATAATAACTTTTATAGTAGCTATACAATGTATCTTCTGCAAAAGACATTTAATTACTCCAGATTATCTTGTGAACTTATTTGGAATATCTATGAGATTAAGGTCCGATTTAGCCTTAATCTCAAAGTCTTGATTTACGACTGATATATCCATGGGCGGCCGCGGTGCAGCGGTGCTCGCAAGACTTATTGCTGACAAAATGACGACGCGAACGTTCAAGTCTTTGGCAACACTATTATAAGCTCAGCCTCGCCTCGACCTTAGCTTCTTGCTAGTACACATAAAGTTCAATTTACGACGATGTAATTATTTGTAAGCAAATCCCGTGTCCGTAATAGCGAAATAATAAAAATTTACCGTTTCACAGTGCATTTCTGAGATTCAATGCAGGATTTCCCGCGTAAGCTTTTAATCTTATTATCCTGTCTGAGATGCGATGAGACTTTTAATCGATTGCTGAATAGTTAATTGTTGTTTACTTTTAGTCTTCGGACATTGACACGTGTCTAACTATCTATAGTAAAATTGAGCTTTTTAAAATACTTAAATACCTATTCACGTCCATCTATGATTTTTGGCAAATAGGAATAGCTAAATTTAAAAATCCCAGCGCTGATACTAATGTCTTTGCCATTCCGTGCTAATTAAAACACAAAGGTTCCAGTTGACAGAATAAAACGCAGCCGAGTGCGTCGTCTGACGCCCTAAATAGTTTCCTAACACTCAGCCCGTAATTATTGCCACAAGAGATACCATTGAGTAGGGTTCGCAATTCGTCAAAACGTGTAATGACTTTTATTTCATTTTCCCGGATTTGTTTGTAACTCCTCGCCAGTTTTTAAATTTAGCAATGATAACAATAACAAAAGCGGTCTTCTGATGTTGACATTTTGAAATTGGAACGTGGAACGCAATCGTTTTAATTTAAAATATCGTTCGAATGAGGCTCCGGACAAGTGAATGCTATTGATGTTGCCATCATGCCATCGAGCTTGCTTTTGTTTATGCCAAACGCATTTTGTATTTTTTTTTCTTTTATATCTAGGAAAAGACAACCCTACAAACAGTTTTGAGACTAGCGAGAGGCGGTACTAAAATAGCGAACGCGACAACTCGGTAATGAAAGGGCGGAATCAAATCGGTCCATCACCGCTTTGATGTTTCTTTGTGATTTGTCTTGATGTCGCTCGTATTTGTTCATTTACATGCGTAGATGTGGCTTTTGATTCTGCTGAATTTGCGATTCTGATCGTTACTTTTGCTCTGGAAATTTCCATGGTCTAGCATAACATATGAAGGAAACGTGTCAGTCTTCTGATATAATTGCATTTTTAATAGAGTTAAATAATTTTTCATAACAAGCTATTTAAAGAGGCCTAACTATCAAAAGATTGCAGTCAATCTGGTGCTGATGCTTTAAATAAAGAAACATTTCTTAAAAGAGGTTATTAGAACTACTATTCCGAAGTAATTGCCCATAGAACAGTATTTTATCTTATAATTAAACTTGGGAATTCGTAGCAAACATAACTTAACTGGAACAAACTGGATGACGTTTGTAAAACATCATTTAAAAACATCTCTGGACATTTATTGGTTCAAAGCGTCTTTTTCCCTGCACTCTTGTCAGCGCGGCAATAAAGATCTCTCGGAGGAGGACGTCACACGCGGTGACAGCAGCGTGATTAACGACCTGAAGACATTCCCCAAACAGAGACACCCCCTCTCCCCTCCCTCGCCGATGGTGATGCGGAGGGGCATCTGGAAAAATGTATGAGTCAAAAAGTTGTCGACTCTAGTTCAGGTACACCGACTACTAAATACTCAGTCGTGTGTGATCGTCCTACCCGTCCATCTCTACCCCCTGCCGCCAATCAAAACCAAAGAGAGAGAAAAGAAACTAAAATTTCAAAATTAAGCCCGCAAGTAAAAACGTTTCGTCATCGGAACGAGCGGTACTAGCCTAAAAAGAATAGCTGAAACAGTCACCCCAAAGTAATAACTTAGGGTAGTAACTCAGGTAAGACTGCGGCTGCACTACACTATTGAAAACAAACATTTTAACTAACGCTCGTCTCTCAAATGACAGTTTAACAAAAGAAAATACTTATACCTAGTTAGTCGCGATAATTTTGATTTAATTTTAAACAAATTTATATTTTATTAATTTTGACCGACATGAAAATGTAGTGATATTAGTAGATAGACTATAATTATTATATATTTGAAACTATTTTTCTAATAGTTTTGATAATGAAAATGTAATACAATTACAAGTCGTGGAGTCCCTCAGGGCTCTATCTTGGGACCAATTCTTTTTATTTTATATTGCTCTGACGTCATTGCTTCTATCCGGAATTGTAATTACCACATGTACGCTGACGACCTCCAAATTTTTGTTTCATGCCATCCTAATGAGGTTTCCGTCGCAGTAGATAAACTCAATCAAGACCTGGCTCGCATTAGTAAATGGTGTGATGATAATAACTTAATTTTGAATCCTACTAAAACAAAGCTATTGGTTCTAGGTACTCAGTCGCAGATAAGTAAAATCAATTCATTTACCCCGATTGTAAAAGTTAACAACAAAATTATTGATTTGGTAGAAGAAGCGCGCAATTTAGGCATTCTTATGGATGGGAAGCTGAGATTTCACAATCACGTTATTGAAATTGTAAAAAGTTGTTTTTATAGACTGAAAGTTCTGTATACGATACGTAACTTTTTAAGTGTTGACATAAGAATAAAGCTTTGTGAAACATTAATACTTTCGAAACTCAACTATGCAGATTCAGTGATAGGTGAATGTCTTTTTGGGTACACTAAACAACTCATTCAGAGGATTCAGAATGCTTGTACCCGGTTCTGTTTTCCCATTCCTCGTAGGGCTCATATTACTCCGTATTTAAATCAACACAACATCATGAACATGGAGTCGAGGCGACTCCTTCACTTTGCTTCTCTGTTATTTGAAGTTATCAAGACCAGAACCCCTATATATTTATATGAGAAACTTCAGTTCTCACAACGCCCGCTGAGGATGGCATCCCGACTAGTTTGTGAACGGACTAACACAGCTGCATTTCGTGGCAGCTTTCGCTATGCTGCCACGAAATGCTGGAATAATATTCCTCCACCCATAAGAAATACTACTAGTTTAAATAGCTTTAAAAACAAATTTAAGTCGCATCTTTTAACCGTCCAGAAATTACTTTAAATAAATAAGCTGTGTTATTATTATTATTTTTATTATTATTATTATTATTATTATTATTATTATTATTATTATTATTATTATTATTATTATTATTATTATTATTATTATTATTATTATTATTATTATTATTATTATTATTATTATTATTATTATTATTATTATTATTATTATTATTATTTGTATCTCTCCTACGGGAAATCACGGCACGGAGGCCGGTCCTTTTGGAAGGCGTGCGTGGGGGATACAGATCCAACACGTAGAGGCCCCTTTGAGACACAATAATGAAAATGGGGATGTGTACACCTAGCGGCTACTGACTCTGTTTGTACTATTGAAGAGATACAACCAAAGTCAGCACCCGCCAGATGCAAGGACTATTGTAGATAAGAAGGGATCTATGCCGGGTCTATGGTAGGATCTTGCTGGACTGGTTGCCGGGATATTGACGAGACAACGGGACGCCTGCCATATCAAATGTCTCATCTCGAATAATCATGGCAGACGGTGACTCGCCACCCACTAGATGGGCCCCCCAAATCAGCCACCGTATAAGGCGGCAGGCGGCAACATCGGCATGGTCAGCTAAGGGTGTAGAGAGGTGTGCACCGATTTCTGGATCCCGGTAATCCGTTCAGCCGTTCCTCGCTATTACGCAGATTGAGCACTTCCACCCTTTCGAGCATCTAGCTCTTGCGCTCCACTCCGGCCGGCCAACAAAGGCAAGCCAGAGGTGGGGGAGAGATGGTGTTTCCCCCGGGAGTCTCGGGTCCGTGGTGTCGCCACACACCAACAGCTCGCCACAAGCTGCCCTGCGGAGACTGACTGCACTGATGAGAGTTGTTGTTCTTCACTAGCGAAGATCACCAACTCTCACCAGCGGGCGATGGGGTTATTATTATTATTATTAATAACTCCTAATTCTAATAATTATTATAATGATATGACGAATGGATAATTTATACTTATTTTATAATTATATTTAATAATTCCCAGTCCCATGATAAATTATTTTAATGATTGCCAATTGTATTTGTATTTATTTATATCATGAGAATATAATACATATTATTTATAATGTATTTGCATGAACCAATTTGATAGTGTAAGTACCTAATTAATTGTGTACTCATAATCGTAGTTATTTAAAATTAATCACTCATATTTCTATGTAATAATTACATTAAATTGTATGGCATGACACAAAATATTATACGCGTTTATCGGTGAATAAATAAAAAAAACATCTGTAAATTACTGAAGTTAAAAAATGTATCTATAAATATTAACTAACCGATTGTTAATCTTGTCACACCATAACAGGGTGCCTACATGTTGTACCTACTTATCCTTAATCATAAGATCTCTTGACATTGTAGGTACTATTACATGATGCATCATAGAATGAATACTTAAATGCCCAACTAAACCGACGCATTGAATATTTAAATATTCAATGCACAGTTAGAAAATCTTTGTCAACTACTTGTTTGATTGACTCGATCATTCAAAGATATTCGAGTGAAAATATAAAACGACTCGCTTAACTCAAGTGGCAAATGTTACTCGAAACACATCCCTACCCACCGACCTCTTGCCACTGGCACTCTACTACATAATAATGGCATGTTGGGTAGTGATAAAAATGCGATATCCCGCCGCATTCCCCGATAACACTTCGTTTAATGAGATATTTCGTTCGAAGATCGGGTAGTTGTAGTGAGCGGAATAGACTGAAGTGCTCGGTAAATGACTTCAGTCATTATTGACTAGACGAGACAGTTCCTATCGCAGACCATTCTTGATGCTTTATTTATCAGTACTCAAATAAATTCCTCCATAACGTAAAAAAATCACAGGTGACATTATTAACTTTCTTTGAGCCAGCATTTACCTACTGATCACAGTAATACCTACTTTTTTAATATTAAAGTACTGTGATATCTATACCATTTATTTACTTATTATTATGAATTCGAGAAACGATGACGAGGTTTATAGCTAAACCTGAAAAGATCAAAACCCTTGTGCGATGTAATCGACATACACATAGGGACATTTTTTTACAAGATCTGCATCGGTGGCAAACAACCGTGCGGCTCGCCTAATGGTAAGCATTTATTTTATCTAAACTACTTAGTTTATTTTATAAAATAATTTATTCGTGTCCATAATAAAAAAGCTCACTACACAAGTAACATAATCGAAAAAAATGATTTATAATAAATAGGTGGTTTTATTTGTCACCACACTTCTAATTAGCTTTGACAAAATCGTTCAAAGGAAACTTACGAAAGAAATTATGAAATACGCTCTCCTTGAGACCAGAATATGTATTAGGTCGTGTTCCAGATATCCAAATAGTTACGGTGTGGATCAAAGTCGCGAACGTACGAACAGAAAAGTAGTTGGACGAATGTTAAGGAAATGTAGAGTCAGTCAGCCACTTTGCGTAATTCAGTACCTACTTGGAGGTACAGAATACAAACTATCTTACCTGAAAATGGTACATTACCTATGAAATAAGAGTTGAGTAGTTATGTATCAGCCTATATACTGTCCCACTCCAGGGCAAAAGCCTCCATCATAGAAATCAAGTCATCGCTACTATGATGGGATTACTGTTCGATAAATTCGAAACATACGAGTTAGTACTGTTGCTCGACCCGGGAATCGAACCCAGGATCCCGATATCACGGCCATGAAATGAAATGAAAATAGTTTATTCAATTTAGGTACCTACATACAGAACACTTATCAATATGTTTTCCCCTGGTTCGGAATGTAGTTTCATGGTACTTAAACCACTTCGGGTCGCTACTGAAATTAAGATTTATTTAAATAAAATGTAGTTCAGTATCCAGTGTCCCGCGAGGACGGACAGTCAGACATGAAAGGGTAACTCGTGTCTATTTCCACCGCTTTGATGCGCGCGCGCTTGTTTGTTTGTTTTCGCGACTTTCTACTCGACCCGAGAGAAACATTTCAAGTTAACCTACAAAATAACTGATTGAGGGATTAGTTTACACTTTGAGTTCAAGAAAAGCTCTTTGGAACAAAAATATTCTACGATTCCTGGCAAACCATTTCACATTGGAATTTTCAGTGTCGATTCTTATCATGATAGGAAACTTATGTAAAACATCAAGTTCTTCAGAAAAATAATCTTATCCTTATAATACCTGGGTTTACTACATTATTAGACACGTGTCTAGATAGGTATGTTTGTCAGTCCCTTTACATTTCGTGGCTACTTGTCATTAATATCTTCAACTTCATCATATATTTCAATCACGGACCGACTGAAACGTCGCAAAACGTATGAAAGCTCGCTTTCCGTATCAATAACTCAAAAGTATCGATATCAATCAATATGACGATACCGTAATTCGGAACCAAACGTACATAACAACATCATATTAGTAAAGCGTTCACATAAATAGTGACATAGAACTTGTCTGTCGAGTAAATGCCGCGGAGCCGGGCGTACGTGATCGGCGTGCCTGCAGTCCCGCGCCGGCATTCCCGCGCCACCAACATGCGCCCGTGATTGTCACGTCACGTCAATTCGGACAGCCCACTCGAATCGGGATAACTACATTATCGAATAGGTATCTGCGAATGGGGAATTAAATGCACTGTGCATGTGTGATTATTTTTATTGCATTTTTTTATACATAGATAATTACTTTGACCCACCAGTGGGGAAACTGGTGAGAAACCACTCAGTGGCGACAGAAACCATCGTGAGGAAAGTTGCACTTTTCGGGTAGATTTCAAAATGCTAGCCAGCTGAACCCAGCCTGGGTCAGAGCAAGGGTCCAGATGGCAATCACTTCATGTAATTACCAGACTTACCAAGTTCAGGGTTCTAACACACTCCTTGCTCCGATGTGACAGCATCTTAATACATTGAGATCAGACTCTTTCTTTGACGGGAAACTCAAATTTTACACATGTTATCTACCTGAATATTTTCTAAGTCAAGACATTCCTCTCCGTCTTATGTCTAGGAAAGAATTTGTTGGCACCGGTAGTAAACACGGCTGTCAGGCAGGTAAATACCGCCGTATACGTTCCTACGTGACCAGCATTGCCTCCCGCGGCATCCCGCTCTCGACGATTGTCACGTCGAAACGGTAGAGTACCATTCCCATCCAGACATATTAGTTATACACTCCTCACCAATTTATTACAAATGCGACGTTCACACTCCATGGAGACTCGAAAGTTTATATCTTGTACGACCGAGTTGGTTCATATGCAATTTAACAGCAGCAATGCACTTCCATGTAGCTAAGTTTTGGAATAGAATCAGCAAAATTAATGAGTTTGTGTTTAATTACTTGATTGTGAGCTTGTAAGATAAGCCGTATGTAAGTTTTTAACTACATAGCCTAGGTTAAATACCTGATACGAGATGATGTTTTGAGAATAAGGTAAACAAATAAGTAAAGTAAAGATCCGATAAAACAAATAGGTATACTGTTTGCTAATAAATTGAGCTAGTGACTTATATGAAACCTAAGCATTAAATATAGTAACAGCTGTTGGAATCGCGACAACCTGGCTCCCCGGCCATACACATCAAACGCGCCGCTATCTTTGAACTAGCCGCGACGGACGCAAATACCAAGCCGTACACACTCTGAAATATTAATAAAAATTATTTCACACCACCATGGATGCGATGATGTCATAGAAGTTGCGCTGAATTGAATAACAACTACCTAAACTTCGTGTGCGTGTGCGCGTACAAATTGATATGGTTATTGAATGCGCAACTATAGGTAGGTACTGATGCATAAGCAAGCTACTATACTATTTGAAAATGCATAATACCCGTGTCGTTACAAAGAAATGGAAAAATAACTTATTACACCGCATCAAACTTCCTCGAACTCTTTAAAATTCCAGTCAGATTCCCATTCGAAACTCATAATGGTATAAGTTTCTCGCATCTTGAAACTTGTACTGACCTAATACCTACTTACGATGTAATACAAACGTTAGTTTACGTTTGAAAAATCTCGTCATAAAACTACCGACGACCAAAAAATGTCTACACATATTTTTATCTTGTCTACGAATCGAATAGGTACCTACTTAAATATCGCACACCATTTCTCACACTCTAACTAATTATAACTCACCAAAAACACCTCATCATAAACATTAAAGAAAACGCACTCATAAAACGCCACTTATTTTGTGTGAACTGCTCGTAGGTACTCCCATAAAACCGAACATCCTGCCGATTTCATATTTCACAAGTGATTTTCATTGAGCCCGCGGTGTAGCGCTAATAAATACAGATGTTTATGCGTAAGAGATTGGCTCCATCGCTGCGTGTAGTACGAGCGCGGAGTTGTTTACACGTGCTCGCGCGAGGCAATATGTTATCCGCGGCCCATCGGCCGGCCGACACCTCGCCACGGCTCGCCGCCGATACCCAGACGAACTCCACTCAATTTACGATTCGCATAGAACCCTAGTGCCAATAAACTCAGCATCCGTAAATATGATGATCCGCACAAATATTGGCAAAATCTGAATTCGTGTTTGCTTAGCGTAGAGAAAACCCTCGTTGATCTGAATGTGACCCATAAAGTTTCTACCCTCACATAAAATGCCAACGCTTCCTGTTTGTCTGACGAATCGCCGAGTTTCGATGTACTAGTCTCAATAACAAAACACTAAAAACTTGCGCTTGTTTTTTGACAAACTTGTTTTTACTATCATCAAAAATGAGAAATGTAATTTTGTTAATTATTGTGATAATAATGACAGTGTCAAGTGAAGTTTAATGAGCCCACAGGCACGAACATCTTCTAAACAGTTGTCTCGATTACGACTTGTATTCTTTTTTACGTCCTATACCTGCCTATAGGTGCCTACATTACCTACCTTACCTATTTGTTTTATTATATCAAACCAAACTTCCTTACTCAAAATACTGGCATGGCATTGAAACTCTGTTAGGTACTTAATCAAACATACATTGTCACGGCTTTCTTGACGCATTATTAATTAGTTGAACCTTAAAATGTAAACAAACTACATATGTACCTATTTATATTTTTACAGGAAATTATCAGTCATAGGTTCCCACTACGACATTGTTTGGTATTCATAGTTAACCACGCAAGCATCATTTATACGTTCATTGTTCCATACATTTCAGGAAAAACCCCTTCGAAGCGTGCACTGGCTTGTTATTACTCCCACATATTTCCTAGTGTCATTACCCCCCACCCCGTGTCGCCATTAGGCCATTGCAGGACAACACTGCCCTGTCATACGGGGTGCCCACCAATTACTACACAGCGAACAGTACGGTTCTTGTTCTAATTACACACCAATATGTCCTCTAATTATTTTTCTATTCATAGAGTTCTGTTATTGCTTCAATTAATTCTCGAAAGGGTCTGCGAGGGTTAAATACGCTTAACAAGGGGCCACTTTGTTTGGTGCGTCTTTGTCGTGTCCTCTCCGATATTAACATGAGTGAAGTGGCACAGTTAGCTGGTTTTTGTCTCTTTGCTCAACATTATGTTTGATTATTTCAGATGTTACGAAACCCGTCTTGTTTTATTTCAATCCAGACAATATTTTAAACCTTTAGGTCGAGTTAACAAGCTCGTTTTTCTACCTCTTACGTTGATTGTTCGATGGATTAAAATGAGGGTTAGTTTATTACGAAAACGGAACTATGAACTCTACATGTCACATAATATGAAAGTAAAATGTCCCCTCATGTTCTCTCCCCTGGAAATATGCAACTGTCTCCGGCACCCACTCTCTACATACTATAAAATTGAACATAGAACAGTACTCTACAATCCTCTATCAATTACCTACTCACGCGAGTTTAACTCGCACATGTTAGTACAATAATAGTATATCACAATAAAATACCACAATTTGTCTTTCCATCCTGTGTTAGAATATCCAGTGTAGGTAAGGGCAACTCAATCAACGTTTAAAATAAAAAGCAGGAAACAAACGGACGGCACGGTTTCAAGTTACTTTTGATACACCTAACTCTAAAATTGCCGGATGCGTCAGTTACGACTCGCAGTAACTTTTAATAGTTTAGTCACTCTTGTCTTTGACCTTGTGTACTATATCTCTGTCTGCCTTTTCAAAAGTCTATTTTGAAATTTGATAATTGGACTTTGTGAGTATTCTTGTAATAAAACTACAGCGCCGTTTAAAATTATTACTCACTAAAGATTGTCGTGTCTCTCAATTTATATCTACGTAAACGAGCTGTGAAATGTAAAT
Source organism: Cnaphalocrocis medinalis (assembly GCA_014851415.1). Classification (NCBI taxonomy): domain Eukaryota; kingdom Metazoa; phylum Arthropoda; class Insecta; order Lepidoptera; family Crambidae; genus Cnaphalocrocis; species Cnaphalocrocis medinalis. The sequence continues at coordinate 4,693,113 of CM026289.1, read as the reverse complement.
GTTATCGTGTAGGAGTAGACATTAAACTGCCAATGTTTATGTATATTATGAGGAATCGAAGCTGGCGCGTTGTAACTTATTCAAGCAGTGTCGCAGGGAGGAAGCGGCCGTCACGCCGCTCCCTAACGAGACAGAATTAAATACGAGTGTATTAGTGCGGCCGGGTCCTCTTACGCGTTAATAACTAAACTTTTATTCACCCGGCGCGCGTTCTCGGAACACACAGACACGCTGACACGCGATTTCTGATTGCCAGAGACGTGACGCCTTGAAGTCTCTTCCTCACCAAAATATAACAAAAAAGAAACATAACATCATATAACAATAATAGACATCCGCACCGTTTTTGGTTTCAAAACCATACATCAAAGAAATCAATTCTATGAAGGAATATATCAAAGGCTCAGTCTCGATGTGAAAAAATATTGGATGACCCGATTGCGGCGGGTAAGCTAAAAATATCCCCGGCTGAAAACTTAGGGAAGCAATAAATCTGCTTAATTAGTCAATTTAGCTTTCCACTGAGAAGTTTGATTGGAAATTCTTGCGGATGAAATTAGGATTCTATGAGTGAGGCCTTCAGAGAATTTCTGTATCTGATCAGCTTCGAATGCGTAGTCAAACATGTCTCCAGTCACGGCATCGTAGAATTTAACCTCACGTAAGAATGTAATAAGTAGGAATAGTTGCTCTGAACTAGTCAAATTTCGCAGATCGATGCATGGCAAATTTATTCTCACCTTTTCACAAACACTCCGGCACGTCCCATCGGCTTTTGTACAGCACATCGATATATCTGAAATGAAAAATGACACAATAAAACATCAGGACAAAAATATTTGTTTATGAACTGATGTCGTCGACAATCGCGGCTGAGCGGAGCACAACAGCTGCTGCCAAACCACAATAAAATGCCTGTGACAGTTACAGATGGCCGTATCGCATACCGTATGAAGCTTTTGATCTATTCCGTCTAACGACCGACTTTATTCGCCTTGTCAACGTCTTTATAGTCGGAAATTAGTCAAACACATTACATAGCTAAACAATACGTTCTTGAATCTACTCTTCAGTGAAAACTCCCCACTTATTCATCTAATTGTAGTAGATTTTAACAATTCCGATAATTTATATCCTCAAACAGAAGTACTTCCTTGCAGGTGCCAGTAATTGAAACGTAAATAGCACTATCAAAGTAATTTGCACCTCGCGTACAAAATCTTAGAACTGAAACTGCAACGAGCTCAAAATTTCCGGTGCATTCGCTCACAGGTCCGCCGATAGTAATCCGATGAACGCCCAACTCCAATATTAGGATTAAAGAGAAAGCCGAGTTGGATAATTACGAAGTGGCCGCGGACTAGTTTGATAGGCCTAGAGCCAGATTTCGATGACGCCAAATTATAGGAAATACTTCAGGAAAGTTGGATGACAGCTCTATCGCTTATACCCTAACCGGATAGCGTAATATTCTATAAAGGCAGAGACTTACTATAACCTATTTCGCAAATGGCTAGCCTCTCGTACGCACCGCTCGAATTAGATATGCAAAATATAGTCGTAAAGTGGCGGTATTAATAATTTTCTCGGGGCAGAACACTATGAGATAAGGATATTTACTGATCAGATTCTAGAGCGCGGACTAGGTCCCGCTATCACCGCTACATAGTTAGACATAACTTACATAGCTATACTCTCATCTCACAAATAAATAAAGCATTTATAATGTCTAGCTATATTATAAAATTAGTAACCAAAATTCAGTGTTTTATTACTATGAAACAATGGCATATAGAATCATAAGTAATCTACTCCAAGGTACTTTTGCAGACACACTTTAAATACTATTGTTTAATTTTAGGCAATAATTATATTTAGTGTATACACCTTTTTTAGAAGCTTTAAAATGAAACAAAAAGAAAATTAGATAGTTGTACTTATAGATTACAAACGAGAAGGTCTAGCCATGCATGAGCCAGGTCAGGATTGACATTTAAAATTTTCGTATCTAGTTCCAATTATCACACAATACATGTACCTAATATAAGTAAAAAGACTTACAATAAAATGAGCACTCTGGTAAATAGGACTTTCGAACAGTCTGACTATACCACGGGACAGAGAGCACCAAATAAATGGCTAACACTTATTCACCTGTGCAAACGTAGGACGTTAAGTAATAGGTCTACTAAGTACAATAAATGCACGAACTATCTACTGTAAAGTTTATTAAATGGCTAACATTTGTTATTTAGAAACTTATGGTACGTAAAAAGTAGAGTCGTAGTTTTATTTGATCTAATTTGCTCTATTTCGGAATCTTTCACCTTCTGCTAAGCCAAGCGAAGTCTACTTACTGTTTATTTTTACTGTATCATTAAGCTTGCTTATTAAGCTAAAACGTAGCATAACATATTTGCAACATAGTCAGGATATAATCGTAATAAATCTTCAAAGGCGACTATTATGGGTAATAAGTACGCTTAAATGATTACTTCATAATAATTCGACTCGTTCTCTACCTAGTCGGCTTCTGGGACGAGTGATGCAATCCTACTGTACCGACACCATGTGGCCTCTTAGTTTATTAAAAGCGATTATACGAGATGAACCTATATTAAATTTATTTCTGAAGTTTTTTGAACTCTTTTCAATTCGGCATTTTTGAATAGGTAACTATCTAGATCTAGGTCTATATATTAATATAGATCTTCGAAATTGATTTGAAAATTAATTGAAAAATAGACTTAGTACCTATGTAATGCATAGTTTTTTTTGTGAATGTTATCGCTCGACAAAAGAAGGTGGAAAACGTTTTGGTTGGCCTTAAAATTACCTTGAGTATTAACGTAGGCTATTGTCAGTGCAGCCACGAGCAGCCTGGTCGACCACCCGCCAGCTGATCTGCATGAGTTTCTTCTTTCGTCTACCTCCATGGTTGATATTTGCTACGATATCATCACAATTGCAATCTTCAATTTCACCTAAAACAAGAAAAAAAACGATGAAATACTCAAATATATTTTTGTACACCTAATTAGCGAAAATTTTCACGATTAAACTAGCGAGTGCAATCATTAGCATTTCAAATCTATATAATTATATTATAATAGAAAAAAATAGGTTACAATCGCTTAAGCTTTTTACGAATAAAAAACCAACTCAACAACACTTTACTTTCTAGTACAAATCCATTTCATCGATGTAGACCCAAAAGTTTTTACCTAAAAGGCAAAAACATAATGTGATTGTCTGCTGTCTGGGCCTTACGACGTTTAAAATGATTTGTTTAAATCTTATGACAGTAATCTGTTTTGTTTTCCTTAAATAAATAAACGCTGTTAACCAAATTTCATCTGAGTACCTAATTCGTCTTCGAAACTATGCAATTAAGCTAGTTCGCGATTCGAGATGATGTTCCCGAATACGCGGGAATGTGAAATGGCGCTTGCAATGACATATTCTTCATTAACATTGATATATTATACCACTACCAGGGCGAAGGAGATTAAATTACATCCTAATGTATATGTCTTGAATACAATTACTAAGTATAGCTGGTATGAAACAATAGGATACAAATAGGACAGATAGTTACTTAATTTATTTACCGTAATCTTTTCTTTTAGGTTCAAATCTCATTGTAAATTTGCATTTAGTAATGTTGTCCTACCTACTGTCACAAAACTTTATTTGAATTAGTTTAATCTATCGATTGTAATAGAAAACTGGTTACTAAACAGCTTACTAAACACCATTTAGTACCTACATTTGGCATAAAACGTGGCATAAACGCTGAGCCCCCACATAATGAAAACGTTGCAGTGTGGATTAACTAAATAAAGCGGCGCGATAGATCCCGTCGTTTACTGGCAGTTAGGTCGTAAACGCTCGCGGATTGCGCGTTAGCCACCGACAAACGCCGTCGCACCTGGCCGAGCCGAGAGAGAGAGGACACCACTATAAATATGTTACCTTTTTCTGGCAAAAAGAGGATAACTTGCTACCAAATTCGAATTTAAAACTTACAGTGAGTGCCTACTTAACTTTAAGTGTTTTACGTTCTTTAAATACTGCATGATAACTCTTTGTCCTCTCACTTATCCGACTACAATCTTAAAGCAAGGTAACCACTATTTATTCTATGGGTAAAATAGATTAGAAGCAGGTAGGTATTGTTAAAACTACCAAACACATATCTAGATCACGAAAACCTACATAGAGGTACATACCTACCTGTATCTACGGGATTTATACCCGAAAAGTTCTAAATCCCGCCTTCTAAATCTAAAATCGAGTACGACAACACGGCTTGTACCGGCTTGTACTTTTCACATAAACCGCGAACTGCTGCAGGAGTCCGATAAAAACACTTTTAAAGGTAAACTTCCACTTAAGTTGGCTCGTAATGGCTCCTAACCCCAATATAAAGTTTGTCATGTTAGAGCCATCCAAAAGTAAATATAAAAGACCCATTTACTACCCTTAACTTTTGAAATTAAGGTTTTGTGAAATTAGACCATTAACACCTATTTAGACATAATTACGAGTAGCCATAGCTTGTATGGCAAAATGACTGTATCTGGAAACGTTAACTATTTATCACATAATGCTATTTATCGATAAAATCGCTTTCAAATTAATAGGCGTCCGAGATTCAAATGCTGATCCTTCTGCGTTTAGGTGTACCTAACTTGAACATTCTACATCATCGAAGTCATCAAATCACTAAACATCAGAACGTCAGAAGGATTCCTAAGAAATGCAGAAATTTTTGGTGTCGCAGGTGGAATGCCGCCAACCTACTTGCCTACGGGGGTCTCTCAGCTTTACCTCATTCCCTGTAAATCCACGTCTCTCCTCTATTCAGAAATCTGTTTTTTGTATATTTTACTAACCTATAGATAGATTAGGACATATGATGGTAGCACAGAGAATAAGAATCTTTATCTGTATATCCATTGCATATTTTTAATTTCACACGCTGATGAAAAAAACACCATTGTGTAGATACCTATACATTTCACCATTGATCTAGTACCGCGGTTTGGGTTGAAAAGGTCAGACGACAGTCGCTTTATTGTAATTACCAGACTCGCCTAATCCTGGATCAAGGTCTTAACATCCCCCTGGCCCAAAGTGTCAGCTTTGTATCCGAATAAGATGAGATTAGGACATTACATTTTAAACATATCCGTATATGTTCAACACTCATTACATGAGATTACCTACGCTTACATCTGTCCACAGCTTCGTAGTTTACAGCTAAGCCCCAAACTTCTAACACTTCATAAGACCACCATAGTCACGTGCGATCCTACGACTGGGGAGCGGGGACGTATCATAGGGCTGGCGATAGGGGCCCTATCATCTTACCAGCCATCTTGCGAGTAGATGCATTGCATGCATAGTTCAATCTATTAAATGTAATAATTTAAGTGCCCTGATCCCAATCATACGTGGATTTTAATCTCATCCTAGAATTTTTAATGGATACTATACTATTACTATTTAGACAGATCACAGATTGTCTGAAGTGCTTATCTGTAAAATGTCACCCGAATATTTCAGTTTATAGTTTTCATAGTACAAGCTGGACGTGATGTACCTATGTAGTGGCCAAGTAGTAAGATTTACAACGTAAGTATATTATATTATTCCTTTTCCTAGTTTGCGACTTCGTCTGTAACCCTAACTACGTCTCTGCCATCTTGCGGAAAGTACGACACAGTAGCTAAAAGTTTCCACACTCATTGCGAACAATCCCTTCGGACTCGCTCCGATAAAAATACTTTATTACTAGTGTGAGAGCTGCTCAAGTTGCTGTAATAAGGGCTTAGCCCCGCGAAAAGTTTGTTGGTATACAACTATGTAGAGCTCGTATCTCCAAGGGATTGGTTTTCGTCGGTTGCTTCTTTCATATTATTATAGTTATCCAAATTTTATTTGCCGTTTGCAATTTTGAACACACACAGGTCTAATTTTGTTACATTTGTTTACATAGGTATTGCATATCTAAACTGCCGCATTTAGAGACGTCATTTAACTTTATCTAATGTTCATTATCTTAATTATTTATAGTTTTTTAGCGTAGTTAAAATAAAGGTCATGTTTTTTTTACTACGTGATAAGTGACGTTTCTGAGTGCGGCAGTTAAACCTTTTGTGTCCTGTTTGACAATAAGGCAAACCTTCTTCTGCAGTCTCTATAGTCTATTTCAATTATGATGTCCCTTTGGAAAGATGTCAAAAGTTCAGTACTAGGGAAGTACTCTTAGAAATCGATATTCAGCGGCTTCGATTATCGATTTGTAACCAATTTTTACCCTGTTTATAATACTAAATTGGATAATGTGTCTGTACATCGCTCGTTTGCTTCGATACCTACTATAATTTGTAATCTTAGTTTACTAAGAAAAGTTTGTTTCTCAATAAGTGAATAACCTTTGTAATTCTAATGAGAAATAATAAAGTTCTTTAATCATAACCATATTTGTAACCAATTTTAATCAAAGTAATTTTCAACAACTAAGGTTTTTTAGAGATTGTCGAAAGAACACTTTCAGACTTTATTTGGCATTACAAACAAAACAATAAACGACACTCAACAACAAAACAACAAACTAACTTAAGGCTTGTACATGCGCCAACGGCCTTGAGCATAGAGAGTACTCGCGCTCGCGTATATCAAAAAACAGAATATTATTAATTACAAAATTATTAAGCCAAGAAACAAGAATTCCTCTTCAGGGATTGTAGTGTACATTGTATTGTATTATATATAAAAAAAATCAGTCATCTGAACTGTTTAGTTTCGTAGTTTATCCAATATTTTGCATAAAATCGATGTTTACGTTATATTTTTTTCCTAATGAACTATAAACATTGAATAAAAATCCTCGTCAGAAATTCAAGATCGAAATCCAGTCTATAACATGTATTTTTTTTAGGTATCGTTCTTAACGATTTACCGAGTTTAAACATACACAAAAGTGCCCAATCCGCGCATGTACAAGCCTTAAGAAAAACACGTACGTCTTATTGTATAGTCCGCGGCATCTAACAATAGCGATGACCGTTAGTTTGCGCACTTGTAGAACAGATGAATTTCTACTGAAATTGGTTTCTGCGCACTCAAGGTCATCATCGCTATTGTTTCATGCTGCAAACTTAGTCGTAGGCTTTTCTGCACTCTCCTCGTAGTGATTGAAGTGACACTCAAAATGGCAGATGATGATTGAACACGATTTTTTTAAATCGGCAAATATAGAATTTTGTATCTCTGGAACATGCCGAATACTTGAGGTGCGTCACTATGTTCAAAAGTCAATCACAAACCATAGTACGTAACCGCAATCGCGCAAAAATAACTATTGTTTTATTTGAAGTTTACATTATTTTGAGCATTATATTCAAAAACAATATGTTAATTTTGCTTGTGAATCAATTGTAGGATGTTTTTGGATTATTGTATAATTTTCAAATGACTATTAACTACCAAATACAAAAAGGGACTTCATAATTGAATGTATTGAAACAGACTATAATTGTAGGGTATTTTTGTATAATTGTATATTTTCCTCATGACGATTTACTACCAAGTACGAAAAGATATAATATTTGATTTGATCTATAGATCTCGCGCGTTACGTACACGTAACGTGCAGAGTTACGTTCTTCGAAATGTCCAGGGGGACATCATAATTGAAACAGACTATAAGGATATCATTTAAATATAAGAAAAAACTGGTAGATCAGTTAACAATATGCTATTTGAATCCCGATAAAGTATCCTCACCTTGCACCCAAGTGCTTCTCCTTTGAATTAATTTAACTGTTCTGCTGAATGAATTATTCTGAAGTATTATATGATTTATGTAATTTAGGTATAAATAGGTAGACCAGGTATATTAAAGTCTTAAGCGAATGTTTAGAGTCACACCCCGTTTCTCCAGAAAAGAGGTATGTTGATAACAAGGCATTAGAGGTAGGAAGTAGTAGAATGTCAAGTAAATAAGCTAAGCACACCTTACAATTAATTAAGTGCTTGATGTCTCTTCGCTGTTGCTCGGGCTTAATTATACACAAAGCTCTCCTAATGAAGTTTATACATAAACATCATTACCTATGTATTTCTTGGTGTTTATATTTACGCATACTGAAAATGGTGTAGTACACACGTCACTTGATGTCGATAAAAAAAACACACTTACGTTTTTAGAAAAATGTGTTGCTTTTACATATATTTTTGCTTCTGTTGCAGCCATTATCTTTATTAGCACAAGAAACAGAAGCTTCTTCGTAAATTATGTTAGTACTGTACTAAGTACCTGCTCTACCACGGTCGTTAGAGTCTAATGAATCACTCGGAAGTACGGCCAGATAAAATATTGCAGCTCTTTCTTATCAGGAAAATATTGTGTAAGTATGTACAGCGGTCGCGGAGCTTCATACTCTTATGTGATTACTTCTCAATGGATCATGACTACAGGATGCCTTTCGTATTCCAGTTTGATTTTCGATCTGGTGGTTCCGCTTTGGTTATTAGGTATTATATTAGGAACCTTCGGACAGGAAAATCGAATATATTTAGTTGAGAACGTTATTCTAAGTTGAGAAATAAAAACCTAATCACATTGGAGATGTTCAAAAAAGTATTTTCATTGTTAGTGTTAGGAAAGTATTTCGTCTCAATAACTGGTAGAGCAGGTACTTCGTACAGTACTAACATAATTTGGTACCAAAAAATGTGTAAGTAAGTAGTCTTATTATTTAGACTCAATATTTACCTACTCGTACCTACATAGATTTAGTTTATATCCCATCGATATATTCTCTAAATTTACAATGCCATATTAAAAGCGTCAGAAAAAGTGATTCCAATAGGGCTACCATTAGTAACTTAGTTTTACAGCTACAGCTTACAGCTATATGTAATATAGATATTTTGGATTTCCAACAAGCCGTCGAAGTCGAAAACAAATGTAGGTAGGTGGTATTTTATTTTCGACAAATAGCGCTATTTTGCGAACGAAGTCTTCATTGGCGGCGCAGCGACAGTTTTAATGCGTTAACGCTGTACCTTATGTAGGTTTCTATTATCGAAGCTTGATCGTTATATTTATTCACAAACCTTTTGTTTGTAAACGCTTAGTTACAATATACTAGGTACTGAATCTTTACATTGAACTAGCTAAAAAAGATTAATTTTAGCTATTCCAATACGTTAACTTACCTAAAAACTTCTTTGTATTTTTCAACCGCATTAAAATCTCCTACAACCTATAAATAATTGTGTGTAAAGTTTGTTATTTTTATCACTGTTCATCTTGTTTATTATCACTTCGAAATATGCCCCCGTTCACCTCTTATCTATATTATGTCTAAACTTCATCGTATTTATAGTGTCAAACATGCGTTTTTTATGTTGTTATCAAAAATATTTCACCACACCAATTTTAACTTCATTAAAACTCAATGCATTAAATTCTCTGTCAAATTTTTTACTTAAAAAAAAGTTGTAACTTTTTAAGAGTTCGACCGAAGTCGTTTCGCGCGCTTTTCGTCCCGAGGACCACAGACAACCCCGGCGACCACCTCGCTCGCGCCAAATTGACGCGTTACTAAATAGACTGACATAAATTCATTCAACTCCAGCCTCTACGCTATCGGTCCCGCTCACTCCTGTAGCTTGGTGTGTAGAGCTGTCTCTATCTCTCGCTTCCGCTTGATGAACCCTATTGAGCTCGTTAGTCATTAATTAATTCTGCATAAGAAAATTACTTTTAATTTAAACGACGCCCAGATGGGACCGATTCGAGGCGGTTGCAATTGTGTAAAATTCTTTAGGAGAAACACTTTTCTGATTCTTCTGTGATAGATTTTTAAATAAATAAATTCATGCCACATCTCATACCTTAACCTATATCGTACGAAGTAACTTAAGCTCTTGGTATGTTACGAATATCGGACAACTGATAGAAATTACGAAATATAATATAGTACATACATTATGTAGGTAACATACTTGACTTGACACTAAGCAAACACAAGTTGTGTCAAAACACGAATGTTTGTCCGGACCAGGAATCAATCCCACGACCATTTATATTGGTAAGGTAACCACTACCAAATAAGCCATTTGGGCGAGTCCAAGTAACTTTTTTTTCATAGAGCCAAAGGTAAAGCAGTAAGCAACCGGCGTGTTCAGAGTTCTTTCGAACTAATCGCACTATATTGTATCTACTCATTGCCTAGTCACAATCCAAGTAGCAGATTATAATAAAGCGTCAAAGTTAACGCCTAAAGTTTTGCAGAGTGAATTGATATTTAGTGTTCATACGGCTAGCTGCAGCTTAAACTCGCGCCGACTTTTGTTCTACCTTCACAATTCATATTCTTTATTTTTCCACAGTTCGTAACTTCTTTTATAATGGCTGAAGTGAATTTTCAGATATTAGGTAATTCCGGCACAGAAAGATAGATGTTTAACGTCAACATACCTATTCTAACCGAAAACCAATCAATAGGAAGGTAGGTAGGTACTATTTAATTTCAAATTAATAAATTACCTACGTCACAAGACAACGCGAAAAAAAAGCATGACTACAAAGTTAAAACAAACAAATAAATCTCAAATACTTCTAGGTGTTTCTTGGTCGTATGTTAGGTAATGTAGGATACACTACTTACTTTAAAATATCATAGGTAGGTACATACAGACGAATTGAGAACCTCCTCCTTTTTTGATGTCGGTTAAAAATATAAGTATTGTTTTAAATTTATAGTTATAATATATAAGTAGTCAGCGAGAAACTTTTTGGTAAGTATGTGAGTATGCAGTGAAAAGAACACCGATAAAAAAAATGTAGAGCTTTGAAATTAGAGGAAACATTTAACTTAAGGTTTTTATGTGTACAAATGGCATCTTTTAATTTTTTGGAGTAAAACAGCCAGGTTCAGGTTATTCTGTAAACTAGCTTCTTGTCAAATCAAAATGTAAAAACTCTTTCTTTTAAAGGAAAGAGCAAAAACCAGCTAAAATTTTAATTGGCATAGGGCACATAAGGTATGTACATACATAATCGATATACCTAGATATATTGCAGTATTTTCCAGCATATCCATATTACCATTTAAAAAATAAATAGCGCGTGTCTTACTAAAACTTATCTTTCCTGAATTTGTATTTAACATGCCAATTTACATAGAGACGCTTATTTAATATTTCACATACAAATACTTTGCCTCGCAGCGCAACGGTGTCTTTGAAAATTGCAAAAAATGCATCAGATATTACATAGGTAACTAATTTCATATTGCATAGAAAAAAATATACGCACTGTCTCCTATGTGACCCTGTAATGTATACAGAGTCACATTAGGCCACGTAATATTTTTTTATGCTAGAGGCGACAAACGAGCAAGCAGGGCCTCTTCCTGAATTCCTAAAGAAACAAATTTACTCTCAATTGCAAAACGATGGAGCCCAAAGGGAAGTTAGGTAATGTAAATGAGCTTGATTTACTGTCCCTTGGTGATGGGTATCAAGCCCGGCCACGTTCGTAAACCATATTTAGGAGGTCCCATGGGATAATCTCCTGGTATTTGAGTCACGGCTTTGACTACATTTTGGGCGTTTTAATAAAACATTCTACTTATTACTTAAATTATTTGCGGCGCTAAAGGAAGGACACTAACAGTACTCCGATTTTCTCTGAAAATTCGTGTCTTTTCCAATGGCAACGAGTTATTGTTAAAACTTTCTGATTTAAAAAGAAACGCAACTTATAGAGTCTTTATGATTTAATAGCTCTCTTATTGCAGCCCTAAATTCACAAAAAGTAGTAGTAGGTATCTAATACCTAACTATATTGCATTTAACATAGAGATTACGGAATAGTTTGAATACGGAAACAAACAATGTAAACTGAAAAGGCGAACCCCTCCCGCGATGTAATCGATACCCAGTGCCATCTATTAGCAAAGATTGGAACAAATAGGAAAACTATTTTATCGCGTTATAAACAATCGGAACAAGGCATCTATCTAGAGTACCGTGGAGCCTGACTGCTTAATTACCCACGTTGAATTATAATCACAAAAATTGATTAATTGTTTTAAATGAAATAAATACATCACAAAACATATGTTAAGTTGCCTGGTCCATCAGCATGCAGGTAGCGGGGCCGTGGGACGCGCCGGTCGCCTCAGCTGCCACTCGAGGACCGAGTCAAGTGGTAACCATCGGGACAACCCTAAGCAGGCGCTGAAAGACATGACGATCTAAGCGACTTGAAAATTTTATTTACAAAATCAAACATGTCTGTGGGATTCGGATTCCACTGCGATTGTAAAGATTACGTTATGTTTAATGGATTAATGAATATGTAGTTGCAATACTTACATAGGATAATTAATATTAAAACAACACAGCACAGAAGTATAGGCCTAAATTAGGCAAAGAAAAGATCAAAATTTTACACACACGTTTATTTAGGACTTATTTTCATAAAAGTGAATAAGACACAAAATATAAAAAGAGGATAAGACACAAAATAATAAAAAGTTGGCCGTCGCTAACTTTGTTCAATTCAGGTATATTAACTCAGGAGACTATAGAGGTAAATTGTTCGCAACTATGATTAGTTACTATGAAAACAGTTGTTAGATTGCATAAAAGAGCCAAGGTTCTAACTCAACACGCCCAAACTCTTAACCTCTAGATTCAAAAACTCTAATATGATACTCAAAATGTGTAGTTTAGCCATTTTGTTACCATCACATATGGATTTACCTATATGAAAAATGTAGACATAGTAGGTGAAGATACGGCCGAGCCAAATTGAAAGAAAGGAGTTTTTGAAGTTACATTATGGCTTGAGTTACAAATCGAAGTATAACGATAAACTCTCTTTTTGGTTTTGTGTCAGAACACAACAGGTATCCCCTACAATAAGGGATAGCCCCTGGGCTAAAAATAGAGCAGAGCAAAATTCAACCAAATCCTATAAAAAATACCCGTGCAGTTTTAGTCTTCCCGAGCCCCGTGATTGCAGTACTAAACTAGGTGCCTACATCTAAGGTATATACCGTACGAATATATCAATGCATAGCAATACATTTTCATGAATAAATTTACATGCCACAAGTGGAGTTATAAATGTACCTAGTGGATCGCGGTTCGCGATTGAAATCGTTGCGTTAGGTAAGTATTCTAGTCACTTCTCTAGGTAGAGTAGGTTTGTACAAATTTTAAGTACCTATCTAAACAGGTATTAAGCTTCAAACCATAATCTACAAAAGGATGTTAAAAAGTGTTAGGAGTAACATACGTACGAGAAGGTAAGTAGGTAGGTACTACGTAGGTACGATAAATTCAAATCGTTTTTGGAGCGGCCAAGAGCTACCTAAATCAAAGACTGGAAGTGTTTATTAAAAAATTTCAAAAACGTTTGTGGAATATGATTAACCCTTCTTCATCTTGAACCATAATTTAAGAATTTTATAAAATCTGATACTACGTCACTCGGAGACGTCATTTAAGTTAATGTTCACTAACTTAAGTATCGGTAGTCTCTAATGCGTATTGAAAATAAGTGTCAATATATTTTCTTAAATAACCAACTTAGTTAATCAACGACTCTGAGTGCGGCAGTTAGTCTAGATTCTAGAATACAAAATATACAAGTTGTCTTAGATTTTTCTTAAAGCTTCGTTCTTTCTATTGAATATAAAATGGGCTCCCGTGTCGGCGGCAGTTATTTGTTCCATAAACGGCTATTTATATTTCACCTACGCCGTCGCTTACAGGCCATAGGCGACGCCGAAAAACGTGACTGCGCAAAGAAAGTGCACACATCCTATGCACAACTTTGCCAAGCTGTAAAAGTAAAAAATGTTCTCGTTTCCTTATATTTTACCCCTATTGAAAGTTATATCAACTAATAACTACTTAACTAGGCTGGCGCAGCGACCCAAAGTGAGCCTTGGCCTCCAATAATAAGAGCCTCCATCTAGATCGGTCTTTCGCCACCTGCCAGTCATCAGTCTGGAGTCCACACAAATCTTTATCAACTTCATCCCTCCATCGGTACCTTGAACGGGCAACTGGCCTTCGTCCATTTGGACTTATTCTTACCACATGCCTCTGTTTCGTGAAACGGATTAGCCGCTGCAACTCAGTATTTCCTGACGGATTAGACGAACTTCAAGCCAGCCCGCACAATTATTAACGCAAATAGTATATCTCTATCTCGCATTGATAAGAACGGAATCACTTACCATCAGGTGACACGGACGGTTGTTCGTTCGTATGCATACGAACCGCACCGCACAGAGGCTGCGCCTCTAGTATAGAATAGGTATTAAGTAAGATAAATGAACTACCTAGTTAATGTCTGAGAAAATGCCTTCATTTTTTAATTAGTAGTTCCTATACATATTTGAATATGATAATTTTTCTTTAAGAAATATTTTATTTCCCAACAAAGAACTAATCAAAAAGGTAAGAAAAGGCATTGTGATTTATTCAATTATAAGAGTAATTTCAGTAGGTAGATAAAAACATTTATTTAGTAACTTTACACAATCGCCGCCTGTAAGCGTTTCCGTCGGCCCTTTCGTGTTTTCATATTTTCCGCAACATTTTCCAGTTATTTTTATGCAAAAATATACAGCTACAAAGCTGGCGCGCGACATTGACAGATGGACCGACGGACACCCGGAGGCGCGTTTGCTATATACCTACCTACCAACTGAGAAATTGTTCTACTCACCGTTACCGGCAGCACGGTTGTTGGTAAGCTTATTTATATAGGATCTCTAACATAGATGACACTTCCTTAATGTTAACTAGAATCTTAAGAGCACAATTTACATGTTCCTGTGTACTTTCTTCTGTCTGAGCGTCTGTTCTTTTGTGCCTGTCAACCTATATTAATTTGGCTCTCACGGCCAAAGACCGCTTTACTATCAGGCGGAGTGAGGTCATCTTGATTGTCCGCCATCCTAACCTACAATTATAAGAGATCACAGCTTGCTAGTAAAAAAATTCAATCGCATCATTTAGTTCTACTTTATTCATTTAAGTCTACTTTATCCTGTTTAATACTGGGGTAGAGCCCCAGAGCTTATCTGAAAGAAATCGCTATTTGCGTAGAGAGTGCCTGAATTTGATTGACATACCTATTACCAATGACCATAGGTTTTGTGCAATACCTACCTTAAGGGTTTCTACCTATACAAAAGGGGCGAAAGGTTATATTATAGTGAAAATGGACTCTGCTGAGACTTAGAATGATAATAGAATTCTAGTGAAAGAGGACGCGGACGCCAAGATGGCTACTAACCAAACAATCAAAGGGCTCGACAGCTTCAATCTCAAGAGGTAAGTAGAGCTACTTAGGTAGCTCTTCTTCTGGAACTATGGAATGCTTATTGAAATGGATTTTAGGAAGCCATTTTCAAAAATAAATGGACGTAAATGGGGGTCATAACTGCCCTGGATCAGAAACAGGTAAAATATATTTCTGTACAATAAAGAATATTCTATCTTTCTATCTGGAACGCCCATGCCCAAACTGTACAGTATCAACAATAATTTCCTCTAGTTTCAATAGGAGTAAGGATAACAAATACGCTCGCTGGCGGCGCGTCTGTAATGAGCCCACAATTTGCCTCTCAACCGCGACGTTGGCTTACTTCATCTAATTGCTTTCCACAGTAAACGACCCAAACCGAGATAGGCATCGCTAAATAGAAAATTTTCTACTCATCACTAGAAATTTTAATTCAGCTTAACCTAGCCCTTAGGTATCTTATGAGAAAACTAAACAAGGCACTCTCTGTGTGAAAATGATTTCTACGCGTTTTCAAAATGAATGACTAGGTACATACCTACCTACACAATTAACAAGCTCGCCAACAAATCTGAAAATTGATGGACAAGTTTTTAAGTTGAGATAAATACTACTTAATTTAATGCGTAAACACAGGATATAGGTACTAAGTATTATTTCACCCACATCTCGATAACACAACAGTCTGACGACCAGAGAATTAGCCTTACCTACCTAAAGATAGTTTCTTGACAGAAAACCAAGGGTTTTAGGTATACTTAAATGTAAGTAGGTAAAGTACAATTTAAACCGCTGGGTAACTCAAGGCAAGGCGTCACTAAGGTTATATAATCTGTGACTGAGGCAGTTATTCCATGACTCTATAGATTTTACCAATATTGTACAAAGGCATATACATATTTTAGTATAATCTGGTCGATCCAAGAAACAAACAAATTAATACCAAATTGAAGTAAATGGGAAAAACTTACCTTGTACTACATAAACGCGAGTGGGAAAGGCTGCATCGGAGGACGGACGATCCCCATCGATTAACCGATCAACGTGATGAATATTTTTAGAAAGTTGATGGAGAAATCACAAAGCTGGATTAAGACCTGGCCCGACACAGTAGAGGTACTATATCGTACAAATTGTCATACTTAATGCAGCAGATAGATACTTAATCGAATCGAGAGTGATGGAACTAAAGTAGAATGGGGCAGGACACTTAGCTAGGCGAGGTGATGGCAGGTGGAGCAAAGGGTGGCCTATACCTACTCAACAGTGGTTACTACCGTGCTAATAATAATGATGATGATGAATGCAGATAAGGAGTGCAAACAAATGCAGTGAGAGGACTTTATTAGGTAGTAGTTTAAAAAATTAACAACCGGAGGTTTCCAATTGTGTACTGCAGTAAATTGATCGTATGATATATGATCTCAAATAGCACCTACGTACTTATTTAGCTAACATTACTACGACCTCAACAAAGTCAACACATACACACATACACATAGGTAGGTTACATACGTAATAGGTCATCGGTAATCTATCTATATAAATAAAAATGAATCGCTGTTCGTTAGTCTGGCTATAACTCTGGAACGGCTGGACCGATTGAGCTGATTTTAGTTTTAAAATGTTTGTCGTAGTACAGGGAAGGTCTAAAAGGTGAGAAATTAAAAAAAAAGTAGGTGGAACGAAGTTCGCCGGGAGCCACTAGTTATGAATATGTAGGCATTTGGATTTAGCACTAAAAGTCCTTCAAATGTAGTAGATTCTTTTACCTACATTTTTTAACTGCAATCGAGTGTCCTACATTCCGCTTTTTTATGAATACAGGGATATGTAGCAAAAGTTGCAAAACAAAAAGAAAAGCAGCACGCAGAAGAGGTAGCGGTAGTAAAAAAGGGTTTTCACAAGAAAAAGCAAGAAGACTCTAAAGAAGCTATTAAGAAAGCAAGGCAACTTATTTTTTGAAGATAGTTGTTACGGGAAACAGTTGAACAGGTTGGTATAAGTATCTAATAATTATTTAGGTAGATAACTAGGTACTACGTAAGACAGAAATGAAAATCACCCAATGCATCTTCATCCGTATAGTACCAATAAACGAGTCGAGTGAAATATTGAGGTAATGAGTTTAGTGTTTACAAGCATAAAATAACTATACAATGGCTGTCTACACGTCCAATGCAACTGGCATGCACGAAGTTTTTACTCACATAGGTACATAACCTAACACATTCTTATTATTGTAGTGCTTTAATGGAATCCAAGAATTTGGAAGAGAGAGAAATTCAAATAGATTTCAAAAAAAAGGTAAAAAAACAAATGAAACAGCAGGAAAAAGAAACGCTGTCGAAGTTAAATCTCGACCAATGCAGTTTTAATTTGGGCAAGGAAAAGGAAATTAAACAACTGAACAGGGCAACCCAAATAGAGCTGGCCAACATTAATAAATCCATGTTAGTTAATTTTCTACTCCATTAACTGTTTCCTAATTAAGTATTAATTGGCTTCCATTTAAAACGTTTGTATTTTAGATTGGAACAACTGTATGGCCCTTGATCAACTCTCCTTTGACACAGGGGTCGGTAGAGTTTCATTAGACTAACTGTTAAATTTAACTATTTAACATTTATATTAAGCACATACTCCCCATATAAAAAAAAAAAAAAAAATATAAAAAGGGCATATAAAAAAAGCCCCTGGGCTTTTCAGGGGCGTCTTTCCCTTAGGTGCAGGGTGTGCGTTGCACACGGGCGCCGCGTCCTAGGGGCGCCGGGCGCCGCTCGCAACGGAGCCCCACTCGGCGCTGCGCCCCGCGCTGCGCTGGCCGGCCGCCGCGCTTTGATAACCAACGTAAAAAGAACTCCAGTTTGCATACATTTTGTGTAGCACCTGGAGCTCTTCTTATATTTGTCGTATTACAGCAAAGCAGGGCGTGCTCTCTGTTTTTACTTAGGGCGGCCTCTGGGCGCTGCCCCCACATTACATGTGGGGGACTTTGCGCATATCGCGCCAAGTCCCGCAATCCAGCGGTAAGGCGGCAGCTTCCTGCCTAGGGAGGCAGGGTTGGGAAGACAGGGGTCTTCCCCCTGCCTCCGCATCCAGTGGAGGTGCTGGTGTGGTTGGGATTTCAGGGCCTTACTGGTAAGCCTGCGGGCTCTCTTTCCCTTCCCTGTCCTGCAAACAGCGGGGTACGGGTCTGCGAGGGAGTCCTGCAAGGGATCTGCTGGTAGCGCCTGCGTTGCAACCCAGCGGCGTGGGCGTCCATCCGGGGGGATTTTTGGTAGGTCGTGGGAGCGGCCTAGGGGGCGTATTCGCCCCGTAGTTGGGGAGGTGAGGCCGTACTGGCGTGCCT
Source organism: Cnaphalocrocis medinalis (assembly GCA_014851415.1). Taxonomy (NCBI): domain Eukaryota; kingdom Metazoa; phylum Arthropoda; class Insecta; order Lepidoptera; family Crambidae; genus Cnaphalocrocis; species Cnaphalocrocis medinalis. Next base: position 4,674,403 of record CM026289.1, on the reverse strand, counting down.
CGCAGTTCCTGAGGCGGGACGCGGCGATAAAGGATTCGCCCTTATCACGTATTCCGCCACCGTGCCTGGATCTGCCGGGAAAAAGTCGGAGAGGTTTTAGTGGGTATGCAACGGGCATGCTCTTTAAACGGTTGCAAACGCACTCGCGGTTGAACCAGAGCTCATCTTTGTGCCCTGTGGCTAGGGGCGTTAAGAATACTTGCCAACTGGCCAAGGTATTCCCGGTCTGTCGTAAGAGGCGACTAAACGAGCTTCGGAGTACGTGAGCATGCCACTACTGGGGAGTGCTTGCTCAGGATCACGACTCCGCGAGGGAAAAAAATCCTACTGGGTGTCCCTGGTAGGTCACGCATTTGGGAAGGGCTGCATTGCGCCAAACATTTTGGCTCAAAAGTGGGCGAGCGCGATTTGCGCAGGCGGTCCAGTCCCGGCTGTGGGGTATCCGACCGCGATTGCGCTGAGATGGGACACCCCAGGGGTTTTGGTTAGGGTTAGAGTCCCACACATCACCTTGTCCCCCACATGTGGCCAAGGTGAAGGCCATGATGGTTTCCCTGGGAAAAAAAAAAAAACAAAAAAAGAGCTCATCTTTACGACCATTAGAGTCATCAGTAAATGGATTGTAGTATTCCATTCCTATACTGATCTCGTTAGCTATGGCCGCTGCTCACTCCGAGGGATCTTTTCCTCCAAAGCAGCTCTGCCCCCAAGGGACTCAACTCCGGAACACGTGCCTTTTGGGCACTGGCCAAAGCTGTTGAGGGGAATTTCTGTCCTCCTTTCCTTTCCTCCTTTACGCAGAGGTGAAGACGAAATTGGCCTCGTTTACTTGAGGCCATAGATGGGCGGAGTCCATCGAAAGCAAGGGGAAGGCCCTGCCTGGCCTGAAACATTGCGAAGGCCTTTGATCAGGTCTGGCACAAAGCGCTTATCTCGAAACATCCTGCCTATGGGTCGCCCGAGAAACTATGCGAATGGGTACACAGCTTTTTTACGGGTCGTAGCATCAAGGTGGTCGTCGACGGTTCATGCTCAGACCTAAAACCCGTAAATGCTGGTGTACCCCAAGGCTGTGTGCTATTCCTCCTGTATATCAATGGCATGCTACATACCAGTGGCATTAATTGCTATGGCGAATGGCAGTACGGGCGTGCCTCATATTCCGGCCATGCAAGGTTTTCTCGAGCCCACGTCGATGAGTGTCGGAAAGGAAGTTTGTGTCTGTCATTGAGAATACTCTAGATCATGGTGTCGAGTTGGGGTGACATGAATCTAGTCAAATTCAATCCCAAAAAGATGTTTCTTTTGGGTTTGCGCGTTTACTGCGAAAAAAACCGCCTTTGTCGTTTCTCCTCACTTTCAGGACACTCACCAAAGCGAGAATTGCGATTCTTGGCGTCGATATTTCAAGTGACGTTCAATCTCGGGGTCATTTAAGGAGGAAAGGCTACCTAAGGTAGACCTCGAAGAAACTGGGGTGTCCCTCGGCAGAGCAAGGCCGCAAGGTGGTACTTTACGGCCATCCCCCGTGCCTTCAGCTCGATAAGGGCGCAAGTCCGGCAACCACAATGGAGTACCGTACTGTTCCCATCTCTGGGCCGGGGCACCCCAATATTAGCTCCTCCCGTTAACCGCTTCAACTTCGTGCAACTCGAATAGTCGGGTGACGGAGAATCTCATTGATCGCTTATATTCTGTGGCACGGCGGGGAGATGTTGCATCTCGTTGTATCCTGGTGATGCTGCGTGAAGGAAATGTTGTGAGTTGATACCCGCTGCCGAACTTTCACCACCGTACTACACCACGTACCTTGATAGTTGGTCGAAGCATCTACTGTGCGCTTTACATGACAGCTTCTGCCGCGCACCTCCTCATTGTGGAATCAACTTCCCGAAGGGCGGTATTTTTGAATCGGGTACGACATCCAACGGTCTGTTTTTCAGGGAAGCCAACCAGTCGACGTGGTGGGCATTGAAATCCCCTTGAAACACCAGTTCGCTGTTAAAAACCGCGCCTGAGCGTTGTCTGCCACCTCACTCAGGTGTTCGAAGAGTCGAGTTGTCGCGGTGTCTCCTTTGTGGGGACGGTATATGCACACGTAGATTCTGCTCGTCGAGCCTAAGTCTACGCGAACGCAAAGGATGGAAACTGATGGGTCCTCAAGGCAAGCAGTCTGGCTTGCTCTTCCTGGCGAAGGTCTTGCTTTTCCTGGCGGCGGGCTTCTTCCTCCTTAAGCTCAGCTAGCAGTCTGACTTGCTCTTTCTTCAATTCCACTAGCATGTTACCTTGCTCCGACTGGCGGCGGCCTTGATCCTCCAGTATTTTGAATATTTTAACAATATCCGCAGGCCCCATTGGTGGTGGTACTGATCCCTCCGTTGAAGACCCTTCACCCTCTTGCAGGGCCGCAGCTTGACTCCTCGTTACTCGACCCTCACTGTCTTCTCGTGGTGTAAGTGGCATCTTGAATCCCACTTCTGACACCAATTGTTGCGGGTACGGGGTACGTAAGATTCAAGTAAAATGCCAAAGACACAAAAAGACAATTAATTTATTCGACGAGTAACAAAAAAAACATTAAACCACTAACTCCACTTAGACGCACTAAAACACTAAAATCTTCCTTAAAACACTTCGCAGGTAATACACAAGATCACTCTTAGTTCGCAGGAGAATAATCGCTTTCCAAATTGGAACTTACTTCTTCGCTTTCCAAATCAGAACTGACTCGTCGGCTCGCCCGTCCCGCTTTATACTAGCATTGGCGCGGGCGAGACCTTACTAGAAGGGAATAGAACATTCTCGATCTTTTCTCTCGTAACTTCGATTGAGACTTTGTAGACATCGGACATGTTGCTACGTATTAGGGCTTCGAGAGATTTCTACATAGTCCCCGATATTTCTCGTAGCTTCTCGAACGTTCGATGGAGAGTTCGATAATTTTCTATTCCGAATGCGTAGGTTCGGGGGCGACTATGCGTGTATAACGTAGTACACAACGGAATAATAGACCTTACTCGTTTGAGACAGCTCTATTTCCGTATGCAGGGGCACATAGTCGTGACAGTATGATATGATCTCAAATAGCACCTACGTACTTATTTAGCTAACATTACTACGACCTCAACAAAGTCAACACATACACACATACACATAGGTAGGTTACATACGTAATAGGTCATCGGTAATTATTATGAATATGTAGGCATTTGGATTTAGCACTAAAAGTCCTTCAAATGTAGTAGATTCTTTTACCTACAATTTTTAACTGCATCTGAAGTGTCCTACATTCCGCTTTTTTATGAATACAGGGTTACGTAGCAAAAGTTGCAAAACAAAAAGAAAAGCAGCACGCAGAAGAGGTAGCGGTAGTAAAAAAGGGTTTTCACAAGAAAAAGCAAGAAGACGCTAAAGAAGCTATTAAGAAAGCAAGGCAACTTATTTTTGAAGATAGTTGTTACGGGAAACAGTTGAACAGGTTGGAATAAGTATCTAATAAATAATTAGGTAGATACCTACTACGTAAGACAGCAATGAAAATCACCCAATGCATCTTCATCTGTAGGTATCGTAAACGAGTCGAGTGAAATATTGAGGTAATGAGTTTAGTGTGTACAAGCATAAAATAACTATACAATGGCTGTCTACATGTCCAATGCAACTGGTATGGACGAAGTTTTTACTCGCATAACCTAACACATTCTTATTATTGTAGTGCTTTAATGGAATCTAAGAATTTGGAAGAGAGAGAAATTCAAATAGAGTTCAAAAAAAAGGTAAAAAAACAAATGAAACAGCAGGAAAAAGAAACGCTGTCGAAGTTAAATCTCGACCAATGCAGTTTTAATTTGGGCAAGGAAAAGGAAATTAAACAACTGAACAGGGCAACCCAAATAGAGCTGGCCAACATTAATAAATCCATGTTAGTTAATTTTCTACTCCATTAACTGTTTCCTAATTAAGTATTAATTGGCTTCCACTTAAAACGTTTGTATTTTTGATTGGAACAACTGTATGGCCCTTGATCAACTCTCCTTTGACACAGGGGTCGGTAGAGTTTCATTAGACTAACTGTTAAATTTAACTATTTAACATTTATATTAAGCACATACTCCCAGGGGCTTTTTGAAGTAAAGATATTCGGGGCTCAGGACGGTTAGGTGCATTCGGTGAGTCGTCAGAGGACTTCGGTATTCACTTGCCCTTCGAACAAAATGTGCGACGCACAAAACTCTGGGGAACTCCTAAGTTTTCGTTTACAAAGTCACCGGAGCATTCGTAACGTTTTGTATCTTGCTTCTGGGTACTTTCTATACTGTGATTCCACTGTCTTTGTAACACTAACCATCTTGAACACTTGTTGATTTACTAATTTTGCCAGTAACCTGAGTTCAATATTCACCTGAAAGAAAATTACAGTCACGAGATGGAAATCAGTAAAAAGAAGAAATTAAAACAAGATCAGATAAAAATGGACCTTGAAAATGCAAAACTAATGCAAGAACTACTAGATAACGAGGCGAAAAAAGAGGTAAGACTCGTTCTTCATATTTTATTGTAGCTTCCATTCTAAACATTGGATGTTTTCACCAAATACTTATAGCCGTTTATGTTCTATCACGACGAAAGACGAACTTGAGCGTGCCATTAAATTCCTGATCGGACAAAACGACGCGTCCCTCGTTTATACAGCGATGCAAAAAATACTTAGAGAACAAAAACAAAATAAATAGGGTCTCGCTTGTTTCCCAGAAAGAATATGAAATGTTGCTGAGAAAAGATGTTAAGCATTATGAGAATGAACAAAAACTTGCAAGAGAACGTAGAGAAAAAAGAGAGAAGCTAGACGAAGCACTTGCGCAAGCGCAGCGCAAAGAGATGGACAGAAAACATTTTAAAATTAATAGAATAATGAAACAGGTTATCTTTCCCCGATATCTTTATGTAGATAGTAAAAAACGCTCTAGGTCATTAAATAAGTTGTAAGTAATCGTATTACTTAGGTACACCTACCTACATGAATTTATATTCTTCATTTCCGCGGTTAGCCAATTTAAATACCGGCATGAATTCAGTCAGGTTAAGATTCGTTTAGGCTTTCTCTAAAGAGTCTGTACCGGTATCTGCAATTAAATATTGGCTAAAAATGTTTAAGATCCATGAAGATAAACACAACACAAAACAATATCAAAGAAACTATGAAACAACCAAAACACTACAACAAGAAGAAACGATACGCTACGAAGAATTCATACAGAAAGGATTAAAGAAATCGGAAGAGAGGTGAATCCCATAGTCTATAATACCTACTTACCTAGTCATTCACTCAGGCAACATTTGTTCTACGGATCTCGACTTGAATCTTTCAGAAATGCAAAAAAGGCACAAGAAGAGGCTGAGAAGAAGATATTGGAACTTGAAGCTCGTTCAGCATTGGCCAAATCGAACAAGTTGGCTTTCGAAGAAGCTGTGCAGTTGAAACAAGCAGAGAAGCATTACAACAAATGTGTTGGCGACCGGCAGAGCATTTTACTCAAATCGTGTGATAAACGGAAATTCACGCGGACTGGAAGTATCAAAGGTACTTTGCAATATTGTAGTCGCAATCAAATAGCAACATTATTTATGAAGAAATATGGCGCCCAACGTGGGGCGCGATTCCCCACTGTACTCTTTTCGCGAAAGAATTGGTAATTGATTAAAGTAAGTAAAAAGTAAGTAACTGATTACTTAAATATAAATTGAAGGAATTTGTTGAGAAAACTGGATATCAAAATGTCTCATTCAAATTAAAGTATTTCATCCCAAAGACATATCACAACATGGCGCCCAACGTGGGGTGCAATTCTTCATTGCCGGCATCTACTGGATACCTACCATTTTGATTACTTAAATCAATGAAATTTTCCAAAGAAATCCCAACAACAACTTCCGGCCACTGGAAAATCATCATTCCATCAATCGAAGCGTGTAGATGCATCTCGCAGGCCAGTATGGCAGTGCCAACGAATATGATGCCGTGCCATAGCGTCCCGTTAAATTGTAACTGCAACGTAGGCTCTCATAATGCTTGCCATCAGGCTAAGGCGAGCCATTATACTATGCCACTATAAAAAAAGGAGGCATAAATTGTAAAAACAAAGTAAAGGTGGTCCTACCAAACACCTACAAAACCTGATGAACCGGTGGTCCTACAAAACTACCAAATTAAAAATTCCAGACAAACAACCCTTCACCACAACTGTTCCTTCCAAGTTGAAAGAGGAGCTAAACGTGCGTAAAGCGCAGCCCTCGCCGTGGAACGGGCTGGCGGCGGCGCACGCGCAGTTCGCGGAGAACGCCGGCAACACGCTGCGGGAGTGTCAGCATAAACGGTTCGCTAGGAAAGTCGTCGATGTAAGTTTGTCATTGCACTCTGTCAAGCCTTCTATCCTACGATCCCACCGCTAATTCTGCAGGAGCTCAATTTTTCATTCACTCGAATGACATTGCGTTTTCGCATGCGAAAACGCCTACCAAGTCACATGAAGCCGATTTTTCACATTCATTCGTCTGGGATATTCGAAATTCAAAAAAGTTGTGACAATCAACGTTCATTTTTACGTATAATCTATCACTCGCTTCAAAGAGAATATAATCACTCCGTTTTAACTCGCTTGGAACCACTTGACTATTAGCAACGAGTGGGTGATGTCGCTCAAAAAAAATGCTGAATTTCGGTTGTCGAACGAAAATGAGTAGAAATCGTGTGCTCGCCTCCAGCCGAATGAATCAAAAATAGCTCTCCTGGTATCTGTTTTTGATGAAATTAATGTTACATTAATGTTGAAGAGTATTTTCAATCAGTAACATAAATGTGAAAATATTCTAATCGTTTTTTCTTCCGAATCGAATAGTAATGTCAGTCAATTGTCTTGGTTTCGCTGGCAAGGGTGTTGGCCACCTATAAATACAGTAATATCACCACAACATTTTTGTTTTCCAGGAATACAGAAGACTGAACGGTTTAGATGCAACTTCTCTACCTGTGCCAAATTATTGAGCCTACATTGTGCCTATTTCAAAACGTGGATAAAATGAAACAAAACTTATTTCGACAATCATTATACTACATTTATTGTATACTACAAATATTACTATATACAAAACTTTATCCTTACGTCCGAAATCCCTTTCAATTTCCTGGCTGCGTTCCGTATTTTTTCTACATGTTACATAGTTTCGTTTGTTTGGAGTATATTAAATTGGAAAGTCAGAAACATTTACGCTTATTTATTAAATAACAAAATAAATAAATCACAATGTCTACGCACAACCAGAGCGACTGGCTGTGCCTAGTGCATTTCTGTAGTATTTTATCCGTAAAAATGATTGCAGAAAGGCGTAGAATTTTCATAATTACCTAATAAAGATGATGACTTTCGTTTGAGTGTCACTAAGCACTAATGGAATAAAGAACAAGCTGTATTTATTAATATTTTGAATTAAATAATGAGTAAAATGACACTCAAACGAAAGTAATCAGGAATATTTCTTAATTTAAACTAAGTTCAATACACGAATACTCTGCTGAATTGCTTAAGAACCCACCAAATACAGGAGAAAGAGTGCAAAAGACTGTGCTATAAATATAGAAAACATTAGACAAATAAATTAGCACAACTTACGTAGCCAAACTCAAATGCTTTAACTTATCTTTCAAATCCATACCTTAATCTGTCTCTCCATCCTAGTCATGGTAGTAGGTGCATCAACGATTTAAAAAAAAACTAAATATCAAGGTAGCATCACTTTTCTACAAGTGTAGGTTAATTAGTGTTCAGAAATTCCTTTTTGCATGCCGCATGCGGAATCGTGTACGGGCTATCACGTGTGAAAAATCCGTTAGATGGCGTACTGAAGAGCTGACGTCCATCTACACATTGTTTGGTTATTTATTAAGCGCCGAATTTCTGATCACTAGTAATTATCCTAGTAAGGACATTCAACAAGTTGATTATAATTTAGGTGGCGAGTTGATTATAATTTATATTTTTTTTTTTATTTATTTATTTTATAGGAAGGCAAACGAGCAAGCGGGTCACCTGATGGTAAGTGATCACCGCCGCCCATGGACATCAGCTACACCAGAAGGAGTGCGGATGCGTTGCCGGCCTTTTAGGAAGGTATAGGCTCGTTTCTTGAAGATTTGAATGTCGTACCGGTTCGGAAATACCGCTGCGGGAAGTTGAAGTTATATTCTGATTTACAATCATGTGGAGTAAACTGACAGATGTCAATGTGTCATCCCCATACATTATCACTCAATTTGACAGGTGCAAATTGTCAAAATGTATAGAAACTTGACATTTGCATGTGTCAGTTTACTCCATATGATTAAAAATCAGATTATAGGTGAGTAGTTCAGAGTATTAGTGTATGGAACCGTGCCATTCGCTCGGTCTAGTAGGGCGCGGTCTTCTGCTTCATGACGGCCTGCACGCACTTGGCCATGGTGGGCGAGGCGCGGCTGATGGCGTCCGTCATGAAGAAGTCCTCCAGGGTCTTGAGCTGCACGTCCAACTTGCCAGATACGGGCTTCTGAAGGCTCTGTTAGGAAAACAAAGTATTTGTTAACAATAGGATTAGAGTATTACATGGAGAGATAAAGATGTATCAGTAAATCATTTTATGGTGATCAAACTCTGGACAAAATAAAAGTATAATAGCTACATAGTATTGCAGTGTAGTGTATTACAGTATTGTAGTGTATTAAACAGTAATTTATGAGGTCACTGGTGACGTAAACGGCGTTGACAGTTTTAGTTAGTTACAGAAGATAGCGGCTTTTTTTGTTTTTTTTTTTTTATTAGTGTGGTATTTTTAACCTGCGATTAGATACAAGTCGCAAATATTTCAATCTTGAAAATAATGTTTCGGAATGTATTTATGTGATAGGTGGCAGACGACCAGGCGTATCACCTGATGGTAAGCGATTGCCGCTGCCCATATGCACAGTAGTCATAAGTGCTCTGTCAACCTTTGAACCCTCTTTTTCCCCTATTAGGCCTTCTATACCCTCACTCACTCGGAGAAACACAGCGCCAGCGATGCTTCACCGGTCTTCTGTGAGGCTCGCTTACTTAATCGCTTCGATCAGCCGGGCTAAGATGCGCACCGCGACAAAATTTTGTCGACTTTCGTTCGAGAGAGCGTATCTTTCTATCCCGCTCCTCGCCCTGTCAGGTGAGCGAGAAGCAACTAGCGCTGACGCAATACGAGTGTCGACAAAATTATCTCGTGGTGCGCATCTTAGCCCGGCAGGCCGGCCTATTTCTTTTATCTTTTATGTGATAGATGACAGACGAATTCAAGCCGAAGTCCCTCCTACGGCGAGTAGCACTGTGATGAGTGATAAGTATAGCGGTTATTCTAACATACCTGTGCGAGCGCGCGCGCCTGCGCGAAGTAGTTGTTGGGCTGCACGTCGCCGTAGGCCACGAGCGCGGGGCTGACTTGGCTCAGGCGCTCGCGCACCTCGTCCAGGTTGTCGTACGGCAGCGGCGCGCCCACCACTTCCGATAGGGCTCTGCAACAAAAAATATTACAATACAATAGTTATGTACTATTTATATAGGTAACTAGTGACTCGCCCTCACTTCGTTTTGGGACAGTAGTTCCACTGTCTACCGATAGATGGCGGTGGGCGTTAATTACTTCGTGCTAGTGTTTCGCCTTTTCGGTTTGAATGAAAATCGGGTGCAGTGGCGTGCAGTAGGGGAGACCTATGTCCAGACGTGGACGAGTGTGGATTGCTGATAATGATGATGACGGGGCATGTATGATAGGCAACGAATTATTTTATAATTAATTATGCCATCGTAAGGTTCCTCAATCACAAAAACATTGGTAAAAAAATTATTCTGATATATTAAAAACTTTCCGAGATATCACGATTTGAAAATTCCAGTTTTGAACTGGATCAAAAACGCTCCATATAAAATCGCTACATATCCGTGACGTCACCGAATTGTATTTTCTACGCGTGGCGTATGCATTTTTGTATGATAGCTATGTGAAATGTTGCGTTTAGACAATTACTTTCTTAACAAATGTTACTCTAAATTTGATGGGCTATCCAATGATAACCGGATTTTTGGATAATTTAACACTTTAAAATCGACTTTTAACGTCCACATTTCGACGATCATACAGACATAATATACACGAAATATTTTTAAATTTTAACTAGAACAAAGTTATTTTTAATTTCAAATCGATCATAACATCAAACAATCTCATAAAATTTTAGGACCAGTCGTCACGCCTTACCTGATGATCTTCCAGTCCTCGCGGGCCTTGCCGGGCGGCGTGACGGCGGCGAGCGTCTGCTGCGCGCGGCCCTCGGCGTTGACGTACGTGGCGCGCTTCTCCGTGTACGCCGCGCCCGGCAGCACGATGTCCGCCATGCCCGCGCCGAAGTCGCCGTGGTGCCCTGTTAAATCCCCAATAAAATAGTTTTCAAGAGTATTTTGACAAGAAAATGAGGTATATACAGGGTGAATCTGTAGACATTTACATCCTTTTAACAACGTGTTCTATCACGATTCTGAGTCCGGAAAACCCCCCCCCCCCCCCCCCCCCCCATTGAGGCCTGGTTTGACATAAGGTTGAATCGGCTATAGCCAAGCGCGACTTAATTAAGGGGTCGGCAAGGTTGTTGGTGGGGTATCAAATTGTAGATCGCCCTGGGACGGCAAATCAACAAATCAACCTCACTCACAAATCAAAATTAACAAGTCACGTGACCAACATAATAATATGAAAAAATAAAAAAAATGTATGCGATTTTCCAATAGTCATAGAGACAAAAGTTGTTACGAATGTTTAGTAGAAAACGTGGTGAAAGGCATAAGTCAACAACAACTGTATGGTGTCAAATTCATACAGTTTTGACGCAAACTCCGAGTAATCTCAAAGTGATTCATACAGTTCTGACGTAAACTCCGTGTAATCTCAAAGTGATTCATACAGTTCTAACGCGCGAATTTTTGATTTTGATCATCTACTTTTGCCGTTGACTGTACATGTTCACAGATACATCCTGTATAGATAAGTGATATCTGCCGCAGAACTAACAACCGTTTGGGTAAGCGAGTTCTGGAGTGGTCGATCAAACTGGCGAGCATTTGGAGAGGCCTCTATGTCAAGCAATGGACTGCAACTGATGATGATGATGAGGGTGAGTGTACACTCACCCTGGTAGATGACGACGGCGTCCTCGGGCAGCTGGTCGCGGGTGACGACCCCCGCGTCGGCACCCAGCAGGTAGACGACCTGGGGCCGCGCGGCCAGCGCCGCGCCCGCCGCCGGCCGGTAGCCCAGGTCCAGCGCCGCCACCTGCGACGCCGTGCGCTGCAGCACGTTCAGCACCTGCAAACCATCACTAATGTACCCCCACGAAACTTTATCTGTGCTGTGTTTCGCCGAGTGAGTGAGGGTACCGGAGGCCCACCCGGGGAGGGGAAGGGGATTAAAGGTTGGCAGCGCACTGGTGTTGCAAGTGTCCATGGGCGGCGGCAATTGCTTACCATCAGGTGATCCGCCTGCTCGTTTGCTACCTATCACATAAAAAAAAATCTTATCAAATAATTAATCCTACTACTTTATAAAGGCGAAAGTTTGTTTGGATGTATGGATGTTTGTTACTCTTCACGTAAAAACTACTTAATGGATTTGAATGAAACTTTACCACAATATAGCTTATACATCAGAATAACACATAGGCTACAATTTATAAAAATATATTGTGTGGATTGTCCAAAATATGACGGTAAGTGTCAATAATTAACTCGGCCGCTAGTGAGACATAATGGGGGCTACCGCGTGTAAAAAACTCGCTAGATGGCGTATTTGAGAACTGAGGTCCAAGTCCGACGTCATTGGTTGTTTAGTAACATCTCATATTGACATTTTACGTCAAAAATAACCAATGGCCGTATAGATAGACCTCAGTTCTCAAGTACGCTATCTAGCGGATCTTTTACATGCGGTAGCCCCCATTATTATAAGCAGTAAAAATATTATATGAGCAGCAAAATAAGACTTACAAAATTCGTCGGCTTACCGAACCCTGTACGATCGGTTAATTTTATTGGTAAAACAGCCACCCGGTATGTGGAAGGACAAGATTAAACGTCAAAATAGGTTTAAATGTCATGCGACTTAAAAGACGAATGTGACATACGTCGAACGTGACAACACTATGTCACACGAGCGATTAAAAAATAGATACCCTGGCTCACGAACTCTTATAGCTTAAAAAGGGGTGTTGTCCGACCATTGCAATACCCAGGGTATCTACAATTTGTTACCCACCAACCTTGACGACCCTTAATTAAGTCTCCCTTGGTATATGGTATAGCCGATTCAACCTTATGTCAAACCAGGCCTCAAAGGGGGGGGTCCGGGCCCCTGAACCCCCCCCCCCCTTATATACGTCCATGCCCTGGCCAGGCGGTGGGTGTACCTTCCAGTCCTTGTCCTGCAGCTTGTCCTGCAGACGCAGCGCCAGCTCCAGCGTGTGCGCCAGCAGCGCGGCGCCGTCGGCCGCCTTGAGCTGGTCGGCGCCGAGGATCACGACCGGCCTCTTGGCCGCCTCCAGCCGCTTCAGGACCTCGCTGGACGAGCTGCCGCTGGCCAGCTCCTTCACCAGCGACGCGGAGTCGCCGGCGTGCTGGAAATATCAACGATGGATAAGTGGTAGACTGTGGAAAACAGGCAGACGCAACACCTGATGGTAAGCGATTTCCGCGCCATAGACACCTGCAACACCAGTAGAGTCACAAATGCGCTACCAACCTTTAACTGGTTGCTATATACATAACTTCGTAATTTTGTCATGATACGTACAAATAATATCCAATCCCCTCATTGTTGGACCAGTCGTTATATAACGACATCTATCGGATTTTCAAGTCCGTCAATTTTCAAGATCGTTTGCCAAGTCCTCATTATTGTCGAAATGATTAGCTAACATGCGCGCCGCGAGATAATTTGTCGACACTCGTATTGTGTCGGCGCAAGTTGCTTCTCGCTCACCTGACTGATCGATGAGCGGGATAGAAGGATGCGTTCTCACGAACGAGAGTCGACAAAAATTTGTCGCGGTACGCATATTAGGCATGCAGGGCTACGTACCGTGTACTCGTAAGTGAGGTCGACCTTGGGCCCGATGAGCGCGACGTCGGTCTCCTTGTGGATGAAGGCCTTGCGGATGCGCGCGTTCAGCAGCGGCGCCTCGAAGCGCACGTTCGTTCCGATCAGGAGCACGTAGTCTGCATCTTCCACGTCTATATTTAAAAAAATAAAAAATAACAAAAAAATATGGATCTACTCTGAAATTCAAATGTAGACGTAAGTAAAAATTCGGAATTTTACATTGATGCTATCGTTATGCGAGTCATAAAATTTTACTATATTTTCCTGTAATTTTCCTCTTCTCTCTCTATCTTAATCTCTCTCTCTCTATCTTAATCTCTCTCTCTATCTTAATCTCTCTCTCTATCTTATATCTCTCTCTCTCTATCATAATCTCTCTCTCTCTTAATCTCTCTCTCTCTCTCTCTTCTCTCTCTCTCTCACCTCTCTCTTTCTCTTTCTCTCTCTCTCGCTTATTCATACTATCTCTCTTTCTCTCTGTCTCCTTACTCATGCCTACTTTAGTTTTTCGACTCGGTATAAACCTATCACTACATCTATCACTTTTGTGCATTCCCGACATCAAGGCTCAAAGCTGTAGCGTGGTCGTAAGGCCAACGACAGAAGAAAGTGGAGAGGCTTATACATTGCAGTGGGCAAAAGCAAAAGTTCATGTAGCTGAAAAAGAAGAAGAAGAGAAGACTATCTCATAGCCACAAGTGAGTACTCACTGGCGATGCCGGTGTTGAGCAGGTAGGAGGAGCGCAGGTCGGTGCCGGCGCCGTCGGGCGGGAAGTACTGCTCCGTGCACGCGTGCTCCGAGCCCAGCCGGTTGGCCAGGTCCTTCAGCGCCACCAGCGACTCCGCGTCCGCCAGGTCGCCCGCCACCACCATCAGCTGAGGGAACAAACGTACACGTGGAGTCGGAGGGAATTTAAACTCGGCCGTTCTACATTTGCATATCCTAAGTAACTCTGTTACTCTTTCACACCAAAACTACTGAACGGATTAGAATGAAATTTGGTATACAGAATAAAGATGGTCTAGATCCTGAGAAAGAACATTGGCTACTTTTTACGATAAAAAGGGGTTAAAAGGAGCGTGGTGAAAATTATTAAATAATTCAAAATGCTACCTGCGACTTCATCCGCGTGGAATTGTATCTTTGGGTAGCATTTTTAATTATTGAATCATTTTTCTTTTAACGCCTAACAACCCCCTTTTCGCAAGAAAAAGTAGCCTATGTTCTTTCTCAGGGTCTAGACCATCTGTATAGGTAGTTACTAAATATTAATTTAAATCCGTTCAGTCGTTTTGGCGTGAAAGAGTAACAAACAGACAGACGGACAGAGTTACTTTCGCATTTATAATATTATTTAGGAAAAAAACAAGCCCATTTTTTTATGAACACTACTTGCATGAAGGTACCAACCTTGTCGGGCGGGCAGTCGCGCAGCGCGCGCGCGGCGGCCACCATGGCGTCCTCCCACTCGACGGGCGCGAGGTTCCCGCGCGAGTCCTTCAGCATGGGCGTCACCAGCCGCTGCCGCTTCAGCCCGTCGCACGCGAACCGCGACTTGTCCGACAGCCACTCCTCGTTAATCTCCTAAGGTTACCAACAAGTATAAATTTAAGAATTACCATTTTATTTTCTCTCTATAATGTTCTGGAGTTATCCGAAAACTGAAGCATTCAAAACAAAAAAATCAACAATAGATATTCACAATCACAAAACTATGTATTCAATTTTCATCAGTCAAGTGATTCGTATTCATTGCGTCTCCCTTAGATCGACATCAAATGTCGTTAATTGTTACAAAGTATATTTTTATCTTTACATACGAACCTCGTTAGTTCTCGGCAGAATACGCAACACTTCATTGGTGCGCGTGGCGACTACGATGTTGCTACCCAGAGGGTCTAAAACATCCACAGAGTCAATCTGAAATTCAAATAATTTGATTTTAAATCAAACCTAACTATGACCACAGCTAAACCACGTTATTCTCTTTAGCATTTTGACAAACATATAATATAATTCACTTACCCTCCTGGTTTCCCAGGGTCGAGCAGCAAAGCTGTATGGTTTTGAGGTAAGGGCTCCTACTGGACACAGGTCAATAATGTTGCCAGATAATTCAGAGAGGAACATTTTTTCAACATATGTTCCAACCTGAAAAAGAATAAAAATATCAATATTAATACTTAGTAATCTTAATTAATAATTAATAAATATTATATCTTATTAATCTTTGTTATTGAGAGAAGATTGCTTCTAAATTAGCAAGCATTTGATGAGTTTTATGTTGGGGATGAAAGTATCTCTAAGCCAAAAGATTGTATTAAGTATATTTCACAATTGAAGAAGCTAAGAAAGTATATTGTGTTGTTTTGACACACCTATGTGCACTACGCGATCCTCTGACAAGCAGCGGCTCAAACATCGCGTTTCATAGTCCCACCAGAGTAAATACCTGCATTTCAGTGCCTCTGCCAGTGGTACCGAAGTCGTCGACGCCAGCCACCTCCGACGCGAACCTGATACAGCGCGTGCAGTGGATGCAGCGGGTCATGATAGTCTTGATCAAAGGTCCCACATCTTTGTCTTCCACCGCCCTACAATTCACATAAAAATGGTTAGTTCTATACTAACTTTGAAGATATTAAACAAGAAGAATATTGATATACTACTATTATCTACAGCAAACGAAAACCAAATAAAAAGACACCAAGTTTATACAATATAAACTTTAAATGCTTTATAATTATTTCAAAGAGATATAATATGACAAATGTATTGGGGTACAGTAGCATTTTATAGTCAATATTTAAATAAAATGTATCTTTCAAATTAATAAATTATGTATACAAAAATATTTTTAATTTATAAAATATAACCATTTTAAAGAACTTACCTCTTTCCCGAGAAATGGATGTCAGTGAAACGGCTTCTGTCTGATCCAAAAGCCATGGACTGGTCTTGAAGGTCACATTCACCACCCTGGTCGCAAATAGGGCAGTCCAAAGGGTGGTTTACAAGGAGGAACTCCATGACACCTTCTCGAGCTTTCTTGGTCAGGTCCGAGTTGGTCTTGACCCTCATGCCCTTCATGACTGGCATGGCGCATGCCGCGACTGGTTTGGGTGACCTCTCAACTTCCACCAAGCACATACGGCAGTTACCGGCAACAGCCAATCTCTCATGGTAACAGAATCTCGGGATTTCCACTCCAACTTGCGCAGCAGCCTGAAGATCATTTAATTATAAACTTTACTCATTGCAAAAAGAAAGTTGTCCATATAAAAGATTTATTTATTTACGAAGATGAAGGCTTTGTCAACTCTTAAAAGAATAATCATTGCTATTTAAGTTAAACTCAAATACAAATTCACAATAAATGCTACAAATCAAGAAAAAATCCTAAAAACTTAAAAATAACATGTAATGTTGACTAAATTGAAGTAACTTAACAAAAATTACTTTCAAAACGGGTATTATTCCTTATTTTTCAGTTGCTTCTAGTAATGTTTACGGTTGTACCTGCAAAACAGTGGTCCCTGGCAAGACATGTACAGGTTGATCATCAATGAAGACTTCAACCTTTTCAGGCTGGGTCGGTACGGCATCGGCGTAACCGGCGGGCGGCCAGCGGAGCCACACGCGACGGTGAGCTCAGCGCAAGCGCCCGGGACAGCGGCTGGCGCAGCATTTTCTGCAGCAAACAGTCGCCAAATGAAATATACGCACTTTCACCGAAAATCTACACTATTGGACACATCCATGTAGATGCAATAGAATTCTGAACACTTTTGCTAGACAAATACTCACTAATAATCAATTAATATAGGGAATATTGATATAATTCAAGCAAATATTATGTTGTTATTACATAAGTACAGACACCTAACCTATGCAAATATTGATTACAATAAATCTCTATTGGGCTCTCACGGGATAATAAGTGTACAATTTACAGTTTTATATCGTAAAAAAAATATCTACGTCGTATTTTTGTTTAAAATCGTACCAATAATTTTGTACAAAAATTTCAGGAATACCTAAGTGACAGATACAAGAGCTGTCAATAAAATGTCATTTTACAGGGAGGGTCCAACAAAACAATTTAATAAATCTTGCAATTACCGGTTTTCTCTATGGTTTTTTGGCTGAAATTATCATAGCCCAATGCTCTAATACTACTTTTAAAAAAGAAAATTATTATTCTTTCTCTCGCTCTATTTTTTCCTTCTCTTTCGCTCGTCTTTCAACCGGGCCGTGTGGTAAAGTTGCGCAAAAAAACACAAATTTCAGCAAAAATGACCATTGGAGACGTAAAAACCCCTCAGGGTCTCAATGAACTCAACAGTCATTTGACTGAAAAGAGCTATGTGTGTGGGTAAGTGCATGATTTCAGTTCGTATAGGTTGTAAAAGTCCACCACGTCGACCCAGATTGTAACCTTAACCTTTATCTCAAGCCGCCGTTATCTACATTATTTAAATGTTTATATGATCACATGGATGGATTTTCAGCTTCCTGCCATCTCAAGCCGATGTTCAAGTGTTCGAACAAGTAGGCAAAGCCCCTGCAGCCAGCTTGCCACACGCCCTCCGCTGGTACAACCAGATCGCTTCTTACACTCCCGCCGAACGCAAGGCTTGGGCTGCTGGCGTAAGCCCATTGACAGCTGGTGGTAAAACTACCACTGCGCCGGCCGCCAAACCTGCCGACGACGACGATGATGATGTTGACCTATTCGGTTCTGGTGATGAGGAAGAGGTAGATATTTCTTTGATACTATCTGTCAGATTGTTTTGTGGGATTTCATAATTTCTCAATCACTATGAGTGATCAAAATGTAGTTCTTCACTTTATTTTGAGTAGGTACCTACTTACATACAACATCAATTAGATTGTACATCATCATAGGCCTTCGCATCTTTAACAGATGACTTATATGGCTTAGGTATGTGTGTGATACTGATCTTATTTTACAGGACGCAGAGGCTGCTCGAGTCCGTGAGGAGCGTCTAAAGGCATATGCTGACAAAAAATCTAAAAAACCAGCCCTCATTGCAAAGTCCTCCATCATCCTTGATGTCAAGCCATGGGATGATGAAACCGACATGAAAGAAATGGAAACACAGGTCCGCACCATTGAAATGGATGGGCTTTTGTGGGGTGCCTCCAAACTTGTCCCAGTTGGTTATGGAATCAACAAGCTGCAGATATGCTGTGTCATTGAAGATGACAAAGTTTCTGTAGATCTTCTTACAGAAAAGATCCAAGAGTTTGAAGACTTCGTCCAATCTGTTGATATTGCTGCTTTCAACAAAATCTAATTGAAGCCATTATTTATTATCTTTCCAATAAAACCAGTTAAATAAAGTGTAATCATTTCATTTCCCTTACAAAGTATTTACATTGATATAAGAGTCAAATCAGTCAAATTTATATAGGTTTACACACAATCCATTAGTAAAATACTGGAGCTAATAAGAACTTGAATAAATATTATGGTAAAAAAATATCACAATAAGATACCATCTAACAGATATTTACAGGTAGATATTCCAACAACTCTTAGACAAGCATCACATTGACACACACTATTCATTGACTAGGTCAAGTCTTCGTAGGGTGATTATTACTCATTCAACCTGCACACTTTTAGGGACACTGTCACCAACACTGGCTTGCAAGAACATATTGGGGATATCACTGCCAAAGTAGATCTTGTTGTTCTGTGAGAGAGCTTCATACTTCTTCAACTCCAAATACTCCTTTGTCAACAGCAGTTTGTTAGCTTCTGCCTGTTTCTTCAGATGGTAGAAGTCTGCCTCAGCCTTGGTTTGCTGTTTGGCTTTATGAATGCTGTCTTCTATCAGTTCTATTTTCTGCAAAGATTCCTTCTCCATGATTTTCTGTTCATATTGGATTTTGGCAACTTGGGCTTCCTTTTCGGCTTCTATAACTGCTTTGCGACGAGCTGTCTCAGCTTCTTTTTCAACCACCTGTAATAAATAGACAGTAGTGTCTTACAATCTCAAAGCTATAATTTGTAATGTTTCTCTCAAAGACAGACAGTACATCCTTATCATAAATTTACCAATGGTTCTTAATTACCTTGAGGTGTTGTGCAGCAATAAGAAGCTTAGACTTTTCTGCCTCCATCAGCTCATAGTTTTTACGAATAGTTTCTGGAATCTTTGGTTTAGTCACCCTAACTGCCTGCACTCTAAGGCCTGGCGCCATTTCATCAAGATCCTTTTGAAGTGCCTGCAAACCAGTTTAAAGAGTTGATAACTAAGTAGGTAACACTTTGAAATATTATTGTTATTTAGTTAGTTTTGTGAAACAAAGCCATTAAGGGAGTAGTTACTCACTGTCCTCAAGTTCTCATCTATCTGATCAAATAGATCGATATAAACTTCATGTAGCGTATGAGCACTGCAGAACTGATTGAGCTCATGGTGCACCTTATTGAATATGAGTGTTTTGTCATACTCCGCTGTGAAGTTTCGTACCATATCCAGGACTGAAATAAGATTGAATTTATTACAGGCCATGATGATTTTTTAAGGAATAAATGTAAACTTGACCTATACTGATACTTACCACTGTAAGGTTCTAGTTTATTGACTACTTCAATCCTTTCGAAATATATCATTACACCTCCACTTGTACCACAGGGTACATTTTTAACTTCATCTGTCTGAAGAGTTGTCTGTAATATACATTACAAATTAATAGTATTCTAATGAACTTTGACATAGGTATTGAAGTTAGACAAACATTTTCAGTAGTACCTGAATGGATTTATAAGAAGTCAAGAGGGGTATCATCATATGGAATCCTGGTTGGCTGGTGACTGGTAATAAGGCACCTCCCTACATAAAATAAGTTTGCATTATTGATTACATTTAGATTAGACAATATTATAACTAGCACAAATCAACATGTTAGTATAAAATATGTTTAAACTTACTCGATAGTAGACCCCCACATGCCCTTCGTCTACTTTGTGGAGGGAAAAATGGACAGTTATCCCGACTGCCAAGATTACCACAGCCAACACAGATGACTGATCCGCCATGGCCGGCCTGCAAAAGCCCGACATCAAAGGTTTGAGTTGCACTAGGATTCTTCCTATGATGCATGATATTATCAATATTAAGTTCACAATAACATTATTTGAAAATAGTTCCTTACCTTCCCAAAGTAAGCCGTACGCTTAGAACCGGTATGATGAAAAATTAAATTTTATCACCTCCAAATTTACACAAGCAACTTACGTGCGTAAACTTTTGTTTATTTATTTAAAATATGTTTATTGTGTTATTAGAGCTTCACATCAGTTACAAAGAAACCAATTATTTCCCTCAATAATTACAAAATTTCGATATTTTCGGCTTCGAAAAAGACAAGAAAAACAGATTGACATTGACAAGACAAACTGACGCTGACATTTTACTTTTTAAATCGATAGTGATTATTCGTACAAGACAAAGAAATAAAAATTATTTTCTTAATGGCCCGCCTCACTTTGTTATGAGACATTAGTGCCACTGTGTACCAATAGATGGCGGTGATCGTTGATTGCATCGCGCTAGTGTTCCGCTTTTTCGGTTTGTATTATAACTTGTAATTAATATTCATAGTTTTAACTTTTGTTAGATATCAATAGATATCAACCCCTATTTTGATAGATAGCAACCCACGCTCGTCCACTGCTGGACATAGGTCTCCCCCAATGCACGCCACCGCTCCCGATTTTCGGCCAGAGTCATAGAATATGGTAGCTCCATTGGTTATAAAACATGGGAACTCCGTTAGTTCCTCAAAATACTGGAAGTGGACTCTAGAAACTTCAAAATTTGACGGGAAAATTTCAAATTAAAATGGTATAAAAGTTGAACAAAGTTTTATTCACAACACTGGGTTGGATGCGCCTTCTCGTTCAGTGGCGCTCACGTAGGTCTTGCCTTCAGCGTGTATGCCATCGAGCACGGCGCTCATGGTGGCCTTGAGCGCGCGGTACTCCTCCAGCGCCTTGGCGCACAGCTCCCCCTCGGGCGAGTTGCCAGGCTCGATGAACAACATCTCCAAGGCCTTTTTCAGGTATTTCTCTGCGTTTAGTAGTTCATCCTGTAATAATCGAATATAGGTAATTGATGCCGCTACCACTTACGTCAGTAGAGTATGGTAGCCCATTTGGTTATAAAATATTTCAACTCTTAGTTCCTCTAACATCCGTTTGTACGACTTTCTTGACGCATTATAACAGAAAATATTACCATGTATCCAGATCCCGTAATTTCTCGACTGTCGAACAGTTTTTTCGCCAACCGGACTGTAGTCGCGTGTAATTCATACAACGTAATCGCTGAAACGAAACAAACATATAGGCATATTTTCCTTGATAATTCTCAGTAATAATACCATTAGTCACCTTGTGGGAAAACGGTAAGGGGGAATCATGGCATGGGGACGAGTGGGGGCAATCAAATATTTTTAACACTCGCACTAAATGTGTTGGAAAAGGTGCCATTTCCAGAAGCAGTTAAAGGGAGGGGCTTCATTGGGACACTCCCCCTTTTAGGTCGGGGGCCCGTCATACTTTCCTCCCAGATTGTCATATTATACAACATACCTTTGGTTCTAGATATGCCCGGGCATAGCTTGTCCAGTACAGGCAGTAAGTTCTCGCACAGCTGTATCTTCCTCCGCATCAGCTTCTTTGTGGGATGTGGCTCCCGATTAATGGCGTCCCGGAGCACGCCAGCCAATCGCTGCGTTGCGTCTAGAAGAAGGTAGTGGTTCGGGGCCAGCACCATAGACACGTTGCGTATGTACTCTTCTAGCTCTTTTTCATCTTTTTTATCTGTGGAAGAAGCGGTTTCACAAGGTCCATATTAGAAAATTTAATGTGCTTTTGATTACTTCCATTCAATAGGGACAACGCTTTTAAGCTTGAATATCGGAACCGATACTCAGCTTGTTTATCGATAACAGTTGGTGGTAGTAACAGCTACCCATACCCCTCCTTGCTCCCTCCAGGGATAAGTTGCTGTCGTTTTTGTATTGAATTGCTCACAATCGTATTAAATGTACAGTAGGCATTATTTCTCTAGTAACTTACTGATGACATTCAGCTTATCCGAACAGCATTGAACCTTATAACCAATGTCGGACTGTTCAAACTGCTTTTTACAGTCGTAGCACGTCCACTTGTCATCAGAACTGGCCGATACGTATCCGGTCTTGCAGGCGGGGCACTTGGCCGAGCTCATGTAGGTCCCTAGCTCCGTGGAGTCTGTACACCGAGAGCAGGTACATTTGAAATATTTTCCGAGGATAAGATGTTGCTGGCGGAGAGCGGTGCCCTGAAATTAATAAAACAATAAGAAAATCATTCAAATAGGTGGTATGAGACGATGGTAGTGTGAGGCAAAATAGCTACTCCAAAAATAAGTATGTTGATCAGAATGGTTGGAAGAAAACGTGGTTAAAGGATGTAAATGTTTACAGATACACCCTGTATGAACACAGTGTAGTAAATTCTATTTTACTATGTAGAAGCTAATAATCACTACCTTATAGATTTAGGTACAAAGATATTAATTAATTTCATTATGTAGATATTCCTACCTTCAAAGGATCAGTGTAATTGTAGTAAATAATCTCCCCTTTCTTAATATCAGTGCTAGCGTGACAGACCAGCACATTGTTGTCATTTATAGGACATATGGGTATTGCTGATACAATCGTGGGCCAATAACGCCGCCTTGAGGTACACCCCGCGGAGCACTTCAGAGCAGCCGATGGCTGGAATAGGAGGGCCACGGACTTCGAAGCTGTTCACGTCGATTGCAGCGCAAACTTTTTGGACGATATCCTCGGCTTTGTCGTTGTCAAGAAGGTCTAAGGACTTGATGAACTGAAAAATAAAATATAAATAAATAAATAATAACGGAGGGGACGGGGTCCCTTTCTGTTTACTACTAGATTTGACCCAAATAAACAAACAGGGCAAGCTAAATAAAACTGTTTTAAAAAATATCAAAAACGCGTAATATTCAAACGTATGTAGGTACCTACATTGACAGTGCTCTCGTTATATGCCCAAACGCTGGTCTTCCGCCTCTCCTCCAGATGGGACTCTAGGTTCATAAACTCCTCCCATAATTCAGGGTGGGTGTTCTTCTTGAGGATCGCGCGGAGAGCCAGCAGCGATCCAACATTCTGCACCATCGTCATAGGGTGCAGGCCCTTTGTTAGCTTTAGGTTTCTGAAGACCTCGCATTCTGAAGCGCTATGCCATTCTAAAGAAGAATTAATAAAGGAACATCATATAGTTACTACTTTAAGTTACAGTCGCAATGTCATTAATATAGTGAATCGTATAGGTAAGTGTTTCCATGTTGCTGACTTGTAACCATAGGATGCTGCCCTGCTAATCCAAGTATTTACACTAGTTCACGCACATATAAATGCGTTCCGTTTTGGGTAGCGTCTATAATACAATGTACTCTGTGGCGTCTACCGAATACTGAATGACATTGTTGTTCTTGTAAATTGTAATCCTATGGTTGCGAGTGTTGCGACAAAGTTTCAAATGTCCAACCTTATGTCCAACACATAGTAGGTACAGGCAGCCACACTTTTCAGGAAAATATTTATTTTTAAATGGCCTACAGCGTGTTATTCCAATAGTGTAGCGGGTGTAAATTATCTATGTATTCGACTACCATTTAGGTGATCCGTCATCATTTAAATGCTGAAAATACAGAATTTACGCTGGATTTCTAAACATATTTTTTATTGCTTATTTGATGATAGGGATTTATTATTATTTATATTTATTATATTTACTAACTTTTGATAGGTGTGTCAGGGCAACCGTCCCCTGGGCAGATGGGGGCCACCGCGCACTGCTTGCACACCAGGAACTTGCTGATGAGCGGCAGGTAGCAGTTGAAGCACACGAGCGAGGTGTCGCTGTTGGGGCCCAGCGCGTACGGCTCGTCCGTCAGAATACTCTCTCCAGCCTTTAGGTCCTTGGCTGCTACTACGTGTCTAGTAAACAGGAGCTTGGTTTACCTTTCTAATGTTTATGATGTAGAAAACAAAACACGATGTTAAAAACAGACCGGTTTACGCGGATTTGGGCATGAAATGAAATGGATTTTGGTATTTTGTTTTACATATCGAGCCACTTTGTGTTAACATAGTTCTTGGTTTACAATAAACATTTAAAAAGACGCACCTGCCAAGCTCGTCGGATTTCTTAACCTCATAGCGTACGCTCA
Source organism: Cnaphalocrocis medinalis (assembly GCA_014851415.1). NCBI lineage: Eukaryota > Metazoa > Arthropoda > Insecta > Lepidoptera > Crambidae > Cnaphalocrocis > Cnaphalocrocis medinalis. The sequence continues at coordinate 4,649,911 of CM026289.1, read as the reverse complement.
TTGTTTCAAGATTAATTAACACGGCTTAACAAATAGTTCGGTAGACAACAGAGCACTGCACCGGCCCACGTGAGCTCGATGCGAACCGGCCTTATTTATAGAAACCCAACGCCGCGGTATTTTTAGCCCTTTCTTACTTTTCCGTGCAAATGTCGACCTGCTAACATATTAAAGGTTGCTTCGAAGAATTTCTTCCGGTGTAAACACGGATATACCTAATTGTTAGGTTTTATGATAACTTTAAGATTATGGACGGCTCCTAGATTCATTAAAATTAAAAATAGAATAACGTGTGTGCATAATATTATAATATTGTAACAAGATACTACTTGTGTGCTTTTTGCAGCCGATTTTACATAACATGAAAAAATAAGAGCAGATTACCTGCTAAAACCCGGTCTACAAAATATGATGCCTTCCCCGGACGCCGTCTAAAATAGGACAAATTCGGGGAATCCCGGACGGATGGCAACCCTGGCCACCTAGTTCGTACGCCGACACCTTGCCGACACGCTTGCATAGGGATTTGCATGTTTTGTAGGCCCGTATTTGAAAAACCTATACCTACTCTGATTCATAATCATTGTAAATTGTAAACTATATGTAAACCTATACTCTGATTCATAATCATGTAAATTGTAAAGTAAACTGACAGATGTCAATGTGTCATCATCCCATACAATGTCACTCAATTTGACACATGCAAAATGTCAAAATGCATACAAACTTGTAATTTTCATCTGTCAGATTACTTTACATGATTATGAATCAGAGTACATATACATGAATTAATATAATGCGGGCAGGCAATCTGCATTAAAAGAAACGGCCCTTATGGGCACACTAACCTAGCTGTTATCTATTAAAATGTTGATCATGATTCGTTGTTTCCGTGGGTCCAATACATATTTAGACTAATTGGACCTGCGGAAATAACTATTTCCGAGAATAAAAGTCAATATACTGGAAATGATAATAATCGCATTTATTATTGCTATTAGATATTTACACTTTTTACCTTAGCGTTAAGGTATCCTTATGACTAGTTACATTTGATTTACAAAATTATGTACATTTATTTATTTATATTACATTTGAAACAAACGTGTAACATTTAAACAAATCATAAACATCTGACTTATCTAACAGCTATTTACAATTTTAATCCAGTTTATAAACGGATAAATATACATCATATGGAAATCAGAGAGTCAATTTATAAACAAGACTCGGATTGGTTAAATAGGTACCCTACAATTATATCGCAACAAGTACAACCCTTTATTATATTTTTCATGAGTACAATCCATTCATCGACCAAATCCATATATTTCAATCTCCCGCCATGATATCATTTGAATATATACAAATGCAAAACTAGGTATAATTATTTTTATGTATAAAAACTTTTGTTTGCTGTAATTATTGACACAATAAAACTGTCTTTCCCAGCTCGACATAAGTTTACGCGAAATCATTCGATGTTATAACGGTGAGTAACTCCAACAACCATTTGAATATCACGTGTTGCCCTGAAATGGAAAGATTTTTTTACTTAGCGCTACTTATAATGTGATCGAAGTCTCATATTGGGACACAACGCGTTTAAATCATAAAACTTTCTGATGACTGAGGACATCACTAAAATAGTGGACAAATGTCCACCGGTCGTTGCTATGCGTGGTTTGCTTCATTTGGTCTGGCGAGCGAAACATGGAAAACGGGGGGACGGAGGCAGTAGTGGTTTTAGGGCGATAAAAAAGGGCGCCACCGGCCCTTTTTTCGTGTGTTTGAATTCCAGTTGGAGTGCGCCGTAGAAATCTCGCCCAGGGCGCCATAGAGATCTCGCCCAGGGCGCTGGTAGAATGAGGGTTTTTGCAAATGCAAAATCCGATAGATGGCATTACGTTGACGTCAGTTTTAACAACGACTGGATGGATTGGTTACATTTTGATGTATCATTTAAAAATTATGAAGTTATGATAATGAAATAACCAACGTCGTCAAAGTTGGACCTGACGTCAACGTAACGCCATCTATCGGATTTTGCATTTGCAAAAACCCTCATTAAAACCGGCTCTGGGCGGAGGGCCATAAATCCCCTTTCCCCTCGATTAGGCTACTAGTTTTAGGAGGTCACCGCACACGATGGTGTACACCATCGTGTGCCACGTATCCTAGTACGTCGGGGCACAAAATATAAAGGACACAGAAAGTAGATTGCCCACTAAGAGCTAAAAACATGTCATGTACTCACGCATGCGCACTAACGGGCAAATACGCCTACTCGACCACATTAATCCTAACTTATGACATAAGATTGTCGAACTGTCGAGGTCTGTGGTAGAGGTCGCGCGCTTATGTACTCATGCCGGGCAACAACCCTAGCATATGTCAACGAACTCTTCTAAATTCAAAATTAAGGCTGAGTCTCTTTTCTGTGTCCTTTATATTTTGTGGTCGGGGTGTGTACGTATTGTAATATGTAATGACGTAATGATGACTGACCTCGTCGCGCATGGCGAGCGGCGTGGAGTGGTGCGAGGCGCCGATGATGTCCTGCAGGCAGCGCGAGAACTCGTCGATGACGTCGCGCACGGGGTCCGGCTCCGGCCCGCCGCCGTCCGCGCCCGCCGCCAGCAGGCACTGGCACACCGCCTCGATCACCTCCGACGTCATGAAGCTGCACGGCTGTCTGTGAACAACAACAATATAATCATTAGACAAATTCTCAAGAAAATGATAATTAAGACATTCAGACCGGGTCATCATCATCTCCCTGCCTTGTTCCCAGATTATCTGGGGTCGGCGCAGTATGTTTTCTTCTTCCATTTGTCTCTGTCATTCGTCATCGTATCATCCACCCCCTTTTCAGTCATGTCATTCAGACCGGGTAAACTATTCATTTAGGAATTAACAAAATATAAACAGAATGTCATTAGCTAAGGTTTTTGACGAGAGAGCGAGCGAGCCTACTTTAGCACACACCACAACAGCAGCACTCGGTAGTAACATTGTTGAATATTCAGCGTCCGATCACGGGTTGATGCAGGCTTTTGCCACGCTAGGGAAATATGAGACTAAACAAAAATCGTAGAACAAATGTGGTTCAGAATGGTTGATAGAAGACCCTTTAGTCACATTACATTACCTAACATTTACATTTTAGAAAAGTGCGTCGTTAGGCCCATGTCAAAGGACGTACTTTTCACAGATATCGTACGTAGATAGTGTCGCGGGGGTGTTAAAGTGTGTGTATGTGTGTGTGTGTGGTGTGTGTGTGGTGTGGTGTGTGTGTGTGTGTGTGGTGTGTGTGTGGTGTGACTCACTTGAGGTCGTGCCGGCCGGTGCGGCGGCGGCGGGTGCGCGCGGGGTGTGTGTGTGTGACTCACTTGAGGTCGGTGAGCGGCGGCGGGCGGTAGAGCGGGTGCGGCGGCGGGTGCGCGCGGGGGGTGGTGTGTGTGTGTGTGTGTGTGTGTGGTGTGTGTGGTGTGTGGGTGTGGGTGTGTGAGTATATGTTGCGTGTGTGTGACTCACTTGAGGTCGGTGAGCGGCGGGGGCGGTAGAGCGGGTGCGGGGGCGGTGCGCGCGGGGTGTGTGGTGTGTGACTCACTTGAGGTCGGTGAGCGGCGGCGGGCGTAGAGCGGGTGCGCGGCGGCGGTGTGCGCGCGGGGTGGGTGTGTGTGTTGATCACTTGAGGTCGGTGAGCGGCGGCGGGCGTAGAGCGGGTGCGGCGGGGGTGCGCGCGGGGTGTGTGTGTGTGTGACTCACTTGAGGTCGTGAGCGGCGGCGGGCGTAGAGCGGGTGCGGCGGCGGGTGCGCGCGGGGTGTGTGTGTGTGTGACTCACTTGAGGTCGGTGAGCGGCGGGCGGGCGGTAGAGGCGGGTGCGGCGGCGGGTGCGCGCGGGGTGTGTGTGTGTGACTCACTTGAGGTCGGTGAGCGGCGGCGGGCGGTAGAGCGGGTGCGGGCGGCGGGTGCGGCGCGGTGGTGTGTGTGTGTGTGACTCACTGAGGGTCGGTGAGCGGCGGCGGGCGGTAGAGCGGGTGCGGCGGCGGGTGCGCGCGGGGGTGTGTGTGTGTGTGACTCACTTGAGGTCGGTGAGCGGCGGCGGCGGTAGAGCGGGTGCGGCGGCGGGTGCGCGCGGGGTGTGGTGTGTGTGTGACTCACTTGAGGTCGGTGAGCGGCGGCGGGCGGTAGAGCGGGTGCGGCGGCGGGGTGCGCGCGGGGTGTGTGTGTGTGTGACTCACTTGAGTCGGTGAGCGGCGGCGGGGCGGTAGAGCGGTTGCGGCGGCGGGGTGCGCGCGCGGGGTGTGTGTGTGTGTGAACTCACTTGAGGTCGGTGAGCGGCGGGCGGGGCGGTAGAGCGGGTGCGGCGGCGGGTGCGCGCGGGGTGTGTGGTGTGTGACTCACTTGAGGTCGGTGAGCGGCGGCGGGCGGTAGAGCGGGTGCGGCGGCGGGTGCGCGCGGGGTGTGTGTGTGTGTGACTCACTTGAGGTCGGTGAGCGGCGGCGGGCGGTAGAGCGGGTGCGGCGGCGGGTGCGCGCGGGGTGTGTGTGTGTGTGTGACTCACTTGAGGTCGTGAGCGGCGGCGGGCGGTAGAGCGGGTGCGGCGGGGGTGCGCGCGGGGTGTGTGTGTGTGTGACTCATTGAGGTCGGTGAGCGGCGGCGGGCGGTAGAGCGGGTGCGGCGGCGGGTGCGCGCGGGGTGTGTGTGTGTGGACTCACTTGAGGTCGGTGAGCGGCGGCGGGCGGTAGAGCGGGTGCGGCGGCGGGTGCGCGCGGGGTGTGTGTGTGTGTGTGACTCACTTGAGGTCGGTGAGCGGCGGCGGCGGGCGGTAGAGCGGGTGCGGCGGCGGGTGCGCGCGGGGTGTGTGTGTGTGTGTGACTCACTTGAGGTCGGTGAGCGGCGGCGGGCGGTAGAGCGGGTGCGGCGGCGGGTGCGCGCGGGTGTGTGTGTGTGTGTGACTCACTTGAGGTCGGTGAGCGGCGGCGGGCGGTAGAGCGGGTGCGGCGGCGGGTGCGCGCGGGGGTGTGTGTGGTGTGTGACTCACTTGAGGTCGGTGAGCGGCGGCGGGCGGTAGAGCGGGTGCGGCGGCGGGTGCGCGCGGGGTGTGTGTGTGTGTGACTCAATTGAGGTCGGTGAGCGGCGGCGGGCGGTTAGAGCGGGTGCGGCGGCGGTGTGCGCGCGGGGTGTGTGTGTGTGTGACTCACTTGAGGTCGGTGAGCGGCGGCGGGCGGTAGAGCGGGTGCGGCGGCGGGTGCGCGCGGGGTGTGTGTGTGTGTGACTCACTTGAGGTCGGTGAGCGGCGGCGGGCGGTAGAGCGGGTGCGGCGGCGGGTGCGCGCGGGGTGTGTGTGTGTGTGACTCACTTGAGGTCGGTGAGCGGCGGCGGCGGTAGAGCGGGTGCGGCGGCGGCGGGTGCGCGCGGGGTGTGTGTGTGTGTGACTCACTTGAGGTCGGTGAGCGGCGGCGGCGGTAGAGCGGGTGCGGCGGCGGGTGCGCGCGGGGTGTGTGTGTGTGTGACTCACTTGAGGTCGGTGAGCGGCGGCGGGCGGTAGAGCGGGTGCGGCGGCGGGTGCGCGCGGGGGCGGCGGCGCGCGCGGTGTAGAGTCTCCTCCACGTTGCGGCAGCCGAAGCACTTGCACATCGACGTGCACGCGATCTTCGCCTGCAAACACGTACAAACATCATTACGACTTATGCCACTATCACATAATGAGGGTTATTGAAACACGAGCGAGATTTTCATAGCAGAAATATCAGAAGTTTCGAGAACTTTCGAGCGCACACTTCGACTATGAAGTCGGAAGATTTCACCGCCACGCTTGACTTTTTTAGAACCGTTTATTATCATTTCGAATCAACGGTAACCCGACTGTCGCTAGGGGTCACACCACGCTCAATACTCAACCAAATAAAAACCTAAAATTAAGTATGACCTACCTCGTAACATTCGCAGTAATTTTTGAGACATCCACTCCTTTTGCAATTACAGCCCTTATTATGCCTTCGTATAATTTCTGGTCCTCCAGTTTTAGATTTGCCGATTTTAGGCCTAAAACAAAATAAATAGCAGTTCAACAAAAGGTTATCGAACGGGCACTCAGAGATTAAAGTTTTAAAGTTATTTCAAAGATCAGTCATGGATATATTAACTAAGATTTGTATGCAGAAATTCCAATAAAACACTAGTACGACACGACCTAACCGGAACAATTCAGACAAATTCTTCCAGATCGTTTCAGCAGTCTGCTTTTGGGGAAGGCATTTAAAAGACTGCTTGAATTCCCAAAGCGTGTCTGGCAGTTGCTACTCCACTACAGTACAAAGGTGTTTGTTTCATCGTCATCCTGGGGACTTATAGAAAGTTCGTTTCGTTTTACATACCGGAACGCGTTCGGGTTCCTCTCGAGGCAGGCGCGGATGGCCTTCTGCCGCAGCTCCTCGTAGTTGAGGTTGTTGTAGCAGTTGTTGCAGTTGCAGCGGTTGCAGAACTCGCCGTTGGCGAAGCAGTCGCAGTACAGCTTGAGGCACTGCGACTTCGTGCAGTTGCACGCGCGCCGCGGCCGCAGCCCTAGCTCCGTAGAGATATCTGACGATAGATAAATATTCTTTATTGCACAAACAGAATACATGAGTGAAACAATAGCAATAAACAGTACAATAAGAGCGTTTTCACATTATCCGATCCGATATCGGGGTAAGTAAAATGTATGAAACATGTACAGACGGCCACACATCAGTTTACCACAAACTGTTTTCCTCAATTGATATTCAACCTATTGTTTGACAGAATGATGAGAGTTGATTGAAGAAATTTGAAAGTTTTTTTTACTTTGATGTGTGGCTGTACGTACCTGTCTTTCATATTGTCCGGCCTGATATCAGATATCAGAGCCGACTTGTTTCATACATTTTACTTACCCCGATATCGGATCGGCGTCTGACACCGATATCGGATCGGATATGTTGAAAACGCTCTAAGGCGGTCTTATCGACGGTAACGAATATAAAGAAAACACCATCATCATCGCCTGAAAACATTAACAAGAACAAAGCCTAAAGAAATAGAGGACCGAATTAAAACTTTATATCTACTTTACTTATAATGTGGTAGTTTCCATTAACTCGATGAGGCAAGTAGACACCCAGGCGACAGGCAATGTTGTTCATAACTATGAGTGGAATTACATGACACTAGAAATGGGGTCTATCGCGTGTGAAAAATCTGCTAGACGGCGTCCTAAATAGAACTGAGGTCCAACGACACGGTGATTGGTTATTTTTGATGTGCGATGTCAAAATGTCACTGAACGTTGAAGATGGTGATGGATAGGTGATTTTTCAAACCCAGCCCCCATTACATACATACACATTGCAAGGAGTATCTCCTCCCCCTCTACAAATGGTTTTAGGCCTACTGGTGTAAACACATAGGTACTTCATTATTCCATTCATAATTCCATACCTATAGTTAAAATAAATACAATAAACGAGACATACCGCAATCGGCACCTGCAGGCGGGCTCCGCGGCGTCAAGTAGCAGTTCTCGATTTCCTCATCCATATTCACTAAGTTTGACTTGTCTGACTCCTCCTGTCGCCAAAGTATTTAAGTTTTTAAACAAAAAGTTTGGGAATACTGTGATGCAACTTAACAATTTTAACATACGAGCAGACGGACCACCTGATGGTAAGCGATAGCCGCCGCCCATAGACACCTGCAACACCAGTAGAGTCACAAATGCGATGCCAAGCTTTAACCCCCTTTGCCTTCGGTACCCTCACTCACGGTTTTCTGTGAGGCCGTTGTATCACGCCGGTCGAGCCGGCCCATTTATGCCGTAGCGATAAAAATGTAACCTATCGTGAGAGATAAGACCACTACTCTGGCTCAGCGACCCGAAACGAGTCTTGGCCTCCGAAACAAGAGAACGCCACTCGGGTCGATCCTGCACTACTCGATGCCAATCGGACCTGCCTGAAGTTCTCGCAGATCATTTTCAACGTGTTGGAAACACGATACCTAGGTCGGCCAACAGGGCGAGAGATAATAATGAGGGTTTTTGCAAATGCAAAATCCGATAGATGGCGTTACGTTGACATGAGGTCCAACTTTGACGACATTGTGGTTTCATAAATTGACATGATACGTCAAGTGTAACCAATCCTCTCGTTATTGTCCCTGACGTCAACGTAACGCCATCTATCGGATTTTGCTTTTGCAAACAACCTCATTAAACAAATAAAGAAATGTACGGACAGCCGCACTTCAGGTTACTACAATCTGTCAAATTTCCTCAGTTGATATTGAACCAAACACGTTTGACATAAAGGTGAGGTTCGATTGAAGAAATTTGACAGATTGTAGTAACTTGATGTGCTGGCCACTGTACCTCGGGCTCGTAGGACACGTCGAGCTTGCTTGTGTCGGCCACGGCGTCGGCGATGAGCGCGTGCAGCGCCGCCTTGGACTCGGGCTCCGCGCGCGCCTCCTCGCTCTCCTCCATCTGGAACATTACACACTAATTCACCTAAGAACCGAAAAAATCTATACTATTTATAAAGAGATAACTTCTATAGACAACGACAAGGCTTATAGGTAAACCAAAAACACGAAACGCTTGCGCGATGTAATTGGATACAGCGCCATCTATTGGTTCATTTCTGAATTACGTTCCCGAAGCGAAGTGAGGGCGGGCCACTTTGTTTCCAGGTTAGAGATTGGAAGATTTTTGTATAAATGGAGAAATAACGGTAAAAAAAAACTATATAGAAGAATTTAGTTTGATATTTTTTGTCATCAGTCAATTAAAGTTAGATCAAATTGATACGTAACTTGATTTAAAAGATTACATTTACTAAATAATTTATATACAATTAGATAATTCAAGCAAATTAAAGCAACTTTTCTTTGAAACCATTTTCATAAACGCATTATTTAATAAGCTATCGAACAAAGGTCTCCCGTGATGAACACCAAACTAGCACGCTGTGACGTCACAGCGTGGCAGGGCCGTTGTATGGAGCGTTTTGACCAAGGTTTATTTTATGTGATCTTTGAATGGTGATATCTCGGAGAATATTCATGCTAACAGAGTAATCTTTGCCGATGTTTTCTACTTTGGAGAGCTTCTTTGATTACTAATCAGAAAAAAAAAAATTGGAAACAGGCCTATTATATAAATTCACACCACATCTCATACATTGAGTATCCGCACTAGCGTGCTCTGACTTAAGATAGGCGGCTATAGTATGACTATACTAGCTGTTACCCGCGACTTAGTACGCGTGGAATAGTTTAAAGTTATAATTATTCAATAATTTTCACCCTCCCCCCTTTTAACCCCATACTACCTCCTTTTCGCAATAAAAGTAGCCATATGTAAAGAACATCAGGGTCTATACCATCTGTATACCAAATTTCATTCAAATCCGTTTAGTTTTTACTGTTACTTTCGCATTTATAATATTAGTTAGGATTGGACGTCTGTCCCCACTCACCTCAGTCTCCTCCTCGGTCAACTCCTCAGCCGGCGACTCAGCGGCAGGTTCCTCCAACTTCACGTTTGTATTCAGCGGCGACAGCGGCGCTAGCAGACTCTGCGCCGAACGAGATGTTGCTGGCTACAAGCAAAAGTAAATATTTACTTTTGAAAAATAAGACATTTCCTCAGTCCTAAACTAAATTTTTCTATTTACAACGAAAGTACCGAAATCGGGAATCGAATCTGCAGCCCTTGCGTGACCTGTGCGTCAAAGACTTAATTTACCTATATTAAAAAAAAACAAAAGCATCTTCTGTATCCTAATACCCTATAGATATTAGACTCCCGGGTAAAGTCGGAACTAATGCTGTTTCTGTTTAAAGTGTTAATGTTTTTGACATTTTCCCATAGAAATGTTGTACAACGACCCCCTGTTAATGTCACTGAGAATCCTTCTGAACGTAGAACTGGAACGTAGTCCTACTATAGTGAATAATGACGTAAGCGTTTTTGGCAAAACGACGCGAATAGACGTTTTTTGTTATTTCGGCAAAAAAAACACAGTTTTTGACAGTTCGATGACCTAGACTTAAGATTAAATACAAATAACAATCAAGATTGGTTTTATAAAGCAATCGGCTAAATAACGATGTATTTAAGTATAGGACACTTTAGGAAAAATGACACATAGTTACAAGACTACTTACGGTTACTGCGACGGGTTTCGGCGGTGCCGCTGCAATTCTCACAAGTTTTTGTTGCCCTAAAAATTACGACAATTTATTATTTATTTGCGTAATCTCCTCACAAAACCCGCAAAAGCCACGCTCTTTGACAAATTGACTGGGAATTTTCAAACATTTCTGTTCCAAAGTTAATAATTTTCAAATAAAGAAAACTTTAGTTTGAATATTTACTGACAACTTTTTATTTAAAAATTCAAAATTTCTCTTCCATTTTATTGAATTAAGAACTTTATCCTGACATAGGCATAGGTGTATAAAGTTTATTAGCAAAGTAGTTTATTACCGTATTGAAATTAAAATAACAATAAATTAGACGTAGTCGTACAAAATGCCTTAATAAGTTTAATTTCACTATTTACTATTTTATCTGTAACTGTTAATTTCAATCATTCTCAAAATAATAAATAGGTAGCTAATCTTTTTCTTTTCATGTAAAAAATAATAATAATGAGTTCAATAACACTGACATGCAATTAACTTTCGGTTACCTATTGTACGGTTAGTAGGTTAAAGTGATTTTCAAGCACCATATAATAACATTTAGGTGGTGCACAGAGTATTAGTTCGGTTGGCAATATTGTTACAGCGTGGGTGCATAACATTGATGGGACATACATTTGTTGGCCGGCGGCGTGTTGCCCGTGAACACCAGAGGCGGTGGTTGGCCACTGATCATTTTCTCTGCCGACATCTGGATTAAATTACCTACAATATGTGCTAGAGTTAATCGTAATACTAACAGTATTATCGAAAAAATACATCTACATTCTAAGGTTCGTTTCTTTCAAAATAACTTGGCTCTCTGTATACAACTAGATAATTCAGAAAAAGCGTGAATATAATGAACAGAGGGCATTATATCTCAGTCATATTATAAGGTTTAATGAATTAGCAATCACCAATCTAACTATTTACATACCTTTGCTGTCTGTCAACACAAATGATTTGCCTGGCACAGACACGGTCGGCTTGGTCACCGTTTTTGCTGTGGCACTAGTGGATTGGTTTGTTATCAATCTTATGTACTGAATCTGCGAAAATAAAAGTAAATATTCCACACTTTGTTTTATATTTATTACTGTTGTAATGTCATGGTGTACTCCAGACAATTATTTATAATACAGTCGACAAATTTTCAGGTGTTGGTACACTGGGCAAGGAGATAATCACTGGCAATCGTCATCCCGTAAACTATACATAAATACTTACACCTTTTCCAGGGACATTTATTTGATGAAGTTGTGACCTCTGCCCCTGTACAACTTTTCCATCTCTCATCTGTAAAGTAGTAAGATAATAACAATAAAATATAAACATCAAAGAATTTTGACAGAATCTATCTATCAATAATATGTATTGAAATTAGTAGGAAGGTAAAATGATCTATAACTGAACATATGATCATATTGGTATTTAACGTCGTAATGCCCAGACAGCAGACACAATAGAAAATAAATTGTTTTTGCCTCGTATGAGGCTTTTAGGTCTTACGACGTTAAAGTATCTACTTATTGGTATTATACCAATGAAATTTTTCCATGATCATGAACTAACAATTCTAACAAAACAATAAAATAGCTTCGAATGTATGTTGCCTTACTTGTGTTGCCTTGAGAGGAGCAGTGGTTTTCAGTATCACATTCTGGCCTGGGTTGGCTGTTATCACAACCTTCTTAGTGGCGGGTGCTGTAAATGTTAAATACGAGCTAAATAATATAGGGTTTTTAATAGTTGATAAACTTGGGATAAATTATTACAAGATGAAGTATTTTGATGATTTATTTTTATGTTATGTGTTTAATATTATGTGGAATTTTTGTTCAACAATCATTACTATATCTACAAGCTTTTATTTGTCTTGCAATGAGTGTACAAAACTACAAACACACATTGCAAGTCAAATTGTTTATATACAAATAATATGTAATTTATTATATTTATCTGTACTACCTTGCCCAGGCGCGGGCATCAGTTTCGGCGTCGGCGACCGGAGCGATATTATCTGCTGCTTCTTCGTAAATTTCACGCCACCTTGCTTTGTAGGAGACGCCAGAAGTACCTACAAGTGTAAATTACTTAGATAGCCCCAACTAGGAGTTATACATATATAGTGCAAAGAAAAAAGTGCTACAGTGTCCACTAAACTTGCACAAAAGTTCATTTACACTCAGCCACAAATCCAAAAAATACAAAACGATATGTACAAAACTTATGGATTGTACTTTTATTAAGGAGGCAATAAATATACAATATTTTTTTAAGAATATTGAAGATAAGGATAATTTTAGCTTCAGTTTAGCATAGAAAGTCGAAAGATGTGGTGATTTATGTTTTGTCCACGTTTAATTAGCACAGACTACCAATTTTATAGAAAATGACCAACATTTACCTTGTTGCCTAGAGATATAGGAACAGTCTTCTGCTGCATCACGTAGCGAGCTTGCGGCGCGGCCGAGCTGGTCGACGGTAATATTTTAGTTATTACAGTCTGTTGATTGGATAAGTCTGCATTAGACTGACCTGGAATAATAAATTTTCATGTAAGATATTAATTAGAAAGGTATATTTTCTGTAAAAAAAAACTACACAAAATGTTTATAATTAATGTTTACCTTGCATTATCACCTTGGCCATTATTGGTTTGACAGTTTGGAGTCCACTCTTAGTAGTTATAACTTGCGCCTAGAAATGTATAGAGATATTTCAATATATATTCTTTCATACATTTTTCACAAGATTTAAGCAATTTTATTTTGCAATCATTACCTGACTAGTATTAGCCTTAATGTATTGAATGTTAGGAATAGTGCTGCTCCCCGAGGTCATCAGCTTTATCTTTTGATTGCCAGGCGGCATCATCACCAACTGCTTCCCGATTTGAGCTGAAAGGATAATAATATTTTTTTAGACTCCAAAAGAATGAACCCGATCGAACATATTTCGTAATTCGGCGAGTCGAATCTCTACCTAGGACAGGGTTTCCCTTGCTGGTGTCCTGGATGACGCCGGCGATGGGGAAGCTTCTTGACCACCGCCCCCTTGCCGGTGACGAGCGCGACGGGCTTGGGCGCGATGGCGAACTGCTTGGCGCCCGGGTAGGCCTTGGCCACGGCGCTCGCGGCCACGAGGCGCGGCGGCTTGGGCGCGATGGCCACGCGCGCGGGCGGCTTCGGCGCCAGGCACACGCGCCGCGCCGCCGGGGCCGACGCGCCCGCGGCGCGCGCCGGCGCTGCCTGTTGACATACACAATCTACTAACGATGGTTCTTTTCGCCCACTTCAGGAAAAGTACCTATATCGAATTATCGATTCAAATTTGTCCCTTTTGAGGGGCTCGTTACCTAGCCTTGGCGGTGAATTACTACCAGTCTCAGTCAGTGTAACCTTTTGTTTTTATCGACAAATATTCAGTTTGGGGTTTCACTACTGTGTAATAGGAAGCATGATACATTTGATTGATCTAAGTGTTTAAAACTGTAGGCGTTGTGCATTGATAAAGAATGTAATGTAAAAGCCTAACATACTATTTTTCACTTTTGCTTTCATTAGGTATAGTTATTTCGTAACGAAAAAGAAATAAGTTTTTAAACTTTCATGTTGCATTATACTTCATATGAATCTCCTCCCATTTAGTCCCATTAATATGATGTACTAGTAAAAAGAAATACCTTTACTGCAATGTATTTTGGTTGTTGTATTTGCACCTCCTGCTTGATTGGCACCACTGTATTTGGATCAAACTGCATCTCAATGAGGGGGTCGCTTGCCGAGGGCAATACACTCTGTTGCTAGAATATGGAAATAAAATAATTAATTTTGTTTGCTATATGTAACCTGAATATTTTTAAAATTGATTAGAATTTGCAACTAAATATAACAAGAATAGATTCTGAGACTTGTTTTCAAAGGAAGAAATTTTGTAAAAATCTACAAAATTGAAATCATTCTTAAATAAAGTAATTAACATACATTTGATTCTTCAGTTGTCGTGGCTGTAGTAGTCTGATCATCTTGTACCGAGTATTCTTGAAGAGAAAATTGGTCACTCATGAAATCTGAAACTATAGGAAATGTAATAAAATATACACAGATTAAAGACATTACTTATTATCTTCACCTAACATCAGTTTATATTGTATGCATACAAATTACAAAATAAATATGTATCATATGTGTTAAATAAATAATATTTACTTTGTAGAATAAACGTATTTATTTTATTGACATAATTGAAGTCAACTATATTACGTTGCCATGGGAACGTTATGGTGAATTAGGGACATGACACGCCTCCGCGGCGAATCCTGGTCTGCACCCGTGGACCAGAGGTGCTGGCAGCAGCTGGTTTACGTGGCGAATCCACGTGCTGCCGGCGTCCGTCTGCACCTCGTAGTGAAGGCGTCCGAGGCGACGCGTAACTGTCGCGAACGCCCACGATGGATGCTGCTGGCTTGTATAACTCCTCGCCTGGACCCTGTCTCCTGGCGAGAACCGTCGAGGAGTTGTACCTTGTTTGTTCTCGGGGTCCAGCCGCAGGCGGCTTCTTGAACATGACGTGAAGTCTGGTTCGTACATTCCAGCTGAACGTCATTTCATACGGAGATCTACCCGTAGGTCCCGGGGTCCGTCGTAGGCGACATATAATGGTGCCTAGTTTGTCATCTAGGCTGCCCCTCTCCCCCTCCATAGCACGCAGGGCTTTTTTTAATTGTCTGGACAAACCTTTCTGCCTGTCCGTTGTAGCTGGGTGATACGGTGCAGTTGTTCTGTGGGTTGTGCCAATATTTGCGAGAAAATTCTTAAATTCCTGAGAGGTGAACTGGCGGCCGTTATCGGAGACTAGCGTAAAGGGTATGCCAAATGTGGAAAAGAGTTTATTTAATTTATTAATGCACCAGGAGCTTGTAATGGTTTTCGTTGGGATTATTTCTACCCATTTTGTGTAGGCATCCACTATTACGAATAGATACTGTCCCATGATGGGCCCAGCAAAATCTACGTGTATTCTTTGCCACGGGCTAGTTGGCTCTTCCCAGTGGTGCAGTGGTGCTCGACAAGGTGCATTCTGCTGTAAGCGGCAAGGTCTGCAGGATTTCACTTTACATTCAATATCTCTGTCTATATTTTTCCAGTAGATGTAACTGCGAGCGAGCATTTTCATTTTAAGTATTCCGACGTGGCCGGCGTGTAGTTCATCTAGAACACGGGTACGTAAATTTTGTGGGATCATAATACGAGTACCTTTTAAAATGCAGTCATTTTGTAATGTTAGTTCGTTGTCATTGTATCCGTATTCTTTGAGCGAACGTCCTGTTTTTAGTGCTTCTACGATGGTGTTTAACTCTGAGTCGTTTTTGTTTCTCTAGCTATTATGTCTGGGCTCACTTCTAATTGATTTATTTGTTGGAGTTGGAATGACGTATGTTGGTCCACTGTTTTCTCTTTAGCCTTTTTCTACTGGAAATCTGGATAAGTAGTCGGCATTTGAATGTTTTGATGTTGCTCTGTATTCAATGTTGTAGTCGAATCCTGATAGAAAAATGTGCATAGTGAAAAAGTCTCATAGTACTTAGTGCGGGAAGTGTCTGTTCAGGATGAAAAATTGATGTTAGTGGCTTATGGTCTGTAATGAGGGTGAATTTCCGGCCGTAACAGTAATGAAAAAATTTCTTTAGGCCCCAAAATATAGCCGTAGCCTCTTTGTCTATCTGACTGTACTTTTTTTCGCTATCTGTTAGGGTTCTTGAAGCGAAAGCGATCGGTCGTTCTGAGCCATCGGAAAATTTATGGGATAACACTGCTCCAAGACCGCAGGGCGAGGCGTCTGTAGCTAAAATCAAAGGTTTTGTTGGATCAAAGTATGTAAGAATTCGTTCGCTTAGAATTTCTTCTTTGATTTTATCGAAACATTTCTGACGTTCGGCCGTCCATACGAAATTTGTACCTTTCTTCAACAACTGGTTTAATGGATTTTCAGGGGAGCATAGGTCGTAAATTCTTTCATGAAGTTCAGGTGTTATGGTCGAAAGCAGTGTGTAAATCTTCATTTTAGGATCGGTGACGTTATTCATTAAAAAGTAGATGGATAACCGCTTTGAAAATCCTTGAAAGCTTTCTCTTTCTTGAAGTGGTTGAAAATGGAGTTTAGGTGATGATACTGATGGGCTATGTAAGGTTGGATTTGGCGCTGTTTCTATTCTCGTAATATTGTTACGTCTTTGTAAGGTCAACAATCGTGATTTTATAATTGTGCAAGTTTCTTCGAAATCGTACCTGTACTCCATTTCTTCTTGTAGGTTGTCATCTTCTGTGTCCTGTTCAATTTGTTCTTGGATATCCTGGAATTTTTGTAATTGTTTTTCGAGAAGTTGTAGTCTCGACTCGATTTCATCGGGTGAAAAATTTTCTTGCGTATTAATTAAATTATTCGTTTTTGTGAGGGTGCCGCGTAAGCTGGCACGTACTCTCGATAGTTTTTCTTTATTCGTTGGCATTTCGTCGCCAGTTTGTTAAATAAATAATATTTACTTTGTAGAATAAACGTATTTATTTTATTGACATAATTGAAGTCAACTATATTACGTTGCCATGGGAACGTTATGGTGAATTAGGGACATGACAATATGTATCATATAAAGTAAAATGTTATTAAAAGTACCACAATACCACACAGTACCATAATATGCAATCTGGTAACACTGGACTTCTTTAAAAGCTAAATCAAGCCTGATATCAAAAACCTACAAAAATACTGCCATATCCTGAGCTAAAGGATGGTTCAGAACTGTTTTGATTTATCTATTAATTTTAAGATATTGTTGTTCAGTAGTCAAAGTTATAAATCCTCATGCTGAATCTAGCATAATTGTTTAAATAAGTGTTCATTTCACTCTTACCAATGATTTCTTCATTCCCTGGATCCATTAGCATTGGCTGCTCCTCTATATGCACAAACTGCATGGCTATATCACCATCATTGTTTAGAGTGCCTGAGTCAAGGGCGATATCTGCCTGGCTCACCACAACATCAGCAGCATGTTCAAAATCCATCTAAATGCAATAAAATAAAGGTACTTAACATTTGAAGTTCAGTATGAGTTGGTATGCAAGTATTTAGAATCAAGAAATGGTAAAAATATTGTTCTATACTTCTAACACACTGAGTTTAATAAATGACTACAGCTAACAATTAACAAAACTTTAAAGAATTCCAAGAAATAAGTGACATTGAAGTGATGAGATGAAAATTTTATCAACAAAAATAACTTGGCACACTCACTTCGCCAATTGCACTTTCCAAGTTCAAAGAGTCTTCTAAATTGTGATCCATTTTGGAAATCTTACACTTTAGTCTTCACAGAGTAATCTTGTATACTTGATGCCACAAATTATTTCAGGAGTTAATTGGAAAACTATAAACATTTTTGAGTTCAAAAGACGCCGCCATTTTAACTTGTCAAATGTCGCCGAAGTACATAGCAGAAGTCGCCACGGTTGAAAACAAATTTACAGAAGACACAAAACAGTATTTTGGATAATAATTTTACAATAAACTGCATAGAAAACACTTTTAGAACATGTAAAAATAATATTACTTCATTAACAATGCATCAGTGTCCATTAAAATGCATTTTCTTGGCACTTTTCACAGAAAAATAGCCCGAAATTCGATGGCGCTTCTTTCAATTTTTGATGTCAAGTTTTGCCAACCTACAGAAAATTAAATGTTATGATTGGGTTATCTGTAGATTATAATGCTATGACTATATACGCTACAATATATACCATGGACTCAACAACCAACTGCCGATTATTTTTATCGATTAAAAACCCATTTTAATCAATAAGATAATCCGAGGAGACGTATATATGTATTCTCAAGATTTTATTGACGCACTATTAGTCTAAAAATTTTATGTAATGCTTTTTACATTTTACCGATTGGTTCACAACACTAATGCAACATAAAAAAGTAAAATAGTCTTGTCTATTACCAATAAGCTGTCAAATAAAAAAAACAAAAGTCATTGAATATTTTATGCTAAAATTGTGAGTGAATGCTTAAATAAATAAGAAAAAAATACTAAATTAAGATTTTTTTTAGCATTACAATGCCTCTCAACTTACAAGGCGTTCGCCAATTTTTAAGTGAACTGAGAAATTCGGGAGGCTTACACAAGGATCAAGCTGAAAAGTTAGTGGAAATTAGGAATATCTTGAAACATTTTAAAATCCACTATTGACTTAACAACTGTATTTTTTAGCAATATACCTTTATGTACATACTTATTCCAATATATTTTATTTCACTCAGTTACTAAAACACATTTCAAGTAATCAATTTTATTATTATAGGTAAAAAAGTGGGTAGCCAACACTTATGTGATAATTTTTGTAATTGTATTTTAGGTATCGTAATGTTCTTATGGAAATCTTAAAAAATCCTGAAGGAGAATTAGCAGAGTGTCTTAAAGCTTTTGTAGAAGCGAGTAAGTAGATTTGATCTGTAACTTAACCCATAGTATATTTTGAAATGCAAATATTCAGATTTGAAATACATATCTTATTATTATTGTATTACTGCAGTTGTGAACGAGAATGTGAGCTTAGTGATATCCAGACAGCTGCTTACAGATGTGAGCACTCATCTAGCTCTGCTCCAGGACAGTGTCTCTCAGGAGGTCTCTCACTTTGCCCTGGACGTGATTCAACCAAGAGTGATTTCATTTGAGGAACAGGTAGGTACAATGTTATTTTCGAAATCTTACCCCAAGATTATATTTATAATTTAAAGCCAGCATATTTTCTTTCAAGAAACCCAAATAATATTTTTTTTACCTATATTTATGTTTTGTTGTTATTTTTCTTACTTAATTTTTTTCTGCGTATTTGCAACTTTTAATTTCAAAGTTCATATTTTAAATTTCAGGTTGCAAGTATTAGGCAACATTTGGCAGATATTTATGAGCGTAACCAAAACTGGAAAGAAGCTGCTAATGTACTTGTGGGCATACCTCTTGAGACTGGACAAAAGTATGAACGCACATGTTAATTTAGTGATATAACTGGCAGAAATGTCCATAATATGGACTCCATAAGAGGACACCTTGTATAGTTGATAAGTTAGCCTTATTAGTGTCACTGAAATCAAATTGATTTATTGTGTATACTACTTTTCTGTTTAAAAGTAAAACTATGAAAATACCCTCTTTTTACAAAACCTCTCATATCTTATGATGTGAACTATATGTATAGCACTCAATCTACTATTAATTCGTTTTAAGTTACTGTTTTTCTTTTCATTGGTTTTCTTATTTTGTCCAATAAATTCTGTTTATTACCTAAACAGAGGGCTTAAGCTACTTTGGTTGGGATCAGGTCAATGATTATCTGATTTTATTTATTTATATTTTAGTAGTGGCCTACTTCCTTCTGTATATTTTTTCCACCATTTGTGGCCAAGACAAATCCAAAAATCTAATATTATAAAAACCTGCCCACCTTTCTCACGATATAAGAGGTGTAAAACTACATTTAATATTAATTATAAAATACGGGAATCATTATATTTATCTACTTCTCTACATGAAGAAATTCATAAACACTATCCATTCATATATTATATACCTACATACATTCATTCAACATCATTCTCTTCCCACAAAATAAATATTATTGTTATATATTTTAGGCAATATTCAGTTGATTATAAACTGGAAACATACTTGAAAATAGCTCGCCTGTATCTGGAAGTAGATGACCCTGTCCAGGCCGAGGCTTTCGTCAATAGGGCATCGTTATTGCAAGCAGAAACTACAAATGAACAGTTGCAAATCTATTACAAGGTCTGCTATGCAAGAGTTTTAGACTACAGAAGGTATGAATGGTCAGGAATAACGAAATAACTCTTGGTATTACCATTAGACAGAAATGTAATCTTATTGTTTATATTTGTAGGAAATTCATTGAGGCTGCACAAAGATACAATGAATTGTCATACCGTAACATTATTCATGAAGATGAAAGAATGACCTGCCTCAGAAATGCACTTATATGCACTGTGTTGGCATCAGCTGGTATGAATAGTTTTGTAATCGTAATTAGTATAAAAGACAGATCATTGTATTAACGATATTTTTTACTGTCCATAGGTCAGCAAAGATCCAGAATGTTAGCCACCCTATTCAAAGACGAAAGGTGCCAACAACTACCAGCATACTCCATTTTGGAGAAGATGTACTTAGACCGAATTATTCGTCGCTCAGAGCTCCATGAATTTGAAGCACTAATGCAAACCCATCAGAAAGTATGTTAAATATCATTCAACTGTTTAATTATTTTTTACCAGGGGAAGGGGAGATCAAAGGATGTCAGCCCACTGATGTTGCAGGTGTCATAGGCAGCGGTAATCGCATACCTACCAATATTCTGACCCTTCACCACATAAAAAAAAATAGTGGTTTCCCCCTCACTTCGTTTCGGGACATTAGTTCCACTCCGTACCAATAGATGGCGCTGGGTGTCGATTACATCGCGCAAGCGTTTCACGTTTTCGGTTTAGGTTTAACGTCGTAAGACCCAAAAGCCTTTTAAAAGGCAAATACAATTTATTTTCTATTGTATCTGCTGTCTGAGCTATAAGACGATGAGCGTTGTCGCTATCTATAGAATTTACCTCTATATAATTTACATAGTATAGAAGATAATAGTTGTAATTGCGCAGGCGACCACATCGGACGGCACCACGATCCTGGACCGCGCGGTGTTCGAGCACAACCTGCTGTCGGCGAGCAAGCTCTACAACAACATCACGTTCGAGGAGCTGGGCGCGCTGCTGGAGACGCCGCCCGCCAAGGCCGAGCGCATCGCCTCGCACATGATCAGCGAGGGCCGCATGAACGGCTACATCGACCAGATCAGCTCCGTCGTACACTTTGAGAGTGAGTACTTTAACTTTATCATCAGTCTGCACACAGTGATCAAGATTGATAAGTGTCCTTTAACCAAAAGTTGCCTGGAAGAGATAGCTCATAGTGATAAGGCTGCCTTTGTTATACATTACTCCTGTAATAACTAGTTTTAAGTTTTATACCTCTGTTTTGTGTGCAATAAAAAGCATATTCATTCATTCAGAGTGCGTTCGAGTATTACATAAGCAACAAGAGGGGGCAGTCTGAGGTCTGCTTATCTTTATAATTTATAATAATTATGAGGTAATTTCTAATGACAACAATAAAGCTTATAAGTAACGTAACGCGAAACGTGTGATCATCGACGCAGCGCTATCTATTGGTATTATTTGGCACTAATACAGAAAGGAACCGGGGTCTCGACAGGAAGTAAGGCTGGACACTAGTCCTCTATATTGATCCTCGCCTCTAGCCATCTTGCATATACAGTTCTCCACTCTTAAAACTCGTTTACCCCCGTTTAAATGCTAATATAGCCCAAATCAACGAACATTATGTGACGCACGCATTTATAGCAGAAAGTCTACGACGAAACCGTCCCGTAACAAACGAGAATATCCTAGTCACATCCAAGCAAAGGAGACGTACTGCAGTGAGGTCTGAAAGCGACGGGAATACAAATTCGATCTTGATTCTGATTCGTTGAAGGCCCTCAGGTTCCAATCAAGATTGACTGTGAGTCCCAATTAGTGTCAAGGAGATAACAATGCACTGATGTATCGAAATCGTTTCGCAATGTAAGCCCTGCCCCTTATGAAAACGGAGACTAAAGTTAGACATTTAAAAATGATGTTGTCACTTTTATAAAAGTCGCAAATTAAAGTAACAGCATCAGTTTTAAACCAAGTCTACCTTAAGACCACGTTTTGTACTAAGGGGGTGTGAATTTACGTTCATGTGGACCTAATTCTTCTGTAAAAAAACATCTTTTTCTTATGCTATAGAAAAGATGTTTTTTTTTTCTATTTGAAACCATGTGTTTGTTTGTTTCCTAACTGCGTAGATGTATCGCTTGTCTTTATACGACACGTGTAGTCCTAAATTTGGAACGTAATCAACATCGCTTTCATTTCAATCTATTTTCGTGGCTTATGCCAATTAAATATGTTGAGGCACAAAACTTATAAACAAGGTGTCATGTAGCCCTGGGGAGATTTTTCAAAAGTAAGGTTGGGTCAACAGTTCCGACAGAGTATATCTCCGCGTGCCCTGTGGTTAGGGGCGTTAAGAATACTGCCAAGGTATTCCCGGCCTGTCGTAAGAGGCGACTAAACGGGCTTCGGAGAACGTGAGCATGCCACTACTGGGGAGTGGCTTGCTCAGTATCACGACTCCGCGAGGAAAAAAAATCCTACTGGGTGTCCTAGTAGGTCGCGCATTTGGGAAGGGCTGCATTGCGCCAAACAATTTGGCTCAAAGTGGCGAGCGCGATTTGCGGTACGGTCCAGTCCCGGCTGTGGGGTATCCGACCGCGATTGCGCTGAGATGGACACCCCAGGGGTTTTGGTTAGGGTTAGAGTCCCACACACCACCTTGTCCCCCACATGTGGCAAGGCCATGATGGTTTCCCCTGAGAAAAAAAAAAGAGTATATCTCCGCCGCCGTGGTTCTAACGTTGTTAAATTGATTTATAGTATTTCGAGTACCCTGTACCTACATAGTTCCGACTCCCGTGTACAAAAACTACTACGGGACAGACTCTAGGCTCCTTTGGGGGCATCGTTATACCAAAGCCATCGACAGAAATATTATTAAAAATTATATTGATACCTATTAATCACAATCTCTAATGATCAGGATCATAGTACAGAAATCGCCTCCTCTTGTGTTTATTATGCGTTCAAAAACTTATGTATGTTATTTCTTCCAGCTCGTGAAATCCTACCTCAATGGGACAAGCAGATCCAAAGTTTGTGCTATCAAGTCAACAGTTTGATCGAAAAAATAGCAGCAGCAGAGCCAGAATGGATGGCCAAGCTCATGGAAGAGGAAATGATACAATAAATTCTGTAACTGCCTATACTAATAATTAAGCATTTTTATTCGATAAACGTCTTTTACTTCCAAATTATTGTTAACATAGGTAAGTTACATAGACAGTTACTCGTACCAAATGAGTAAAATCCTCCTATGCTAACACTACACTAGGTTGTCGAAGAGTTGGTAGGTAGGTTTGAACGCTAAGATCATGATGCTGACAGTAAGCTTTTTCAAGTTAATCGATCTAGGCATCTTGTTGTTACATTATTATTTACAAACAGCGGGAGAGCCACGCTTCGGCATGAATAATGGGCTGGCTCGACCAGAGCAATACCACGTCCTCACATAAAACCGACGTGAAGCAGTGCATGCGCTGCGTGAGTGAGGGTACCGGAGGTCCATTCCAGGGGAAGGGGGGTTAAAAGATAAGCAGCGCACTTGTGACACCACTGGTTTTGCAGGTGTCCAAGGGCGGCTGGAATCGCTTACCATCAGGTGATCCGTCGGCTCGTCTGCCACCTATATCATAAAAAACAGTTTTGTTTAGCTGTTTGTTCGTGTTCAGTCAACATCTATTTAAAACGTCACTAACTTCATTAATCTAGCATAAATGAATAAACCATGCTATATCTAGCATGCTCTCACGTAATAATCATCTCATCTAGATACCGTGGCAGTCTTATTCCATACTAGCGGCCGCCCGCGACTCCGTCCGCGTAGGAAAAGTAACTTTTTACCCCCTTTTCGCAATAAAAAGTAGCCTATGTCCTTTCTCAGGGTCTAGATTATCTGTATACCAAATTTCATTTAAATCCGTTGAGTAGTTTTGGCGTGAAAGAAGTAGCAGACAGACAGAGTTACTTTCGCATTTATAATATTAGTATGGATTCTGCCGAAATTGACATCAACTCGCTTGTTCGTTTGCCTTCTTACCTTTATATAAAAAAAACCTCACGTACAGAAACTTAGGCCTCGTCTACGCATCTACGCTAAATGTAATATTAGATTTCATTCCACATGAAGTAAAGGTAGGTATTTCATATAAATAACTTATGGTGGAAAATAAGTTATTTATATGTAATACCTACGTATTTTTTTGCCCTCATTATTCATAATTCCAATAAATTGCTGCCTATTAGATAATCAGCATAACTAATAAAATCATAAACTATACTACTTCTTAATGTGAACCAAAGATTTACAACCCTAAAAGCAGAAATTATGTAGTAAGTATAATAAAATTGAGAAATAGGGAAGTGTTTAAAAATACTTTATTAAACATCTTAATGAAATCAAAAATAAAATATTATAAAGGCAACAAATACATAATCAAAAGTAAATATCACTCTTTCCACATAACACTGGACAAAACAACATGGCGGACGCACAAGTTTAGGGAATGCAGGGATAAGCATAGGTCTAATAAAACAAATAAATGCTGATCGCAACAGACTATTCATATTTATTTTAAATCCAATAATGTAAACACACCATGGGTGCTTATTTACAAGACGTTGTTACGTTTAAGTCAAGTCAATTAGGAGTCAAATTCAAGATTAAGGATTGTGGAAAAGCGTGCCCGGAAATACAATATTTCCGCTAAACTTTTCTCAAAAATCGTCCGCCATTTTGATAAATAGCAAAAGACTTCGACGGCGTGAACTATGAAGGTGATAGACAATCTTATTGTTGCGTTTTGAACGCTCATTACACTAAATTAGAAGTTACGAAGGTATCGGTAGAATTGATTTTGCTATATACGCTTCTGTTATTATTATATAACAGTTAATGTGGCATTATGTAATATCTACAAGTCTAAAAGCCGGGGCGGGGCTCCTCTGGCGCGCAGAGCTTAGGGCTCCAGCTCGAGGGCGACGCCGACCTTGTGGCCGCCGGCGTTGAAGTTCTGCCCGTCGATGGCCGCCGACAGCGTCAGGGTCACGCCTGCAACAACCGCTAAGTCTGAGACAACGCGATACTGCGGATCCAACAATTTGGCATAGCGCCATTGTTGACTTTTTGTAAGGGAAATACAATTTCCTCATTAGTGGTTAGATATCTTCAAAAATATCTTCATGCTTTCAAAGGTATTTACAGAATTAAACCACTGTAATAGAACATTTTATTCCTAGATAACTGTAATCTCAAATCAAGAAAATACTTGAGGTAGGTATGTAGATAGTACTGAGATAATAGATAACACTAACTAAATAAGACAAAAGATATGTGATTGAGTTAGATAATTTTGCGAATTTAGTTCGCATATTTTCAAAGAATGGCATAAAAACAATCTTTTCTTCATCATTTAGGCCTAAGATAATCTTGTGAAGCATGACAGTGATTGATTTGATTACAAGATCTCGCAAATATCGCAGACATAAAAATGGTATAAAATCCTATATTGTGTGGCTCATAAAGCCTTCTTTACACCCTGGAATAATTAACGATAAAAATAAAACAATGACGGTATAATGCCAATACCCACTATTTAACATAAGTTTTACAAGATTGACTCTGTTATGTCTAATGTTGTAAAAAATTGGTGGACTCCAATTTCCACACTTACGACTCTCTTTTGGTCCATTGTACATGATGTAATTTTCTAATGTTAATTAGTTTGTTGGATATTGGCACAATACCGACGAATTATTCGACTATAAAATCTTACCTGGGCGCAACTTCTGTTGGTATCCAAGGCCGATAAGAGATTTGTTGTTGATCTTAGCGTGGAGGGACGCGTCCTGGTCGAGCGAGTACTTGGCACCCACTCCGAATAGCGTGTCGGCGGAGCCAGAGGTCCATTTCATGCTAATACCGCAGTCCAACTTGTCAGACACTTTCTGGTAGATAGAGCCGCCAAAGTCCTTGCCATTGTCGCTATCAACGAAACAATAATTATAAGTCCACATTAATAAATACAATATTATCTATGTTGTAGAAATAATATTGTAAATACCCATACTTTTGTGAATACAATTTACATTTTTTAAACTAAATTTCCAAGTTGAAATATAAAGTTAAATGTTTGAACATTGTGACTGAATACATGCATAATTTAACATCAAAAGTAAAGTAAAAGCCAACATTGAAACCAATGTCACGAGACTAGACTTAACTGGCTTATATTGCCAGAGAGGACAAATGACATCCTTGCTAAACTCAACTAGAGCAGTGTTATGTAATCCTATAAAATCAATAGTGGTGTGACTCAGTCAGTCACAGCACAAGCTGTGCCTATTCAATAGTTTCAATGAATGTCTGATTAAACAGAAATGTAACAGGATGAATTTCTAGTAAATAATGTTGGGATTGGATTCTGTAAGATTTAATGCTTATCTCTTGCATTTTAATGCTCAATGATTTTTTTCACAAAGAATTATATCTAATCCCATGAAAGATGTAGGAAACACATACCTTACAGAATATCAACATTCAGAATATGGTAAATTTTTTTTTATCACATTTTTGACATAAAATTTGACTATTGGCAGCAGTAGTATACTTACACATTGGTGTGTAGGGCGAAGTCATTGGTCTGGTAGCCAAGAGCGAAGTTGTTCTTGGCGAACTTGGCTTTCTGCGAGTCGAACTGCGTTACAGCGCCCGCGAGCCAGCCCTGGTACGAGAGCACAGCCGCAACGTCTACGATCGGGCCCGCCAGGTCCAAGTCCAAGTTTGTGTTGACAGCAACTGTGTCATTGGCATACGAGGTCTTCAGCTTGCCTGTCTTGCTCCTACAATTAATTAATGAATTCTATCAATCTCATAAAATTTCAGTTATAATGAATATTGACTATTTTCACAAAAAAAATATAATTAGAAAATATCAGATTCAATACACACCCAGTCTGTGGTGCGAAGGTTCCTTCCAAGGTAACTTTAAGGCCAGCAGCGATTTTGTCTTGGATGGTGATGTCGGTAGCGAGTGTGTTATCTGTGTTCCATTTTTCTGTGAACGTTAGGCCGTAGTCTTTCACGGCATATTTGGAGGAAAGGCTGCCAAACACCTGTTCAGACAAATGCGAATATTGAATAATGAACCAGGTGCAAAATACCACTTACAATAATATTATAAGTAGCATACTATTATTAGACATATTGTTTGAAGGAATTGGTATTATTAATCACTATTAAAAACCTGCAATATAATTCTATTTTGCTTTATTTTAATGAGTAGGCAAAAACTAAAGCTGAAAAAATTAGACATTGGAAAAGTTCTATTCACAGTAGGAATATGCTTGATAGTAGTGATAATAGTATGTACATTTACTGCAGTTTTTTCACTGCTGTATTCAATTTCCTAACTTTAATGAATTAGAATACCTCCCCCTCCCTTATATACCCCTATGATATGAAGCCTACGATATATAAGAATGTGATAAGTTAAAATAGAAATTATGGTAAAATTGCTATTATGATGCTCACAATTTAGAACAGGAAATACCTTGTACAAAATTGTCTCACAAGTGATTTGTTAAAGGGGGAAATCCATACCTTTCCACTCTCCTGGTTGGAGGTGATACAGCTGGTGAACTCTACACCAGACTCACTCTTGGTCTTCAGGTCTAGTTTGAACACACCAAAGTGGTAGCCCTTGCCAAAGACATCATTTGCCTTCTTTCCGAGGTCAGCATAGTATGGAGGAGCCATTTTCTGTAATAAGAACTCTTCCTTTAAGGAAACATAAGAGTGGAAGGTTTGTTTCTATGTAACCTGGCTATCTTTTAATAGTTCTAGTATCTTTATAGGATTAAAAACTGTTATGGCTGTTCTAAATGAGATTTAGTTTTTACTTTAATATAATATGAATATGCAAAGCGCAAATTATGATTATTGCAAAAGGGTTTGCCCTACAGTATGAGTGTACTGCACTCTGTGCCAGCTGTGTCAGGGTCGAGATCGTTTCTGCCGCAGACACTTATTTACAAGCCACTTTCAGTGAGGTATTACATAACACGCCGATTAGGAGTAGGCATAATCATTAGCATTTTACGGAATAGACGTCATACAATATCACACTATGGCATAACGTGCGACGAGGCGGCCCTAAACTTGACCTTTAGAAGCGACTGCCGAATTCGATATCAGCCAAGGAAATCACATGCGTCTCCT
Organism: Cnaphalocrocis medinalis; assembly: GCA_014851415.1. NCBI lineage: Eukaryota > Metazoa > Arthropoda > Insecta > Lepidoptera > Crambidae > Cnaphalocrocis > Cnaphalocrocis medinalis. The sequence continues at coordinate 4,621,616 of CM026289.1, read as the reverse complement.
TAGAGTGACGTTTCATGAATCGTACGATTCAGATCAATGGAATCAATTTTTACTACAGAAATCGTTTAACACACATATGAATATTGTTGTATCTACGTAATATACGTGATAATAAGTGCTAATACATTGAAAGTAAAGCATGACGTCGATATTCTAATAATTTAACCGGCTCTCACAGAAAGGTAACCTAAATATAAATGCACTGCAGGGGTTTGGAATGTATGAAATATACAATGATTCGAATAACAGAAAACACTACTTACAGCTTAGTAAATTATTTCACAAATAGAAACTATTGAACTTGTGATTTTCAGGCAATAAAATTGCCGAGCAGACCTCCGCACCTTACCACAAGACAATTTTAAATTGCTCTGGCCGCCACCAGAGGGCGCAGCTTAACATGATTCGTTTACCGGAAAATGTCATATTGATAGAGTTTTGAAAAGTACTATTTAAGGTATTTAACACGTTCCTCGTAATAAAAGTATTTCTCACAAATGGTAAAATTCAAGAATGTTTCTGTGATATTTATGCAAAATTGTATTTTGAATATTTATGTAGTTATATAAAAATAGTACAGAAAGTGCCTATCAGCGGTCAATGACGTATTGACGTCATTGGTATTGGACGTAATGGTAGTCAAACGAATAACTTTTTATCTTGATTTACCGTTAGTCTAACAAAAATTTTATAAATTTTGGAAAGAAAATCTATAATATTAATTTTATTAACTAATTATTTTATTTTAGATGTATTTCTCAACTAGAGAGAAAATATTGTTTTTTTTCATTATATCCGTTATCAAGTCAAATATTACGCGGGAGCTTCAAACAATTGTTTTAAAGTATACAAACAATACAATTTACAGCCTAAAAATGTAAATTATGTACATATTAATTTATTTTATCCATTACTACTTACACTGGAGCGTTGTTCCACTATTACAAGTTCTCTGTCTCTCCCTTTATCATATGTATTCCCATCGTCTCCTTTATCGTCGGGTGGATACGCAGGCGGAGGATCGCTTGGACACGGAATTCTATTCCCATACTCGTCTAGGCAAATTACTTTCTCCCCTACTGTACCGTCCTAAAAGAGATAAATGCAATCAACACCACTTTTAGGCCATAGTTCCCAGAATGTGGATTGGATAGGGTGTGGTCAGTCAGTGGGGGATATTCAAAACAAAATACATATTATGGATGTATTGTGCGGGCTTTCGATATCTATCCAGTTGCTTAACTAGAAAGCATAAATTATAGGAGATTGGAGGAGCTAGAATAGAATACGTCTTCGAACCTTCGAAGAAAAACAGATTACTCAACTTAACGTGTAGTTGTCTCTACATAATACCTTCCTCAGTCACACATCAAAGTATACGAAACTGTAAATTAGGTTGAATATCAATTAAAGAAATTAGATAGGTTGTGGTAACCTGATGTGTGGCTGTCTGTACATACGGTCGCCGAACGTAGCGGTGTTCCGGTTAGCCGGTAAAATCGCTTAGCCCTAATGCGCGCTCTGTACTGGCGCGAGCTCAGGGATTAGCTCCGCCTACTCTGCGCGTGCAAGCGGTAGGTATCTAGCGCTGGTGCACCGGGAAAGTCGTCGACTGTACTTCAATAGAAATTCGTTTGTTTATAAGTAACCATTATTGAATTAAAAAAAATGCAGTATGGAATTTCACAGTAAGGCGAACTTATTGCTAAGCTACATACGTATTCTCTCTCTACCAGTCAACTTTTGGTTCCGCAGCCTGTAGGAGAGAATGTGCGACGAAGCTGCTCTAAAGAAGAAGAGATGCTCCATATCATGTTCTTGTAGGTGGGTACAAAATGTAATAACATAAAATAAAGACCTACCTACCTACTTATCCATCAGACAAGATAGCTACTTTAGGTACTTAATATTAAAAAAAAGTTTTACTCAAGATCTTCTTGGTTTGTGACTCTACCATAGAATATTAAAACTCTACGATAGTTATGGCCAGAATATTTGTGTCAATTTCATAATAGAGAATTAAGTAATTTGTGTAAGATTCGTTGAAATAACCAGAAATAACTTACAGGTCGTCTACATGGTATTGTTTCTTTAGAAGCCGCGCTAACTGTAGGAATTTGGAAATATCGCCAAGTAAAGTTTTCGCATCTAAAAATACGTTCAAAAATTGACATAATTAGTAAAAAACCATTGATTTTATTAAGACTGAGGAAAAAATACGCTGCGCCCGTCTAGTTTTTTAAAAATTGTTTTAAATCTAATAGGCTTTGCATTGCTTATTTAGTATGCAGGTCATATGCAGGCAGTATATTTTTATGAAAAAAATTGTGAATATGGCACTTCATATGTCAACCAAATCTATACTATTTATAAAGAGATAACTTCTATAGACAACGACAAGGCTTATAGGTAAACCGAAAACACGAAACGCTTGCGCGATGTAATTGGACACAGCGCCATCTATCGGTTCATTTCTGAATTACGGTCCCAAAGCGAAGTGAGGGCGGGCTACTATCGCAAATAAATCAACAATATCAAATATTAAGAAACGACACCAACTTGGAATGGCTCGTACCCTATTGTATTATGAGGTAAATACTTTTCTATTATAATTATGTAAGGTAACTTGTTTGAAAATGAACCGCTTCATTACTTAGGTAAATATTTGTATGATCAAGCTTTATGGAGCGAGGAGAAGCTTTGTTCAAAAGCGGTTTGATTGCTTACTTCCATGATACGATAGTGAATTAATTATCAAGTTTTCAGGGTTTATGACCAAACACCTAAATGAACCCAAATTGAGGAGCCTTGCAGTTACACTCTTCTTCTCCTAATCCCATTCATTTCTATACTATAAGGAAGGGACACACAATTATAGATTTTTTTAAATCTTTTTTTATGTGATAGGTAGCAGACGAGCAGGCGGATCACCTGATGGTAAGCAATTGCCGCCGCCCATGAACACATGCAACACCAGTGGAGTCACAAGTGCGCTGCTAACCTTTTATCCCCTTCCCCCCCGATGGGCCTCCGGTAACCTCACTCACTCGGCGAAACACAGCACAGGAGCTGCTTCACGCCGGTTTTCTGTGAGGCAGTGGTATCACTCCGGTCGAGCCAGCCCATTCATGCCGAAGCATGGCTCTCCCACAGTTAGTTAGATTTGAAGATTCCAGAGATACTAATCTACTACGTTTCGGATTCAAACCTACGACCTCCCATGCAGCAAAGGCTGAACGTAATGTAGGTAGGTATTATAAAAACTTTCAAATTCGATTACATACTTACTTAGCATCTGCTTCCCCATACCTCGTTATCCTATCCTATTATGGTTTTCTCCCGATTGCGTCCTAAGCTGTCGCTTCGGAGCCCGAGGTTCGCTTTCATGCTACGACTCCTCCAACTCACACATGCATCCATAGTGGTCAATTTATTGGCACGCCTATGGCATCGCCCTTACGACGTCAAGACGTCTTCTGCAAGGAGCTGGCAATGGTGGGCCGGTGGCGTGGCCTGACATTGTTTCCAATTTTATTGAAAGAGAAATTTGAGAGTACCTATGTTGTTAGACATTTTTAATTGGAAAGTCAAAGACCTGGGTCACCTTGTCCTTCCGCGGCATTGCCTAAAGAATTTTCTCGTAAAATCTTTGGCGAGTTTCCAAATTTACCCAGGACACCACACACAAAACCTTTCCTTATAAAGGACTCTACGAAAACAACTAGGTACCTACCCGGAGTAAAGTGTTAATATGTACGAAATCTATTTTATTCTTAAACCATTATTATGGAGTATCTTAGGCTAATATGTGATTTGTACACATATATCGAAGTCTGCGAACTCGCTCGGCCCATTTTCTCGAATGGTCTGGTCTGCGTCTTATTATAGCCGCGAATGTTGCTCAGTCGGCAAAGCGATTCGCCGCGTCAATCTTTATCCGGTAACACCCAGAGCAATTTGTTTTCATGAGATTCGCTGAATACGCGTAATAACAGTGCGAATGATGGCTTCTGACGCCCGCCACTATGATGTTTTACAAAACGACAAATACGGCCGCTATTTGGTGGCAAACAAGGATTTGGAGAGTGCAGAATTAATATTTACTGACGTGCCGTTTGCTGTTGGACCTAAACCAGGTAATTTTAATGTCAAATTAGGATACTTACTTATGAACTTCGAATGCGATAGTGCAAAACCGCAATAAATATATAGCGAGTTATCGCATTCACATAGCGCTGGAAGCTTGCCTATTATAATCGGAAGTCATAAATACATCTCATAAATTGTTGACATTAATATGATTAGCCATTTAACTCAAAATTTATAGGTACCTACATAAATTAGGTAATACCTTCACGTGTGTGAGACGCGTAAGAAGGTAGGTATACCTAATTGTTATATGTATTTAGTTTATAATTTTACAATATTTATTTATGAGTGTTTAAAATCGATAAAACTACACCACCTTGAACCCAAGAATGAGTGAGAACCTTCTTCATCCAGACACTCCTCCCCTTTGCCTGGGCTGCTACGTGCCGGTGGAGAACCAGCTGTGCTCGCGGTGCGGCTGGCCCGTCTGCGGCGCGGAGTGCGAGGCGGCGCCCTCTCACGCCGCCGAGTGCGCGGTGTTCTCGCAAGCCAGGGTGCGCTTCCAGCCGCTGGAGGACTGGACTGCCACCGCGCCGCAGCTGGATTGCGTAACACCTTTGAGGTAAGTCATTAAATATATTCACCTTGGTTTGCCTTGCGTCGAGTGCGGGCAGTGTCCTAGTGGATACTTAGCAGCAAAAAGTTTTTAACCATCGAACTCACTAGTAGGGAGTTCGATGGTTTAAAACTTTTCGCTGCTGATCAGTGATTGGCGATTCACTATACCTTTCCTCCCCTAAGATTGTCTGGAAGATACCTTGGTATTAGGTAACGATGTGACCTTTTGTTCAATATAGATCTCAAGGGTGTCGAACCCGCGAAAGCCAACTTATAGCCCCCTCAGAGAGTGCTGAGAAGTAAATTAAGTATTACAGCACATCCTTCTGCCAACGCTGACATTTGGACACGACTATCCATTTCAAAGTTTTTTAGTGCCCTTGCCCTAAATATTTTTCCGAAGCGAAAAAAAAACCTTTTTCAGCCTTAAACTATTCCTCATCTTCATCAATGTTACCTACTTCATTCTACAGAGTGCTCTTGGCAAAGGAAAATGATCCAGAAAGATGGCAAAAAGAAGTTGAGCCGATGGAGACGCACACAGAGGCCCGCCAGCAGAGACCCACCTGGGCAGCGGACCAAGTCAACATAGCCGACTTCCTAGTCGACCACTGCAAGCTTGGCAGCAGGTTTGACAAGGAACTAGTGCAGCGTGTCTGTGGGATACTCGAGGTAAGATCGTCTTCACCAAATAAACAAGTAAACTACACTAAACGAAATTAATTCCCCATTTGGGGAGAAGTGACATTGAGATGGGCTAAAGACACTGACTTTGTAGGGAGTAAAGAAACGCACCGGGGAAAGAGCCCTTAGCAGTACCTGGTGAGCGTCTCCCAAGATTCGGTCCGTATGCCGAGACGGTAGGAAGGACCATGGGCTGGTGGAGGGACCTGTGTCATAAACGAAATTAAGCTACCTTCTTAAAGCAGAAGGTTGATTTTATAATGTAAACATAAGTAGATGTCAAGCTAGTCTTTACTATGTATCCAGTAGAACAGAGGTCACCAAATCCCAAATTGCGGGCCGCATCCGGAATCGAGCCCCTTTTTGCCGACCGCTAGAACGCATCACATTTGAACTAGGACTAAGCGCCTCAAACAATAATCCTTTTGTTATTTTTCGTTTTTATTACATTTAAGTATACCTTTGTTTAATTAATATTTTTCCTAAATATGAAACATTGAGCAGACCGCGACATTTAATTTCTTAAAACGGATCTGTCTAGCGAAACTAATGTGATCCTTGCGGTAGTCTCCTGGAAGATTTCAAAGACTAAAGAGTCAAGGTCTCTAACATGTTTTCGTCAGGTAAATTCGGTGGAAGTCCCGTCCCGAGGGGGGTTCAGCGTCCGCGCGCTGTACCCGCGCCTCGCGATCACCGCGCACAGCTGCGTGCCCAACATCGTGCACACTATCCTCCAGAATGATTACCAGTAAGTAAGCACTAATATTGTTACGTCCAGGAAAGGCCCAAAGTCACACAAAACAACTAAAGTCGTAACAATATAATAGAAGCGTGTTATACCTATTGAGATAGGTACTCAATAAGTAGGTATAGGTAACACCTTTTTTGACGCTAGGGAACGCCGAAGTGGGTCAACGTATTCTTGCGACTCTTATGTATAGCCAGAGTGGGGGGGGAACCCGAGTAGGTAAGTACGGGTTGAAAAACATTATTACTCATACCTAGAAACGATTCCAGCTAAGGCCTATATTTCGACACAGGCACGACCTGAGTTCTACTTACATATAATAATAACTGAGGCTCATAGTTACGTACGAAGGTGCATCTAAGGCCACTGTTCACATTGCATTGCATAAACAGCACGTGATGTGCATTTCGTCAATTGACGGCCGCAGCTTACGTGCATATTACCTGTCATCTACATAATAATAATGATAAACTAATGAAACTGTCCCCGGAACGCTACTTACTTTAATGTGACTCGCGTTCGTCATGCAGCTCGCGTTGCAGATTATCGTTTATTAACATCTATGGACATAATGCCAAAGCCCCACCTGTACCCCAGTGACACAACACATTGACGTTTTAACCGAAATTACCTAAATAATCGATGATTTCTTCACCAGAGTGCTAGTAAGAGCAGCAATCCCAATCAAGTCGGGCGAGACTCTCCACCTGTGCTACACGCACGCGCTGTCGCCGACGATAGTGCGCCGAGACTTCCTGCTGGAGTCCAAGTTCTTCCGCTGCGAGTGCGCGCGCTGCGCCGACCCCACCGAGCTGGGCACCCATCTTAGTACCCTCAAGTGCCAGAAATGCGACAACGGTGTTATACTGGCTACTAATCCATTAGGTAAGCGAGCGAACAATACTACAGTACCTAGTATCACTTTGCTGTGACAATAGGCTAACAAAAACATAAAATGGGTTCATTATTTGCTGCCATGAATGATCCGAAAACGAAAAGTCTCCACTCAATTCCAGTCAGCTCCGCTTCTGTGGTAACGCACCTAAAAGTATTCTACTCTTAAGTAAGACCGGCAAATATTCAAATTTCAGATGATGAAGCCCCTTGGGAGTGCAATGACAAAAACTGCGAGTTCAAAACGTCGAGTGCAGCTATGCGTAAAATGCTTGCGGTGGTTCAGGCGGAGATCGACCAGCTAGACGCCCTGGAGCTGGGTCCGCAGGCAATCGAGCAGCGGGAAGCCGTCCTTAAGAAGGTTGTTATTATGTAGGTCACAGAGAGACCGAGTTCTAGAGTGGAGGCCAGATGGAGTGAGTTTGCGTGAGATAGCTGGCAGGAGCTGGAAGCGAGTAGGTAGCTAAAGATCGATCTGAGAAACGCTGTCTGAAAAAAAGCTTTGTTTCTATTGTCTGCTCAGCTCCGCCTGCCTCCAGTGGTTGAGCCTCTACTATTAAATTTATCGTTGCGAGTTCATTAACAGGGATCGCAATCCAATGAGTCAGTGCCTCATGGATGATTTCACTGGCCGGTGAATGTACCATCACCGGCTGAAAGATCGTTAAGTTATAAAAATGAAGTCTCATTTTGCATTACAATTTTTTTTTTATATGTAATAGGTAGCAGACGAGCAGGCGGATCACCTGATGGTAAGCAATTGCCGCCGCTCATGGACACTTGCAACACCAGTGGAGTTACAAGTGCGCTGCCAACCTTTTATCCCCTTCCCCCCGTGTGGGCCTCCGTTACCCTCACTCACTCGGCGAAACACAGCACAGGGGCTGCTTCACGCCGGTTTTCGGTACATTAGTTCCATTAGGTATATGCTAATAGATGGCGTTAGGCGTCGATTACATCGCGCTCCTGTTTCGCCTTTTTGGTTTTTCTTCTCGCCTCTTTATAAAGAGTATAGAAAGTATGTAATTGCCTATTGCAGTACAAGTCGGTGTTCCACCCGCGGCACTCGCTGCTGGCGTCGCTGAAGCACGCGCTGGCGCAGCTGTACGGGCGCGTGGAGGGCTACGCGCTGGACGAGCTGCCCGACCTGCTGCTGGAGCGCAAGGCCGAGCTCTGCCGCCTGCTGCTCGCCACGCTCGACGTCATCACGCCCGGGGACACCCGCATGAGAGGTGCCACTTGCAGTCACCTAATACTTACTTACTCCGATGGATCCAAAATGAGTCTTGGCCTCCGATATGAGATGTCGCCCTTTGTCTCGGTCTTGTGCGGCTTGTCGCCAATCTCCTGCTTCCAATTCTTGCGGAGGAATATTGGATTTGACGAAAGTTAGATCTCGAAGAATAACCCTGTTCCATTCTTAAATACAAATTATTTTAAGTCTTTAGTGTAATGATAAATATATACTTACCTATCTTTCCGGCCGGAAACTCCGCGCGCTGTTGCTCGGGGTTCTCTGACAACAAAAGTGACACGCGCAATCGACACTAAGAAATAAATTAAACTAGCAATATGCGGCTCCTGGCAGACAGACGAGTAGATGAATCACTTGATGGTAACCGATTGCCTCCATCCAAGGATATCCATAGGCGCGGGAATCGCTTACCATCATTAACATTATTTTATTATTTATATTATTCAATGTTATGTAATTTATTTTATTTATCTATACCCAGGTATGATGTTGTACGAGTTACACGCGCCTCTTATGTTCCTGGCGAGGAGCGAGTTCAGCGCGGGCCTCATCACGCAGGAGAAGTTGAAGGAGAAGCTCCAGGAGCCCATCAAGTGCCTGGCCGAGGCCGCGCGGATCCTCACGCGGGAGGACCCGCAGAGCCCGGAGGGCATCACCGGCCTCATAGCGAAACAGTCTATGGAACAACTGAAAGCAAGCCTCGAATCTTTATAAACATGCAATTGGAGAACCGAAATGTTTATTCATTTGTGTAGTGTACTAAATTTAGATTATGCATGCACATTTTCAAAAAGACAAATACTAAATATGATCTCTATGCCTAAAAAGCACATTTTATTAGATATTATAATAAACATTTTTATAAATACTAACAATATTTTATTACAACATTTAGAAATATAGTTCTAAAATTTAATTTTCTTAGGCTTTTTAGTTGTATCTCTCATGGTTTCAGTTTTAATTTTGATTCCAATATCTTCAATGTTGTTATCTAGTGTCTGTAATTTAATTGATGATTCTTCTCTTTGATCCTGTACCTAAAAAAGAAAAGTAATGATTATGTCAGTTTAAGAAATATATTGGATATCTTTTCTTTCGAATATAAATTCAACACAATGATTAATTACTTACTGTAGGGCAGTCTTTCCTCAAATGTGTCACATCTCCACACAATTTACAGGACCCTCCATTGGGGTACAAGCCTTTAGGATTGTCAGGACATTGTCTAGCTATGTGACCCTGGAAAAAATTATAAGTAATTAAAACTAAATTAAATTTTGTAAATTAATTTCTTTTAAAATCATGTTACAAAACATACTCACAGGCTCTTTACAAATAAAACATGTAGCAAACTTAAACTCTTTGTCCTTCTGTACTTTACATTCAAATTGTTTGTGTTCTGTGGAGCCACACTTAAAGCATACACCCTCGGCTGCATCAACTCCAGGTATTTTGGACTTCAAGTCTGGACAGTCTGACAAATTGTGACCACCCTTCCTGCAGTTGTAGCAAACCTCCCTCTTCATCCTTGCCAAGGCTTTCTCAGCTCGTCTCCTTTCTAATTTCATTGTCCTCTGTACTTCGCTTTTAGGTATGCCTTTCTTTATCATATTATTTTTTAACTCCCCGAGGCGTTCGGCATCTTTCCTCATGATTGGAAATCCATCAAACCTCACTAACTCAACCTCTTTACCATTAATTATAAGCTGAAAACTACGGTCATTGATTTCTTTTCTACGAACTGGTTTGCCATCTACAAATTTTGTAGGTTTTTTCTTTTTTTGCTTTTTCCCTTTGTTAGCATTAACGTGATTATTTGAGTTGAAGGAATTGCTTTCATCACATTGTGTTGATTTTACTGTTTGTTCATTTGATATTTCACTAAGTTTATTAGATTCCTTTTCTTTCTTCATCTTAGATTTTTTATTATCAATTGGCATTTTAACATTACCTTCATGTTCAGAGGGTTTATCAATTGCGTTAGGAGTACTTTTAGTTTTATTTTTTTTCTTTGTCTTCTGAAGAGTTACCTCTTCTTCATTTTGATTGGATTGCATTTCATTTGTATTTGCAATAGATCCTTTCTTATTTTTCTTTTTAGTTGGTGGTTCACTAGTACTTTGAGCAGCGTCTTCAGTATTATTGATTTGTGTAACTATTTCATTGGTACTTTCCATAGATCCTTTTTTGGACTTATCCTTCTTTTTCTTTTTTGTGGGTGGTTCGCTAGTACTTTGAGTTTCAGGAAATTCACACCAAGATGATTTTTTCTTCTGAACTTTTTGATCTTGTAGAAACTTCTGATAATTTTGTAGCCGTTGATTTTCAGCCTAAAAAGCAATTCAGGAAAAGATATGTAAAAGAAATGAAAACTTGCTAAATTTGTAACTTGTTGAAAAACTTCAAAAAAGCTTTTTGTTTAAGTACTATAACATACCTCTTCTCGTTTTTTGGAGTCTTCATTTTCCTTTTTAGTTTTTAACAGTTGTTCCTTCATGACGTCCCATGGCGTGCTATCTTCAGGTGTTCTCTCATTGGAAGATTTGGAACCTTTAGCACGCGCAAACCTTGTCATTGCTGTAGTTTCTCTTACTGTGTGTGTGTATTATTATTTCTTTGGTTAGAAAACCAGACGGAAATAAATTAATAAAATAACCTCTAATTCACACGCTCGCTATTGTTTTGACGAATGACATTTGTGACACTGACAGTTTTTTTTTTAATTTCTATTGCAAAGATGACAAAACTTATCTAATGCTATGGATATGTCCGCGCATTTTTTGTCTAAAGCAACAAGAAAAATCTAATAACGTAATTTTAGGCACCTAATGTAGTTCCATTTCCCATGTTTTAAAACCAATGGAGTTATAGGTGCATGTTTTATTCTATATCCAATGGAGTTACCATACCCTATTACGTTAAGCGGCCAGTGGCGCCATCAATTAATTTCATGTAGCTAATCTGCTCGTACTTCATGGACCTATAACTAAATTCATGATCTACATTGAAGTCGAATTAAACATTACAAAACATTTATTACATGATTATGGAAATATGTATGAAATCTTAGAATAAATCAATTACCTATTGCCCGGGAATCGAACCGGAAAATTTAGATTTTTTTTTATCATAGAGGCGGCAAACGAGCAAGCGGGTCACCTGCTGGTAAGTAATCACCGCCGCCCATGAACATCTGCGAGATCAGAGAAGTCGCTGATGCGTTGCCGGCCTTTTAAGAAGGAGTACGCTCGTGATTTTATTCCAACAATCGATTTCCCAAAAAGAATATATAGCTGCTATCACTTAAGGATTTCACTCCACTGACTCTGCTTCGGCGGACAGGCAGCCTCACTCCCCCATGTTGTTCTGAGTTACGTACGATACTATATGGGACCATTGAAGTATTAGGTACGTAAGCAGATTTTTTAGGAAATTTAACCCCCCCTGCCCCCTTGTCTGAGATAATTGGCGATAAAATATACTCTTCCCGAATTTATTAAAAGTAAGCAAAGCCAAGATCACCCCTCCCCCATCGATGCTTACGTAATAATTGAACGGTCCCTCCCTAATGACATCGTAAGCGTCGAATACCTACCTGAATCATTAAAGATGATCAACAATATAAGTATGGGTTTAATTATGTTGGTGGTATTCACCACGATTTATTAAGCATAAAAAGTACATAATTTATAGAATATTTTCTTTATTTATTTTTAGGTGCGTGCAGTTTAGCTTCAATTAATTTTACCCAGTTATCAAATTGCACATTATCTTCTGCAGTTAATTCGTCGCAGAATTCATCAATATCTTCATCTTTGACTTCTTCAAATTCATGTGATAGTTCATGAGTTTTTTTTTGTTTTGTCTTTTTCTGCAAATTATCTGATTTGGTTGATTCTGCTGGAACTTCATCGACTTCTTTTATAGCGATGTCATTTGATTTACTACTACTTCGTGTTCTTTTTGTTTTATTAGTGTTTAAATTAATTTCATTATTAGCACTAATCTCGGTGTTCATTTCCTCATCGTCCTTTTTATTTATTGTACTATTTTTATTCTTCTTAGCTTTTATTTTACTCGTTTCACTGTGTATATCAGTAATTTCGTTTTCAACTTCACATTTATGTTTTTTATTCTTCTTTGTTTTTATTTTACTTGCTTCACCGTCGATTTCAGTAATTTCGTTTTTAACTTCATATTTATGTTTTTTGTTCTTCTTCATTTTTATTTTACTTGCTTCACTGTTGATTTCAGTAATTTCAGATTCTTCTAATTTTTTATTTTTTGTAACTGGTTCACTAGATCTGTCGTTTTTACTTTTATTTCTTTTCCCCATCACTCTGAAAAAAAAATTAAGTATAAAGTTATTTTACAACTGTTTTAGTTTGTTTTATAAAGGCCCAGGTGGAAGTGGTAGTGCTTTGGGTCTGATTTATGATGTTACTGTTGTTTGTTTTATCTGGGTAGGGGAACCGAGACAGTGATTGCCAGGTTTAAGGTTAACGTAGATTTTAACTTATTTTCAAAGGAGTAGTTTTGAATTAAATCCGTTAAATAACACTAGAGTACTCTTTATCAGAATTCTTAATAAGAAATTTGTCAACATTTTAAAAAATATATATTATAATGGCTGTTTTTGCACAGCGGGTGTTCGTCTCTTCAAAAACCTCGAATTCCTTAGGAGAATCGGATACACTTAGTAGTTTTAATGATTGTGTCACTTTTATTTTATTTTTTGAATGTGAAAGCTAAACAACGAGCTTGTTAAAGCTTTGATGTATCATTTAAAGCAGTTATCATGGTATAAAAACATTCCATTTAGTATTTAGAGGGGGTGGGCAATCACTGAATTTTTAGAACAAATTTTAAGATTTCTTTTGCAAAACGTTATATTTACAAATATTCTTTAGATATTTGAATTGTTGCTGACTTATTTCAAAGCTAAACTACCAATGATAAATAAAAGTCGCACACTGCTACCCAATTGTTAAAATAAAGGATTTAATTGAAATAAAACTTTGCATCATTTTCTTAAGTGGGCAATCACTATCTCGATCACCCTACCTAAATAATAATATAATTGATAATTGTGGTCGCGGAAAAACCAATTGAGTAAATTTCTTAGTTTTTTAATTTAAAAAAAATATAAAAGTGAAGTAAGTAATTAGGTGGAAACCCTACGGCGCCGGCTTATCCTTGAATTTTGGGGTACCTACTTACATATTATTAACACACGCCTACTCGAAATCTGCGATCAGTTAAATAGGTAGGTAATTGCCCTAATGGATTAAGCGTGGGAGACTTCGGCATTAACGGACCGGCTCGACCAGCGTGATACCACGGTATTTAAGAAGACCGGAATATCTTTAAACTGCAAAATTATATTTCGATACTCCCACATAAATAATATAACAATAACTTTTCTCAACCGTACAAATTGAGATTTGTTTTTGTAATCTCCATAACGTGAACTATAATGTACATAATAATAAATTCTGGTAGTAAATACAATTTTTGATTTAAAGTCAAGAAAACAAGCATTGCGAAGACGGAAAACAGTAAAATGATTTCCATAACCAGTTCTTCTATTTCAAGCAAGCACACCTGTAGTTGAGGTTAGCTATAAACATTAAGTGCCTTCATTTGAACACTATGAATTGGCTCAAGCCGGGAGAGTTTTATGTTTTAAATACTTAGACGTAAACAAATCTACATGCCCTGAAGAATTTGGAAACAAAACAATTATGTAATGATGTACCATATTACGGAAAAGAATACACTAGGTAAATAGTAAATACTTGACAAAAACTTGGATGAAATAGGTAGGTATTACATATCTAAATCTGGAGGTGCGGTTCCACAGATGAAGGCCGAGTAGGCAGGTAAGGTCATAGGCGTAGCCAGAGGGGGTTCTGACCCACCCTCCACCCTCCCCCCACGAAAAGTTAAGATAAAATTAATAAGCTAGTAGCTGGCAAGTAGTTGTATGAAAAACGTCTCTATGCGAGTAGGTCACTTGATGGTAAGTAAAATTGTCGCTGATGCGTTGCCCGTTTTCTCTTATTAAAATAATTTGCTATTAGATTCCTAAAGTACATATTATGTATTTGAGGGTTTTTAACGATAAAATACTATAAATAGAAAATAATTGAGCTAGCCAAGAGCAAGACCAGCACAAAATTTATGTGTGACAAACATGCAAGTTCATTTTCATTCTTAGTATTTGTATTGATTAGTAGTCGAACTTGACATTTTAACCCCAGCTGAGCAAACTACCACCTAAGCTATAAGTAGTAACGCATATAGTAGGTATGCGCTGTGTGTTCATAAATTTTACCTGTCTACGTTAAAAATACACGCTTACTCGGTAAAATTTTATTAATTCTGAATGTACCGCTCTCGGATTTAATTAGCCCGACTTGATTGACACAGACGACCGCTTCTGAGCGTGGGTTGTGTAGATCAGTGGCGACAGTGAATGTACTCTGAAGTTAGTTAACCAAGGCAAATTAAAAATCTGCCAAATTCGCTGATAAATACTTTTTAACAAAACTTTATCTTAACTCAGTTGATTCCCTGGCAACTGAGAGATAGTTTAGATATAGAGAAACACCACGCGAATGCTATATTGGTACAAGTAGTTCGTATTCACATAAAACAGAAGTTGTTCTATAAACAACGTTATTAACAAGTGTTATTTATTAGCAATATAAGTGATAGATAAACAATCAGCCAATCATTGAGATAAGAAAAAATAAACCAAGTTTACGTAATAGAGTGAGGTCGGCGCGCTCTCGTGTTATAACGACTGGCGGGCGAGCCACCCGCCACCCACTATACTCGTCGCAGAGCGCCAACAACCGCAGTCTAACAGCAAACCTAATAGGTATACACCGCTTTGTGAAGCGGCACGCTCGCGTCACGTAGTTTATCTCGCGACTCGTCTACTTTTTGTTTCGAATTTGAAAT
This sequence comes from Cnaphalocrocis medinalis, assembly GCA_014851415.1. NCBI lineage: Eukaryota > Metazoa > Arthropoda > Insecta > Lepidoptera > Crambidae > Cnaphalocrocis > Cnaphalocrocis medinalis. The sequence goes on along the minus strand of CM026289.1, from coordinate 4,606,359 downwards.
TATAAGTGCAAGATGGCAGAGAAGCAATATATTTTGGGCATGGATATTGGCACAACTTCAGTAAAAGTGTGCGTTTACGATCCCTGTACTAAGGAATTGGTGGCAAAGCAAAATAAGGATACCGCAGCTAATATACCAAGCGATCAAGGTATCGAAGGTAACAAGCAGGATGTTCCTAAAATAGTATCAGCAGTCCACTACTGTGTCTCCCGGCTTCCAAGAGATGTTTTGCGACATGTTACAAAGATCGGTGTATGCGGTCAAATGCATGGTGTCGTATTATGGAAAAATGGGTAAGTAATTATTTATTCTAAAGTCTGCAAAAAGTTACAATAAAAAATTGTGTTTCAGTGTTTTAAAAATCAATGAAATTTTAATTTACCTACTTTATTATTTACAGAGCATGGGAAAAAGTGGAAAAGGATAATGTGGTGATTAGATTTGAAGCTATAAGGGAAAATATGTCGGCGCTGTATACCTGGCAAGATACACGATGCAAGCCGGATTTTTTGGATTCCTTACCAAAACCTGAGTCGCACCTTAAATGTTACTCTGGGTATGGATGCGCAACTCTTTTATGGATGCTGAAGCACAAACCTGACAAACTGAAACAGTTTAACTGTGCAGCAACTGTGCAGGACTTTGTAGTCGCTATGATCTGTGGTTTAGAGAAACCTATAATGTCTGATCAGAATGCTGCTAGCTGGGGGTATTTTAACACAGAAACTAATGAATGGAACAGTGAAATATTAAACTCTATTGGCTTTCCAGTTAACCTTCTTCCTGAGATTGTAAAAAGTGGACAAATTGCAGGGAAACTTAGCTGTCCCTGGAATGGCATTCCAGAAGGAACTCCAGTAGGCGCTGCTTTAGGTGACCTTCAATGCTCTATTTTAGCCACGCTTGAGAGTGAGCATGATGCAGTTTTGAATATTTCAACATCAGCTCAACTTGCATTAGTCGCGAAAAGTATCACAGATTTGGGATGTAGCACTGTTGAGCATTTGCCTTATTTTAACAATAATTATTTAGTGGTAGCTGCTTCATTGAATGGCGGAAATATTCTAGCGACATTTGTGAAAATGCTGCAGCAATGGATGATTGAGTTCGGTTTCCCTATTCCTCAATCTAAAGTCTGGGAAAAGTTAATTGCGCTTGGTTTAGCGGCGCCTCCTACTACGACAATGAAAATTATCCCGCATTTACTGGGCGAGAGACATAATCCAGCAGCTAAAGCAGCAGTTGAGAATATAGACCTATCAAACATTCAACTTGGACAAGTTTTTAGAGCTCTTTGTGACAGTTTAATTGAAAATTTACATTTCATGATGCCTAAGGAGATACTTGTAAATGCAAATATCAAAAGGATTGTTGGGAATGGTTCAGGATTATCCAGAAATGCAGTTTTACAAAGAGCTGCAGTACATTACTATAGTTTGCCATTAGAATTCACTTCTGGTGGTGATGCTGCAAAGGGGGCTGCTGTAGCCGTAGCATAAACATAATCAAGTATTTTATTAAATAATGATTAAAGGTAACCAAAGAATAGTTTAGGCAAAGCACTGAACATGGGTACCCCAAATGCAGAACATGTATCAAACATAGTAAGTATATTTAAGCATTAATAACATAATAATTTAACTATGGGAGAGCCACTCTTCGGCATGAATGGGCAGGCTCGACCGCGGTGATACCACAGTCTTACAGACCACACCGGCGCGGACCGGTGAAGCAGCGACTGCGTTGTGTTTCGTCGAAATTTAATATTTTATACAACTGTAAAACATTCCATAGATCAATCCTTCAGTTAGAGGTTCACACTGGAGCAGTGAGTACCTACAGGAGAATCTCCGGTGATGAACCAGTAAAAGTCATTGGTTAAAATCACCAGAGATTAATTGATTAATCTCCTGTGAAATATTAAACCTGTAATAGTGTATGATAGTTTTAATTTTTATTATTTGGTGTTATTATTCAATACTTTTAACTATTTAGGTACCTATTTAACAAGTATTTATACTACAATTTTATTCACTATGTTAAAAGCCTCTATAATTTTTAGCATAATGTTATAATAATGTTTATTGCCAGTTTCAGCCTTTAGAAGAAATATCTTTTAAATATTATACCGTACCATCAAAAAAACTAAAAATAAAAAAAAGTCAGTTACATCAGAAACAGACTCTTCAACAACAGGTTACATTCATATTAACCAAAGAAATAATGTTAAGTAATGACACAATAATATTGTAAAGTTTGTGATTTTTACATGAAAATTTAAAACGACAATTAATTAAAATATATAATATTATTGATTATTGAATACGGCACACTTTGTCAGTTGGCCAGCTTTTTTATCTTCATAAATATTCTGATAGTGTTGATTAAATGTGTAATGAATTAAAGTGTGTATTATTATTATAATCTCCAATTAAAGTCTAGTCAAGAAAAAAAATCACTAGATTAGCTTAATTTTAGTTTTAATCCTCTAGTGAATTATGGGAGAATAACTGGAGATCTCTTAATTACTGGCGAATCCAATTTAATTTGTCGAAATCGTGCTCCGGTGCAGTGCAGACCACTAAATTCAAACTTCAAAGTATATGTATGTATCTAAGTCTTAGAACAATAAAGAGTTATTATTCTAAGATCTAAGTTATTTTTAAAATAAAATATTTTATTCTATTTAACTTTGTTTCGGGAGAGTAGTTTGCCATATATGGCGCTTAACGAGACCTGTCCCACTCCGCGTGTAGGTATCGAACTTGTAAGTACATGCGGCGGCCCCTCCGAAGGGACCAATCAGTAGGGCCTCACGAGCGAGCGGCGACGCGCGCGCGACTTTTATTTGTGGCTGGCCAAAGGACGAAGATCTGTTTTTATATGCTACTAGCGGCCGCCCGCGACTTCGTCCGCGTGGAAAAGTAACTTTTTACCCCCCTTTCAACCCCTTACAACCCCCTTTTCGCAATAAAAAGTAGCCTATGTTCTTTCTCAGGGTCTAGATTATCTGTATACCAAATTTCATTTAAATCCGTTCAGTAGTTTTGGCGTGAAAGAGTAACAGACAGACAGACAGACAGACAGACAGACAGACAGACAGACAGACAGACAGACAGAGTTACTTTCGCATTTATAATATTATAGTACGGATTGTTGTAAACAAAATAACATTTTTAGTTGGATATAACTAGTTGAGTTACCAAAATTAATATTAACGTAACATAAAACATCATAGGTGAGCAACAGAATAGCAGGTAGGTATACAATATTGGTATTGCAATATTTAACTGAATTTCGATCTGTTTCGTTTTGTTTATGGTAGGTAGGTATATCTTACCACCTGCATTTTACCTCAAAATACATAATAATAATATGAATCTCTCAACACAAAATACTTACATTAGTACAAGTTATAGCCAGGTATGTAGTTACCTACAACACAATCTAGGTATCTGGGCTGATTTTACCAATACTCTTTTTTTTTTTTTTTTTTTATGTTATAGGTAGAAGACGAGCAGGCGGATCACCTGATGGTAAGCAATTGCCGCCGCCCATGGACACATGCAACACCAGTGGAGTCACAAGTGCGCTGCTAACCTTTTATCCCCTTCCCCCCCGATGGGCCTCCGGTACCCTCACTCACTCGGCGAAACACAGCACAGGAGCTGCTTCACGCCGGTTTTCTGTGAGGCAGTGGTATCACTCCGGTCGAGCCGGCCCATTCATGCCGAAGCATGGCTCTCCCACAATTAAACTCAACGAAGCAACGCTTTTAATTATTTATTAAGTAAGATTACTCATATTATTTTCTTAAAGAAGACAACCCTGATATTGTCGGAAAAGGTACGAGTTACGCGATAGAAAGAGAACGCACTTCTAGGTATAAATATTTGTAGGTGTTGAACGCTGGGCGGACGGAATTTCGTTATATTATAGTAGTATGAGTCTTTATTTCCATAAACGGTTTTTAGAAGTGGGTTTTCTTGTACTATTAAGTATTCTGTGGCTGTACGTATAATAACATTGCAAAAGTGTTTTTCTGTTTAGTAATTTATAAGCATTTTCGTTGTCCTGGGAAGTTACCTCTTATTATTTTAATTAGGGATGAGTGAAAGTATTATAAGCATAAGGGTAAACAAATACAATCAGAAAGATCCAAGCTATCGGGGGATAGCTTAATAGTTCGGAAAGTTACATGTGTTATTGTGAGTCAACCATAAAAGATAGACATAATGCTGTTGTGGGATAATTTTTGTTTATTTATGTAGAATAATTCCGTCATACATGATTTCTATGTAGCTCTAACCAATAAGGCTACACATGCGACGGAAGTTTAAAAAATGGAGTAGATCTGCCCACTTTTCCAACACTTCCCCTAAGGTAAGTACAACATTATTGTGTATTTATAGATGAATAAGGAATAAAAGTAGCTATTATAATCGTCTCGCATTGTTTGTTTACCCAGGAATTCATTAAAGCTAAAGCTAATCTCAACAAATACAATTTTACTTACGATCAAAGGACTGCGTGGCACACCGTTCTACGTAGAATTAATAAGAAATTAATACAAAACACAAACAGAATTAGGTAATTTACAAATATTCTGTATTTATTTTGGTAATTGCACTTTGCACTTTTGCAGGGTGTTTGTTTGCAGGTTATCTTTTTTTTCTTCACGCTTGACCACAGATATCAGATATACACTCCCCCTTATGTCAACCCATTGACTTAAATATATAGACCGGGCCTATTGTCCTATACAGAAATCAGTTATACAAATACCATGCGTGTCGACGTGGAGTTCTCAAAACTATTGTTCTCTCTATCTAACTCAGCCTTGATTTCATAAGTGGAAAGAGATGACACTATTTCATTCAGCTCTATAATCGGAAAAATTGTCATTTGACAACCACGTTAATGCCTAATGCGGCCAAAAAGCCATGTTTAGTTACAGTTTTCTGAAGTACATGAAGTGTCAACTCACCGTTTCTTCCGACAAAAATAACTAATAATTTCTTTTCTTTTGAGAACTCGTTGTCCACATTACACAGGATATTGAAGAAACATTTAATCATTATGCCCAAGTGTAGTGTTATAGGATGTGACTCAAGGAAAAGCGAAAATCAGCAAAGATTAACATTGCACCGGTATGTTATATTTTTTTCTAATTATTATAAAATGTTCATTATATTTATAGAAACTTTGAATGTTTTACACTTTTGTTTCCCCGTGTGATTCTATCCGTGTGTTTTCAGTCCATAATTATGCTTCATTTTGAATATTTTTATGTTATAAAAATTCGTGAGTTTTATACTAGGGTTGTAGTAAAAACATCGATAATATTTTACGATGAAGATAAACCTTTTATGCTAAGCGATGAATTTCACTTTGGGGATTATTGTAATAATTTGATTTTGATCACATATCGTAAACTCGTCAATTTGAGATTGTTATTAATGATACCGGTATTTCATACCTACTGCTACGACCTCCCGTTTTTATTCACTGAGCTACCATTGCCCTACCTCTATTATTAAGAGTAGATAATATCATTATAATCTTATCAATAATACCATAATTTTCTTACTTACAGATCTCTTTCTACAAACTGCGACGAACTGAACTCAGGAAGATAATATCACTACAAGCTCTACTACCTACTACCACCATAATTGTAAATTGAATACATATCTGTATACCTAGTTGTAGTGGACGAGGTGAAGGAAAGAAAACTCGGTATTAGAGAGTAACGAAATACTTATTTAGCGGTCACAGACCAAACTATTAAAATAATTAAAATTACGAGTTAGATGTGCGCGTTAGGTGTTCCTTGTATGCAGTGGCGATCCGGATGTCCGTTGAGTCGATTTCCGCGACGTCATCGGCGCCTCCCATTGGTCCGCTTGTGCGATATCACGTTATGAAGCACCAATGAGAGCGGACGCATATCATGCGATAAAATTCGTTGATTGGAATGATTGGTTCTATGATCCTGGTGTTGCCGCTATGATCCTGGTGTTGCCGCAACACTAGTTAAGTTTAATTTTGCAATAAAAAGATCTATATTATCTATTACATATTAAGAGCATAATTATTACCTACTTCAAGAAGACTTGTAAACTTTGTGCAATAAAGAGTACCTATCTATTTATACTTTGATTTTCATTTAACCAGTAACTTAAGCTTCTAATCAATCAATTTTACGAATGTCATTTTAGGCTTTCAAATTAGGATTTGAGACGAGTTCTGTCAAAACAACTTCCAACGGTCTCAAACGAAAGAATGGTCACTTCAAATTACGAAATGACGTTCTCAATCGTTTGGTTGAGTCTCAAAATTACTTCAATACTCAATGCTTTATTTGCGTTTCACTTCAAATTAGACCCCCAGTCAGTATCGACTTGACAAATTATGATATCGATAAAGCATTATCAACAGAGCAGCACTAAAATAGCTGTCAGTCCGCCATTTTATGTTCTAAACCGGCACGTTTTTTTTGTAGGTATTTCTGCTCTATATATATAACTCATTGTGTCAACCTGACAATGCTTTTTTTTATGCTATAGCACATAAAATTATATCACAAAAAAATGTCGTGCTCATATACATAGCATTACAAAAACTGTCTGCGTGGATATGTTAAACAGCTGATTGTCATTTTTGTTTGACATAAAAACTACTGTCATTTTAGATTTGTGTGGAAGTTGCAAATTTCACTATTTACCGAAAAATGGTACCGTTACAAATTAATATTTAGATTTTAGTAAACTCAGCGGAATTTATTACAACTGAACATTTGAGAAATTATACGGACACGATGGATATTCCGGCTGCAGAAGGGAATTTGTTGGAACAACCGAAGGAAGAAGCTATTCCGGTTCGAAACCCGCTGATCAAAATGCGTACGTACGTGTTGGCGCTGCGGCCGTGGTCGCTGAGCGCGAGCCTGCTGCCGACGCTGCTGGGCGCGGCGCTGGCGTACCGGCTGCCCGGCGACAGCGGCTTCAGCTGGCCCGCGCTGCTGCTGACGCTGCTCACAGTGGTGCCCGTGCACGGCGCCGGCAATGTGGTCAACACCTATTTCGACTTCGTCAAAGGAATCGACAACCGTAAATCTGACGACAGAACTTTAGTTGACCATATTTTGAGCATAGATGAAGTTGTGTCTTTGGGAGCTATTTTGTATTTGGCTGGATGTGTGTGTTTTGTTCCTCTAGTCATTTTGTCCCCAGCCCGCATGGAGCACTTGGCTCTGGTTTACTTTGGAGGTTTGTCATCATCTTTTCTTTATACTGGTGGTATTGGTTTAAAATATATAGCCCTTGGTGATATTCTAGTCCTTGTTATTTTTGGGCCTGTCTCAGTTGTATTTGCCTTTTTAGCTCAGACTGGAAGGGTGGATTGGCCTATAATTTACTATGCAATACCACTGGCTTTAAACACAGAGGCTATTTTACACAGCAATAACACAAGGGACCTAGAAACTGACTGCAAAGCTGAAATTGTTACATTAGCCATACTAATAGGCAGAACAGCATCATATTTACTTTATGCTTTTTTGTTGTTCACACCATACATTATGTTTGTGGTGGCATCAGTTCGTTGTTCCCTGTGGTTCCTCTTGCCTATGCTTACTTTACCCAGAGCATTTGAAATTGAACGAAGGTTTAGAAGTCCTGAAACAATGAGATATGTTCCAAGGCAGACTGCAAGACTTAATTTTTATTTTGGTATGTTATATGTGATTTCTTGTCTTTTTGGTAACAGACTTCCATTCCTTTTGCGATAGAAGGCTGATTCTGAGGCAGAGTGTACTTAAAGAAATCTTGAATTTTCATCTTATTATATGGTGAACATGTCATAACATTAATGTTTTATATCTTTCACAAATTACTGTTAACTGTAATGATGAGGCAGATTTTTAAATCTCTATTTATAAGTTTAGCTTGCAAGATCAAAATGAATGAGCTTATTATTGTTATCAAGTACTATTCTTAACTGCTCTGTATCATGGTTGTGCTAGTCTCTAATAAACTTCCACAACAAACAGGAAGTAGCATAAATTTAATCAAGTTTTTCTCTAGCACCAAATATATACTAAGTACCTACCCAATACAAATTTGGGTCCATGTTGTATGAATTAAACATAAGGAGGGAACCATTGCTGTCTCCATCTAACTAGACTGAACATATCATTGGTGAATAGACAGCCTAGTTTTATCTTTATGTTAATGTCTTTGTTAAGTTATTTGAACCAAGTATTAATATTTATTATGTATTGAGGAAGAGATGGGCAGTAGTTGATAGCTAGCCTTTTTTATACAAATGAAAAAGCAGTGGTGAATGAGTAGTATAGGAGGTACTATTTTAAGTAGATACATCATTTATATCAGTTCAGTTAAGTTCTTCGATTAGTCTCTTTGATCCAGTTGGTTCCTACTCTTAGTAATAGTGGAATCTTTCTTATTCATTGAACTGCCATGTCTCGATACCAAGGTGTGTCCAAACACACACAGCAGCAGGTAGCATACCTGGGACGCTGATTAGCAGTATAATATTAGGTAAAGACATTCTGCATAGCAACAGCACTTGATTACTGTGCTGTTTGAACACACCTAAGTGTAAATTATTATTAACTTATATTTTAATACATACACATTGGTTATTGTTAAATTAAACTGAACTGATATCACTGAGAACAGCTTATATGTAAGATATTTACTGATGACAGGAAAAGGGATCCAATAATCAACAGAATGCTTTGTTATTGAAGTAATCATGTCGCGTCGTCAGTAAATGCGTTAAAAAGCATAATTTGAACTATTGAGTCTCAGGATAAGCATACTATGACAATAATTTATTTAAGAGTTATTAATAGGCAAATATATTTATTATTTTATATGTTGTTTTAATTATGAACTGCTATTAATAATTTATAAGTGACATACACATAAAACGAAGGGGAAAACGATTAAAACCATGCATTATAATTATTACTTTATTGACATATTAATCCTCTTCTTCATAATATAAAGATAAATACAAGTCAAATTATACTATACAAGTGAGACCATGTAATTTTAGAGAAATGGACTTAATTAGGAATGCCCGTACTATAATTCAGTATGCTGACAGACTTGGCAGTGACTGGATAATTTTTAATTGAGAATACAATGTGATTATACTAATGATATTACAAATACTACTCTACTAATTCCAGCGCTCCGACGGAAATCCATTTCGAATGACAACGTTAACTAATGTAAAGGAACAAATCACATAATCGATAATGTAATTAAAATAATGTTGGCTAAAGAAATCTAAACATAATATCACTATAATATGTGAATAGTTAATCAAATTCATAAAATAAATTCATTTATCTACTCTTTCCATTTTGCACAAAAATAAAATGTCTTGAACACTCCATTAACACCTAAACGTTTCCATGTATTTAAAAGTATATCATTCATTAGTTAAACTAATGATAGGACTAATCAATTTATAACAGAAATGACTTGCATGCGATTGTCGCAATAGAGATTTTTTCTTTAAAATGCAAGAAGACAAATTGTTTCCATGCTAATACATACATTATAGTTGGTGTGTTTATTTAAGACAATTTGGGGTCAACTTTCTTAACAAGCACCTCATCATGGACTGGAAGAATCATACTATTTAGGCCTTTCCATTATTACCTTGTTGTGATGTTAAAATATTTTATTATTTTACATTTCTTAAAGACCGATTTATCCGAACACATTTAAGTGTCGATTATAATGCTGCCAAATCAACGCTAAAATTATAACATCACAGAAAAATCAGAGTGTTATACATAATAACATTACAATTACCATAAAAGAATTTTAACGTAAGGCGGATCGACGGCGGGCCTCGGGCACGGTGCAGCGTTGAATCAACACAACAGTTACCAATATTGAGTCACGATTGAGTTACGATTCGCTTCATCACTTGCGTTTTCAACTGCACGAAACTTGCGCACTACATAACATACTTAGAATAATCTCACATTCATGCATCTGGACAAAAGTCCTTAAAATGCTGGATATATCCAGATTTTAGTCTTTATATATGTTTTAGATTATATACATCAGACTTAAGTATTGGCTGTGTTCTTACGAAGTCGATCCTTTCTTTTCGCGTTGCCATTGACTGATCTTCTCTTTGAGTTCCGTTGCTGCAAAAGAAAATAATACAGTTACACTCCTCATTCAATGTTTCATCAAGTCTCCACATTTTAAAGTCTTTAATTGTCCAAGCGCGTTTTATGAGAGAAGAAAAATGTTAACATGAATTAGTGTTGATTAATGGTACATACCTGGACGCAGTTGATCCTCGGAGAGCGGCTGCCGGTTGAACGGGTCCGTCGCGCTGTTGAGCAGGTGGCGCAGGATCACCGACCGGTCCATCACCTGCGCACAAACGTGGTGAGCGACGCCAACATGCGATATCATTCAAACAACCACATCCATCAACAAACTTGTGAGAATAAACCATGGCGCCACTGCGGCTTACGTCACAGTGATATGGTAGCCCCGTTTGTTAGTCCTGGCATAGGAACCTCGTAAGTAACCGTATTATGTCCGAAAAGCCGTTAAGTGCATTAAATTGATTATGAATATTCAAAATTAGTTTATAGGTAGGTAAATAATAATTACAAGATCGAAAACTCAAAATTAACCAACTGCAGTTAACGCCCTTTTAGATATAACACGGCAGCAGTTCCTCAAACATTCGTTTTTACCCGACTACGGCAAAGCAAAAGGAGGGTTATGATTTTGACAGGCTATGTATGTATGTATGTTCATCTGTTTCCACGTAACTTCTTACTATTTGAAACTGTTAGCCATTTCCTTTGGTGGCAATCTTATATTGGTACTACATAGGTGCCTACTGGTTGTAGTAAGAGTATCAATTTTGTACACATTTTTAATTACCTTTCCGGATGGCAAATATACAGGGTCTGTCATGAGCGTGTCCATGAGTGGGTCTCTGAACTCCTCGGGGGCGTCAGCAAACTCGTCACTCTTTTGTTGATTTGATACTGAAAAAAAATAGTAATACCATTTTATACTTTTTTCAGAAATGTTGTATAGATTCTTATTGATTAAATAACTATTGAATTGATAGGTATCAATAAATTGTATCCGTTACCCTTTTAAATGATTCTTGATGTTATAAAAAATACCTTCAGTCATTTTTGTAGAGCAAATTATAAGTAGTAAAAAAAATTACTATAATAATAATGATAGCTAAATTACCTGCGATTTGAAATGCATTGTCAGCGAGCGCCTTGAAGCGCTCGATCTCGGTGGGAGTCTTGATGCAAGATTTTCCCAGCCTTAAAGCCGCTTCCTCAAACAGCTCTTTGCGGAATGATCTCTGAAAACGCATCCAATCCACATTATGAGCAATTTCTGTAGGAATGTGTTGTGCAACGAAATTTTAGAAAATATATTTTTTTTCTTTTCGGCGCTGCACAGTTTGTGCATTGGCCACTCACTTCAGAATATGTTGGCCTCCCCTTATGTACGTACAGCCACACATCAAAGTATACAAAACTATAAAATTTCTTCAATCGACCCTCATCTTACTGTCATACGTATTAGGTTCAGATAGATATCAATTCGAGGAAATTTGACAGTTTGTGATAATCTGATGTGTGTCTGACTGTACCGTGGACCATACCGTAAAGTTTTCTTAACTTCTTCCTATTAAACTAACACACTAGCACGGACTGACGCCCAGGGCGATCTTGAAGGTGGGTTTTTAAGTAAATATGTGTTTGACGTAACGTATAGTCAAGTAGCGTTTAAACTTTGATTTATAATTATGTGGAGTAAACTGACAGATATCAATGCGTCATCCTCATACATTATCACTCAATTTGACAGATGCAAAATGTCAAAATGTATAGAAACTTGACATTTGCATCTGTCAGTTTACTCCACATGATTAAAAATCAGAGTATACCTACCTCATCGGCCGCGAGCGCGGCGTGGAACTGCGGCGAGTCCAGGTGCAGGTAGATGTCGACGAGCTGGCTGAGCAGCCGGCGCGGCTCCCAGCCGTACTTCTCCGGCCGCCGGACCTGCACGACACAACGCAATCAATTATCTATAATCATCTGTCAACTACACACCATCAACTAGTTCCCAAAAATCATGTGTGTTGAGCATTTGTTTTACAGAAAATCTTACCCTGACGGACTTTTCACACGGCAGTCCAGTTTTTTGCAGGATCCCTGTTTGATGGCGAATGAGATTATATGCTAGCATGTTGGATCCTGCCTAGCATATAAACTCATTCGCACTCAAGTGGGATTCGGCAGAAAAAGGGATCCTGCAAAAAATTGGTCTACCATATGAAAGACATGTGAAAGAGTGACAAGAAACGTGAAAAACAAAAAAAAATGTACTTAAATAATAATTATTTCTATTCCCGACTATTATAACTTTCAAACAAAATTCAAATGGGTTCATCCGCTCGGGAGCTACGATGCCAATACAGACACGTCAAACTTATAAAACCCCGTCGACTTTGCATCGGGGGTTAAAAATTAGGGGGCTTTAGCTTTTTTGAGGGAAAATTAACTAGCATGAATGTTACCTTGAGGTTCTTGCACTTGGGCCCGCAGAGCTGCTGCAGGTTGAAGTTGAGCATGGAGGCGAGCCGGTCCACCAGCTCCGCGCGCAGGAACGGCTCCTTGATCTCCACCGTCAGGTACTCCAGCATGTCCACCGTCTCTCTGCAACGCAACCATTACCTCACGTTAGCAGTCGAACATAACCGTGGGAGAGCCACGCTACGGCACGAACGGGCCGGCTCGACCGGAGTAATACCACGTCCTCACCGAAACCCGGCGTGAAGCGGTGCATGCGTCGTGTTTCGCCTCAAGAGTGAGGGTACCGGAGGCCCAATCCAGGGGAAGGGGGATTAAAAGATAGGCAGCGCACTCGTGACACCACTGGTGTTGCAGGTGTCCATGGGCGGCGGTAATCGCTTCATTAGCAACCCACGCTCGTCACTGCTGGACATAGGTCTCCCCCAATGCACGCCACCGCTCCCGATTTTCGGTCACTCTCATCCAGCTCACTCCAGCCAGCCTTCGAATGTCGTCATCCCATCTTGCAGCAGGGCGTCCAACACTACGTTTACCGAGTCGCGGTCTCCACTCAAGGACTTTATGGCTCCAACGGTTGTCAGTTCTGCGGCTAATGTGACCAGCCCACTGCCACCTCAGTTTGCTAATTCGGTGGGCTACGTCGGTGAGTCTGGTTCTCTGTCGGATTACATCATACTGTCATTACATGTTAGTAATCGCTCACCATCCACTGATCCGTCTGCTCGTCTGCCACCTAGAACATGAGCAACAAACAGGCGTAGGTACCTGGCGAGCGTGAGGTAGGAGCGGCACTGGCGCTCGTCCTGCGCCAGCGCGCCGCGCGCGCGCCTCCGCGCCCGCGCCGCCCGCGCCCGCGCCGCCCTCCTGCGCCTCGTGGATGCGCTTCAGGTACTGCGGTCATAACACATCATGTCATCATGCTACACTCACCGACAATATGGTTTTTTGCTACAATGGGGGCTATCGCGTGTGACAAATCCGCTAGACGTACTGATACTTCATTAGTTGTTAAGTGACATTTTGTCATCTCACATCAAATATAGCCAATCACCGTGAAGATGGACCTCAGTTCTACAGTACGCCATCTAGCAGATTTTTTACACGCGATAGCCCCCATTACGGTAACATGATGAAAATATTCATATTTTATAAAAATATAGCTAAATAAGTAAAAAAAAGTAAAGTAACAGCCTATTTACTGTGCCACTGCAGAGCAAAGGCCACCTTCATAGAAATCAAGACATCGCTACTATGATGAGATTAGGCTAAATCACCACACTTGCTCGTAACACGCCAGCCGCCAATGTATGGAGCGTATTGGGCTTTCCAAAAATATGTGTTTTCAAAGTTGTGATATCTCGAGTGGTTTTTAAATTATTGGAAAAGTCAAATGATAATGAAGTAATTCTTTCAACAAGCAGGTATTTTGATTATGACCCTCAATAAAAAAAACAAATACCGTATTTTCACCTGCACGTTTCGGATAGGCTCTGAAACGTGTAACATAATTCAGTTGATCCCGTTAAAGAGTTGCGAAGGTCAGACAGAAAGAAGTCGTTGCATTACCAGACTCCCCAAATTCGAAGAGACAGCTTTGAAACAGGCTGGAAGACTTTGACCACTCCTTAATACTTTTATGAGTATTATGTAAGCATGTTTTCACACCACGTTTTCTTTTACCGGCAACCTAGTCGTATTAACATGCACAAATTCGCACTTCATAAAAATAATTGTTAGCTTATATGGCTCACCGTAAGGCATTCGTCTAAAAGGAATGTGGTGTCATTCATGAGCATGTTGATGAACTTGACGAACTGTCGGCCCGAGCGGGACTCCTTCACGATCGCCTGCGGGGAAATAAGTAAAAGTCAATAACAGACATACAACAATTTCATACATTGACTTGATTCTGTGATAACAGACGAATACTACAAACAAAGCTGATACAAAAGGACGTGCAATACTATAAAAGGTGCATATACTATGCATATATATATGCATATATATATGCATATATATATATATATGCATATTATGCATATTTATGCATATATATATATGCATTTACATCCCTTTCACCACGTCTTCTACAAACCATTCTGAAAAACATTTGTTCTGTCTTTTGGGAATTCATCGATCATTTTTCAACTCTCCATACATAATAGCCAAGTCATGTGACCGACTTTATTATTATAATGAAAAGTTGAAGTTTTATATGCGAATTTCCAAAAGTCAAAGTACAAATGTTGTTCAGAATGGTTGGTAGAACAAGTGGTTAAAGGGAAGCACATTTATCTTTAAGGCAAGAGTGAACAGGCATCTTCTAGGCAAACGCGTGTCATCCTAGACCTCATCGTCGCTTTCCATCAGGTGCGATTGTGGTCAAGCGTTGGCCTATAGTCTAATAAAAAAAAAATTACATATACACCCTTTATAAATAGTACAAATACCGTCGTATTTATCTAAAATTGTCGACGGGGACATAACATGGAGCAGTGAACATCAGAACGCATCATAATCGCATTGGAGTCGATAATTTATGAAAATAATAATAATAAATTGAGACAACATCACATACATCGTCCTGATCCCAAACTAAGGTTTTCCCTTGTGCTATGGAAACCAGAAAAGACGAAGGTACCACAAACACCCAGACCCAACACAAATATCTGTTTCATCAACAAACATTTGTATTGGTATGGGAATCGAACCCGCGACCCTAACGTCTCAATCGGCGCTCAAACCATTGCCCAAATGAACTCTGCAAATTCCGATGACTGACGCTGAACCAACCTGTTTATGAATAGGCCGTTCCCACATGCCCTTCAGGATGATGCTGATGTGGAACCGGATCGTGAACTTGTCGTAGAACTCTGTGCTCTGGCCGGTGGTCTCGATGTCGGTGTAGAACTTCATGAGCGCGCTCGGCAGCGCGGTCTGCGACATCGGGTGGTCCATGAACTTTTCGTACACGTTCTTCAGCTTCAACGGCACTGAGAGATTGATCACAAACAACACCTCCACTATCTTTGCTACAAGATACGGGTTTTTGATCAGGTGCGAGTTGCAAATGGCGCTGAGCAGCCACGTTATTATCGGGTCCTCGATGTAGTCCGCGACTATTTGAGGGACGTATCTGGAAATAAAATTGTGTTCATTTAACAGAATATAATACTAGGACTAACAATATTCTTCTTTAATCGAAATAGGGACTACAGCGTATGGAAAATCCGCTAGATGGCGTACCAACTTCAAGCTTATTGGATACGTTTCGATGTGACATATCAAAATGACAACAAGACACGTGCACTAACTAAAGATGGTAACACTTTGTATTTACTAACAGTCTTTGTATTTGCCTTGTTAGTAACAGGGTACATAAAGTTGAAAATGGCATTAGTTGGAAACCACAAATGCTGCTGAAATTGGACCACAGTATTACAGCGCCATCTAGCGGTAGCCCGTTCATTCATCAGTGTAAGTACAGTATAGAATGCAACTCACTGGACGGCAAAGAGCATGAACTCTGCGATGTCCTCGACGTACCACTCGGGCGTCGCGCGGAAGGCGCCCGCCAGCAGCCCCGTGCCGGTGCGGGCTGCCTCCAGCTGCACACAACAATACATTGACTTACTTTGATTCATTTATAATGTGCACTTAAATAAGGTAACAGAAATTTAACTGCAGCAAACTGCATCACTCCCTGGGTTGAAAGTCGTATTGGGTTTTAGTTGAGGTAGTTGACAAGGAATGGAGGCTAACGCGTGTGTGAAATGTCAAAATGTTACTAAACGACCAATTACGTTGAAGTTGGACCTCAGTGTACACGTACGCCATCTAGCGGATTTTCACACGCGGTAGCCCCCATTGTTCTATGTAGTTTCCTAGGACAGCTCTGATGCAATAAATGATGCAAAAAAAGGGAGGAGAACTCAGATTCGGTTCTTGTATCGTCCGACAGATAACATACAGAATTTTTGCCAGCGGCGTGAGTCACGGCGGCGGGTACGCACCTGTCTTGTGAGGAGGGCGCACACGGACGAGTAGAACTGCACGCTCCGCCGCATCACCTCGCCGTCCAGCAGCGCCGTCTCCGCGCACTGCTTAGATCTGACAAGGACAACAACAGGTTACATCTCACACCGGCCACCGGGCGAGGCCACTAGGCTAGCAACGAACACAGTAAACAGGCATGTTGACACCATACTTCGGAAATAAAATAAACGATTGAACGTGATCACTAGAGTGGGTCATTACCCAAATATTGTAAATCATTTTATTGACATCTCTTCTTCAAAAATCATTGGCTCACTTAGTAATTTTTCATAAACTTCATAAGCTATGTTACTTATATTATGTTTGCTATTTATTTATAAGATAAATCATCTTATACTTCAAAGTTTAGTACAGATAGTACTTCTTCTCATTTCGGATTAAGTTCTCTGTTAACAGAAATATTATAACCACATTGCGATAACAATTATGTACCAATAACTTCTATCTCATAGAAAATCCCATTAAACTTCATTTTTATCTAAGACAATGTTAAAAAACCCCAAGTTTAATGACACTTGACTTATTGGTGCATTATTGTCGGTATACCTACCTACAATAGCGGTTATAAACGCGAACGAGTATATCAGTTCTGCAAAAAGAAAATACTTTACAAAAAATATACACTTTTAAACTATTGAATTATAAAGCCGATTGATTTTAGAAAAGCGCCTATATTTTACAAAGATTGTTATTTATTGTTAAAATTAAGACATTAATCGTGTTCACATTCGGCTCCAGGACTGTTTCATACAGCCTTAGCTAATATCCTTTATATTTAGTGAATGGTGTCAACAGCCGTATTTAGTAAGCTTAGGTATAAGAAGTTACTATTTGTGAAGCAAAGTTTCTGAACGTTACTGCCCGAAACGTCGGTACAACTCGCTTGTTATTGAAAGTTAGCCAATGTTACATTTGTCATTCTATTAGAAAGCACGTTAATCTGGAGATGACGAGGCATTACATTTTATTTGGTGTGTACTTATCTATAGTCCATAAATTTTACCTTGATAAAAATGACAGCCATTAGTATGACAGAAAAATATTTAACGTGGCCGCAAACGGTCAGATTTTTCCTGGTGCTAAGGCACCAATGTTTTCTCGGATCACTCGATAGATGTCTTTAACCGTGACAGCCTTCAAATCCTTAGGTCGGGATTAGTGAGGCCGCAGTAACAAACAGATAAACCTTGTGTTCATTGAAATAAAGGTAAAATGAAATCTGTCATTCCAATCAAGCTATACTCTGATTTTTAATCATGTGGAGTAAACTGACAGATCCAAATGTCAAGTTTCTATACATTTTGCATCTGTCAAATTGAGTGATAATGTATGGGGATGACACATTGACATCGGTCAGTTATCTCTGCATAATAAAAAATCAGAGTTTTATTTTGTTACCTGTGCAGGCGCTTGATCTGCCGCCGCCACCTGCTCAGCAGCTCGCGGTTGCGCAGAGCGGAGAAGCTGTTGCGCCACTGCGGCTCAGCGGCCATCAACTCTTCTATTACTTTCTGTAGGTCTCGGAATGCTCTGTCAAACATTTACAAATATTAGTTAGCCCTTAACCAGGCAACTAGACATCTTTTTTATTGGGTTTTCAACCTTATCATAACTGCATAAAGTTCAAATCTGGTGGTCCCATGTGGTACATAGGCTGGTTAAATGTTAAGACGGTTTGTCGAGAACATGGCCTGATAAGTAGACACAGGTCGGTTCCAGCTGATTCTATAGACTAGGCTAATATGGCGAATCGTGTCTCTCTCGCGCACGTTCCGTATAGTATGTCTCTGTCTCACGCCGAATCACGCTGAGACGCCTATTAATGTTTACGTACCCTGTTTACCGCGTGATATAAGTAGCCGTCGTTTTGTGTATATTATTTCTTGTACTACATGTGTTTACTACTAGATTATAGAAATAGACAATAAAAAACGGATCTATGATCTTCTATCGAGGGACCTCTGCCTCCTTTTCTTACGGTAAAATTCCTCCTTATCCATAGAAAATACCAATCATAACCTTAACTTTGTGAGAGACCGGTGCCAGATATAGGTTTAAAAGAATCTTACCTAATACGACGTTGATGCGTATGCAACGCAGGAATGAGCGCTACGTGGTGCATGTGCAGAGTGAGGAACCAGCAGACCGTCTGGAACTTTGCCTCGGGCCATTTGTGGTTCGGGTCTTTGTCTGAAACGAATATATTCATTATAAGGGTGTTATCTTACCATATCGATGGATTGTAACATCAAACATTATTTATTCAGGTTAAGTCCATGTTTATGAATTCCAAATATATGTAATATCGCTGATTCGAAATGTAAATTTCTACCAAAAAATCAGCAAGAAATTCGGTGGTTACCTACCTAGGTTACCTACCTAGGAACTCTATGTAGAAAGGAAGTCAACTTTTTTATATAGGAAGGCACCTGATGGTAAGTGAACACCGATCGGTCAACGTCGGTCAATAGTTTCCATCAGACTTATCATTCGATGATGGTAAAATGGATTAGTGCTACGTCGTTCGATTAATACTAGCTACGAGACCTATTGATCAGCGTCTACCTATGGAATCAATGGTTAGTCGACCGGTGTCCGTCAATCAATTAAAGCTACCACAACCTTGATCCACGATCGATCTGGTGGTACCCTTAAGTCGAACACTTAGCATTTTTACGCACTTAAATAATACATCTGTATATGAACGAAGATGGTTATACCGCAGCGTCGATCCGTACTTGAAGGCCTTGACATGAATTTCTTGAGCTCTTTGTGCAAAAATATTTTGATTCATTATCATTTTTTATTTGACTTCAATCTTTTACAAATTTTATGTAAACTTTAGTCTTTTACGCTTGCAGAATCATTTAAATCATTGATACACGTGTGTCTACAAATAGTTGTTATTTCTCATCCCTAAAACATCAAGGTTCAACACACGAGTAGTTTGATAATCATCAAGTCTTTCGAAATCGCCCGTATCCTACAGTAAGTTATGTACATATTTTATTGGTATAGGTGTTTGTGGTACCTTCATTGTTTTTGGTTTCCATATTACAACGGAAAACCTTAGTTTGGGACCAGTTTGTGATGATGTCTCAATTTAATTATACTTAATATTTTTCTAATCGAAGGGAAATCGTCTCTTCTGGTATGGCCATGTAATGAGTAGAGAAGAGGAATAATATAACTAAAAGAGTGATGGATATGCAATGAATGTTGTAAATGGGGTGGAACAGAGGACAGCCGAAAAAGAGATGAATGGATTGTGTGAAGAATGACATGGCTGAAAATGGGTTGGATGATTTGACGACAAATGTAATACAGGGACGAATGTAAAAAGAACAGACTGTACCGATCTCGGATAACCCGGGGAAAAAGGCGTAGGTAGATTTGCGGTTGTTTAGCCTGAATGATAATGTTGATGTGGACATACCCGGGAAATCCCATCCCGTTTTGAAATATCAAGATGTATTAGATTAATTTAAATTGTTTGTTTTATTTGAATCACGAGTACAGCAATGACTTTTTGATGGATGATACTCACTAAGTTCATCGAGCCAATCCTGCGCCTCCTGCGCGGTGAAGTAGAGGCGCGTCTCGTCGCGCACGTTGGCCCACGAGTCCGGCTGGAACGTGTACAGCGGGAACACGCGGTCCAGCCGGATGCGCACCGACAGCAGCTGCAGCACCGAGCACACGTTCAGCATGAACCCGTCGCCTGTAAAATAATCAATTACATTAATGTAACACAGGTAAGCCACAAAGTGGATGCCCCAAAACGTAAAACGTCCTCGCGGCAGACCGAGACGACGATGGCGGGATGAGCTCGACGCTTTTCAAAAAGACTGGTCTACCGTAGCCCAGGACCGGAGTAGATGGGAAAAGGGTAGGGAGGCCTGCCCTGCAGTAAGACATTACGGGCTCATAATAACAATAATAATAAAAGGTAAGTTAGCCTAGTATGGATTCCCTAAATGAAGTGCTCAAGTGAGTTATCCTGTATTTTCTAATCCTGTCTTTTGTAACTATATTGTGAAAGAAGAATCTCTCCCATCTTAGCTTGTATTACCCAGTTGAGTCGCTTTGGATTTGGGGAGTCTGGTATATACAATGAAGCGACTGCCGTCAGTCCTTCGCATGTTTCGCAACCCATAAACAGGAATTTGATTTTTAGTTCCCAATATCATCCACAATTTTAGCACAAATCGGCCAATTTACCGTACACAATTTATAAAGATGGCAAAAATCATAGTTATGGAAACTTATAAACAGTTTACCCTTACTCTTTATTATTATCACAGACTAAGAAGAATATACATATAGATAGACAATTTATTTGGCCCACCAAGCAGATTGGTTTCCATCTGCCAGGCCTTATCCGACCGCGCGTAGTAGTAACGTAACGCCCATTTATTAGCACCTGTACTGTAGTGTTGCGTTCACAATCATCCTAATTTAGAACGGTTCTTATCATACATTAGGGATTAGAGGTCAGCTAGTCATTTCTTGATATCGGCTTTATAGCAAATTAAAAGGTATTTTTATCTTCACTTTGATTCAATTACAATCATGGCCATATTAAGAAAAAGAAACGATTAAAATCTTTTTCCTACGCAGCGTGTTTCGTCGTGACATACATTTGAAAAAATCTCACATTTTTATGAGTTACAAAGCATAACAAAGCCTCGTCATTTTTGTGTATGATTATAAACTTTACGTAACTCATGATCTGAATTCATAATCAAGTGGATAATTAAGAGATGTCGAGATTAGCATCCGGCAGCAGTCGTATGCGCCGACTAATAGCGAGCACAAGTATTCAGCAGAGAGTGAATACTTCTACAAATAGCATACAAGTTTAACGGTCTAAGGATGGACAAAGATTGCCTTAACTTAACAAGACTATGCTGGCTGTTTTTATAAGTAATCTCGAACTTGAAAAATAAAAATAAATGTGAATATTCGAGAACAATCGAAATCACAAACTTTTATTTGAAGACATTTAATGTTGTTTATGTGTCACATGTTGGCCGAAACTCAAAACTTCCTCAGTGAACTCGCGAACCGGTAAATACAAATATTTACAAAGAGGTAAGGAAAGTAAATAATTTGGAGTTATGCCAATACAAAATCATCTATTAACACAGGCTAGGTGAGAGACATCTCGTCGGTATATATTCTATTTTCGCCGGTCATTAAACGCACACGTCTACGCACTCAATGCTACAATTAACATTTATTAAAGTCGCCATCGCTTGCCTCTAACAGGCATTAATATATTTGGTTCTTCAAATAGCATTGACCTTATAAAAATTATGATTTAATCAATCGTGACCGAATGCAAAATCTTTTTCAGCAAACTTTACGTTTATGACTTTTTACATGTTCATATTCACTTAGTACAAAGGGAAATATTAATTGAGTTGGACTGCGACTGTCGTTTACTATCAGAGTTAGCTTCACTTATGAACTAGCAGTCTGTGATAGCTAACCATATAAATCACAAAGTTAGAACTCAAGGGCGATGCCCTCTGACGTACTTACTTAGGACTTTACTTATTGTGCTGATGTTTATTGAACTGAAATGTAGTAAGTAAAATCCGATCCATTTTTTGCCTTACTTCTGTTCTTTGTCTAATAAGGTGGAGCATTTTATTGTAACGGTATCGAATGAGAGAACGAGTCGCGCCTGGCGGCTGTTTGCTTTGTTCAGGCTATGTATATCTCGATGTTTACTTAAATCTGTCCCACTTTTCTTTAACAGCAGAATAGGGTCACATTTGAATAACATATTGTATTTTTTAACAGTAAACTTTCAAGGTATCTATACTAAAAGGAATCGAAGTGACTACTAGACTTTTTACCATATGCCATTTCAGAACTCTTTCAACATATTGACCGGAAGACCGTGATCTGAAAGTCAAATGTCTCTGTGAACGGATTTACTCGTCTAGAGGCCGTAGAGACCATCGTAATGGAGCGACTAACTCCGCATCCCAGATGCTGCGAGTAGTCGGAGTAATTGGAACTATGCAAAGTGATCCGTGGAGGAAGACACCAGCTTCATCCTCACCCTAAGTTGTACCAGAGGATGTTCCTTTTTTATCTAGTCTATACTGTCCCACTGCTGGGCAAAGGCCTCCCCCAAATCCATCCACCGCTCTCTATTTAATGCCATTTGCCGCCAATCTCGGGAAAAGCTGTTCAGGTCATCGCCCCATCATTATTAGGCCTATCCTGCTGTCGGCGTCCGGCGGGTTGTCATGGGGTGTTTCTTTTAAATACCTAACGCATAACAATAAAACGTTTCATGCGTGATTGTATTTCTAGTAAGATAAAATACAAATTACAGTTAGTACATCAGTGTATAATTAAATAGTTTCTGCTGTACACATTGTATGGAAGTACCCACCTACGATAAACAGATCGATAGAGATAAGGCCGTTAGACCTAGAGTTAACTGATCAAAAGCTAACTGAAACTGAGCTGTAAATGATAGAATACACAGGGCAATTTGTCAATAGCTATCAAATAAGCTTATTTGTACCAATTAATACAGACAAAGATGACAAAGAATAATGCTTCCGTAAAGTAAAATGTGCAAACCCATGAGTATGCAAGAGTTCATCAAATTCTGTCCATCAATGCTAAAATCAATATTGTAGCCATGTCATTTACAAAACAAGATACCTCGTTTTTTCCTATAACTATAAAAAATGTGGAAAGGTTTCTTTTTGGCGTTAATAAAGTTGCTTGTTTGACAGCTATCCATCCATATCCATACTATTTACAAAAATACAACTTTTATAGTCAACAACAAGGCTTATATGCAATACGAAACACTTGCGCGATGTAATCGACATCCGGCGCCATCTATCGGCACTATTTGGAAGTAATAGCAAAACTACTGTCCATGGGCGGCGGTGATCACTTACCATCAGGTGCTCGCGTGTCCGCTATAATGTAAAACAAAAAACAGTAACGAAACGAAGTGAGAGCGGGGGCACTTATTGAAAAAAAAACTTACCAGCCAGCGATCTCTCGTCAGTTTGCAGCTGGGCGCGTCGCTCATTGCGCTGCAGGATGGCGGCGAAGTAGTTGAGGAAGGACTCGCGCGCCTCGGGGCACAGCAGGATGTTGTGGCAGATGTTGTGCAGCGTGTTGCGGCTGGCCTCCACCTCGCGCTGCAGCGCGAACGCCAGGCTGCGGTCCCCGGACCCGGTGGCGAACAGCCGCTCTGCTAGCCGGGGGTTCTCCTCCGCAAATAGGGATATCTAGACCAGTTCAATGTAATTTTTACAATCTATAGAATCGGTTATCGGTTTACACAAATCTAAATGTAGGTTAGTCTTAACAAAAATATGTAAGTAGTATTTATTGATGAGACACGAAATTAAAGAAAAATTTAAAAGTTTACATGAAACCATCTCCATCCACTACTGAAGTACTGAAGGTAAATTTTCGCCAATGAGTATTTATTATTATGTATTTATATTTAGGACAATCAGCAATCATCTGCAACATCGAGTCGACTATTAGGAAAGTTCAGTTGTTGCCAGTCGATTCTATTAGCAAATTAAATTTATGCTTCGGATAGGTTCTCAATCTGGGGATATCAACTATTGGATAGATATTCCAAACATGTAACAAATAATGAGCCATTCCTATGTAAGGGTTACGAATGTCAGCCGGCAGTCGTTTTATTGTGATCAACAGACTTATCAAATCCTGAATAACGGTCCAACGTACCCGGGTTCGGTAACTACGACCAGGCCCGCAGCGAGCACGCGGGCGGCACGCCCAGGGAGGCAGCAAATTGACCGACTTCTCACCAGTGGCGTAGCGTGGGTATCGGCCGCCCGGGCGGAAAAACCGCGGCATAATCGGTATTGCACGCGGGCGCCGAAAAAGCTAGCGCGGCCCTGACTACGACGTACGGCGCACCGGGAATGACACGTCGAAATGAGGCGGAATATGATGTGACTCACCGCAAAGAAAGGTCCGAGGAAGCTGACTCGTGCGATCTCGCGGCCCGGCGCGGTGGTGACGGGCTCGGGGCACAGGCTGGGCAGGCGCGCCACGAGCGCGCACACGGGGCGCGTGGCGTGGCGCGGGCCGCAGCGCGTGTCGCACAGCAGCCGCAGCGCGCGCAGCGCCGCGCCGTGCCCGCGCCCCGCGCCCGGCGACACGCAGCGCCGCATCTCCTCGCGGATGCCCATCAGCAGCGGCACGAACACCTGACACACCCCCGCATCCGCGCTCATCAATGCGACGACCGTGGGAGAGTCACGCTACGACATGAATGGGCCGACCTCACAGAAGACCGGCGTGAAGCGGCGCCTACGCTGTGTTTCGTCGAGTGAGTGAGGGCACCGGCCGAGGCCATATTGGGGGAAAGGTAGTTAAAGGTTGGCAGCGCACTTATAACTACTGGTGTTGCAGGTGACTATTGGCGGCGGCCATCGCTTACCATCAGGTGATTTGTCTGCTCGTCTGCCACCTGTCACATGAAAATGAACCTACTTTTCATCACTAGGCCTTTCATATTGTTCAGATTGCGAGCTAAGCGTGCTACGCACCCATTCATGCGCGCTACGGTGACATTGCCGTACTTCAACATAAATAACATAAACAAACTTGATGTGATTAGCATTACAGTTTTCTATGATTAGGTATAGGTTTCAGACAAACCTAATCATTATTCGAAAGTTACAAACTTAAAGCATTTACATCAAGAGGTAGAGGTAGAAAAACGATAAGAGAAAGTGTTTATGTTATAAAAAATATAATTACTACATACCTCTTCAAATACTTCTTTGTCCAAATATGTGGCAAGTAAGACTTCAGGAATGAGTCCTATGGGCGTGTTACCGATGAGGATGTAGGGAAGAAGAGGTGATTTCCGGCACTTCTCCAGCTCAAACCGACCTTGAAGCACTAGCACTAAATGATTCACCAATAAAGTTCTTAAACTTTGTAGAAGATCGCTCAGAGGCGGCTCCGAGCTTTTCTTTGCGTACTCCCTTTCATATAAGTTAATGTTATTGTAGAATCTCAATAAGTAGCTAACAGCGAGACCCTGTGTCGGAATAGTTTTAGGAATGGGCAGTGATGGCGTCGGGCAGTCCGCTTTGTCGGCGTCCATCTCGGAGCCGAGCGGGCCGCTCGTTAACGTGTCGTCTCCGCAATCTTCGCTCAGTCTTTTTGATGTTTCGGAAACTGCAATTAGTTTCTGGTTCAATGGATCTGAGCCATCTGCTATTTGAGTGATCACATCCATTATTGCTTCTGATGCTAGCTCATCTAAACTTAATTTAGGATTGTCAAGTAATGCTGCTGCAACCGATGGCACAAATATCCCACCTGTAACAAAGAATACAAATAAATTTCAGTCCTAACTAGTACCGAATTAGTTAATCAAGTAAATGGACAATGTAATTGGGGGTGATGGAAAAATTTATTTGCTTGCTCTTCTTTCTTCTGATAAACAATAAGGCATGTAAAATTAAATAAAACATTATTTATAATAATACATTATGTAATTACCAGCACTGTCTTCTGACCAGGACACCTGAAGGATTTTCGCGACAATATGCCGCAATTGGTCTTCTGTCAGTTCTGTGCAACTGACAGTCCGAGATCTGTATATTTTGCGAGCTGGTGAGGCTGATGAATCGTCTTCCACCTATCATAACAAATTATAAATTAATTTGTGTTAATTTATATTTTTTTATTTTACTTACCTATTTATTTATTTGTTTCTCTTTCACAACTTAGTTTTACAGAGTTCATTAACAATTTGATTACTTTATTTTTCAGTCATTTCTAACATAGCATGTTCAAACTATATTGTGAGAGACTGGGGCATAGTATTGTAAATTGTATTAAAATATCTCTTATGACTTTTGGAAGAAATAATCAAATCTTACTAGGAAAATTATGATACATTGTATGACTAACTATACCTATAGCTATCTAATAAGACTTAATTGCTTTTGAATGTTTGAACCTTTAGAAGCAGTTTCTGTAATTTTAAATAAGAAATAACTATTAAAAATTAAATTAATTAGTAAAAGTTTTATTATACTATGAACTGGTTGTATCATTTCACATTCAATTTAAAGTCTAATAAGACAAAGGGTTAAAATAACTTATGGAAGAATGTGAGTTAGATAACATACCTCCATGGGTTCCTGCTGTTGTTCTGATTGAGAGTTTCTTTCTGATGAATCATCCACCTCCATGGACAGAGACCGTCGAGAACAGCTAGGAGAGACATTAGGCCTCGGTCTAACTGGAGATGGCTCTGCAAATTGTGCTGGTGATATTGATCTAGATGTGCTGTCTTCCCTAGTGGAAGTCCCTTCCGAACCCCCAACTGTTGATTGTGGTAGGCTACCCACTCTCACTGAGCCACAGCTCAGTAGCGTATCCTCACCCATTGAATCAAAACTGTTGTACTGTCTCGTTTGAGACAGGTCAGTCATTTTTGTATCAGGCATCTCATCTAATAAGTTATTGTCTGTTTTTTCTGTTACAATTAAACCATCAGCTGGTATGTTGTTTTGGTCGGGTACTTCGCTTTTACTGACTCCATTGTTATAGTTAGGTTCTTTGTTTGTGTTAGTAACATCAGGTGTGCTGGGTTCTGTGGAGCCCCGCGGCGTGGAGGCTGGGGAGAGGCGCGCCAGGGGCGGCGGCGGGGTCAGGTCGGGCGAGGGCACGGAGGCCCCGGGCGTCGCTGGCGGGCTGGCTGGCGACGGGCCCGACCCCGCGCCACTCAGCGCGGCCAGGCGCGCTAAACGCCGTTTTCTTATCTGCAACCAACGACCACGAGGTCTTTCAGCACGTGCAGCGACCATTAAGCGTGCCACTATGAAACACCAACGCTTTGTTTTGTTACGAAATTAGATTGGCCATACGCACTACGCCAAGGTTCGTTTACAAAACAAATATTCCACTTACCTCCTCTTGACTTAGTTCACTCATATTCAGTATGCTCGTTTGTAACTTGAGGAATACTTGATGAATACACTATTTCTCAAAATTTTGTCCGAAATACTGAACAAGAAAGACGAACACAAGAGCAAGCCACAAAACGCAAGCAATCAGTCACCTCGCTCAGCTGTTTGACGTTTTAACTTTGTCGCTGGTGTAATGACGAGAAAGTATTGAAAATACACGCGTCATCCTAGTTCGAACTTCGTGGTTGGAAGTCAAAATTATGTTTTGTCTTTGTCTTTGCAATACAATAAAAGCGAGATGGCAGTAAATAGTGATGTGTCGAATGTAATTTTACATTCGATTGATTGACCTGAGCTGACATCTTATTTTCTGGAGATAATAACTTTCAATCGAGATTATTTCTAACTTTTTTTTTATGATATAGGTGGCAGACGAGCCAACGGATCACCTGATGGTAAGCAATTACCGCCGCCCATGGACGTAGCAGCGTAGCTGTATGTGTACCTTGTTTCATTATATTGTTCAATGAAAATATTAAATAACCGTGGATATTTTGGCTGAAAAATTACGTTGACAGGGCACGTTGTCTAGTAATAATTTAATAGGCAAATTTTCTGGAGAAAAAAATAGAAAAAAAGTTTACTTATATGGCACCAAAAATACAATGTTGTACAGATGCTTTACAATGTTTTTTTGAAAATCTTACTATATAAATTGATCTAATCTAATACATTACAAAATATAAACTTAAAGGGCGCTACATAAAGCTCCCCTTAACCCCAGCTGTAAAATGAGACACAGTGTATGCCTCAACGTTGGTCTACGGTGTCACCGGCCAAGTGTGAGTCGGACTCACGCACGAAGGGTTCCGCACCATTGACTTTAAGGCATGGTAAGGTCTATGTTTTGAAATCCTCGGACTAGTTCTAATTCGTCTGAGATGAAATCAAATGTTTTTTAATTTGTTTTTGTAATCATATTTCAGTTGGTTGAATGTAAGGTATGTACACTGCCACTTACGTCATAGAGTATGGTAGCCCAATTGGTTGTAATATTATGGAACTCAATAATAGTTTCTGAAGAATACATTTTACGACTTTATTGACAAAGTATAATAGGGTAATTGACTAATCTCGTTATAGTAAAAAATATTGATACTAATCAAAATATTGGTAAATAAGAAAAGCCTAAGTTTTCAGTTAAAAATATAACGTCTAGCTGGTTTTGTGAGCATTCAAACTTTCATGGGTAAGTCCATTTTTAAAGTTTATAATATTATAAAAATAATTATATCATTGAACTACCCATACATTATACACAAACTTTTATTATAAAACCATATACATAAACGAAACATTTGGTATAGCTACCAAACAAAATTTACTAGACGCGTTTAAATTGTCAAATACCCTATTGTAAATAAGTATGAAATATGAATCTATTTCTACAATGTAAAATTGAATGCTGTTCACAAAATACTCACCCACTTTCATTTCAACAATATAGTTCTTATAGTTTCGGTTAAAAGTGTCTGTGTAATGCATACATTCATCATTACTTTTCTGTGAAATCTGCGATACAGTTAAACAAAACCACACCACAAAATCCTCGTCGATTGCATAGCGTTATTTATATTACATCGATTGTAATTTGTATGAGTGAGCAACACTACAACTGTCATTCGGTGGTCAATGGCCGCATGTTTGTTAGATTTGTTTATATTTTGGGTTTTGAAGTTCTTCTAAAATTTTAATGTAATTTATTTCATATACCCATCAAAATGTGAACCCTTACACATTTTCATAGTTTACGAGTTACCAAAGAGTTAAATGTGAATTGGTGATGGTGCCAGAAGAAGCTATAACCTGAATATTTGGGACTAAGGTTTAATAAGAAATTATCGTCATGTCTAACAATCAGGTGGTTGATTTGGTGTCCGGCCTAAAGGCGCGCCATGCCGAGACGCGGCACAAGGCCATTCGCGAGTTGTTGCACTTCGCCAAGACGGAACTGCGGGAGATGTCCCAGGATACCATGACGCAGATCCTAGATGACTTCAACCAGCAGATTCACACTATGACGTCTAGCTACGATAACAATGAGAAGAAAGCTGGAATCCTCATCATAGGTAAGTCATTGACCTCAATTTTCCATACACAAACAATTTTTAGTTAAAACATTGTTATGAGCACCTAGATTGTTTCTCAACAGTTAATGATGGTCACAAGACGTAAAATATTTTAGTTCAAGGTTAAAAATAATGTTGTCATGTTGTTACAGTGCTGTATTTTTTTCAAACTGGCTACATACATACAATAGTTATTATGTTTACTAAAGTTGTCTAAAATAAATTTATAAGGACCTACTATAACCTATGTAAAGATAAAAGTAACTAGATTATTATATGAATATAACACTAATTAGAACAGAAAAATTCAAATTTGTCTAAAGAAGGGATTGAATCCACAACCTTTGGCATATGAGAGAAGGACACTCAAATGCGCCATGTAATTAATAGGTGTAAACTTTATAACACTGGTCAGTTTGTGGAAATAATATTAAATAAAATAAATCTTTCTTTCAGTATGCCTTATTGGAAGTGATACTGAGACAACTAAAACCAGAAGTATCCGCTATGCACATTATTTGAGGAACATCTTTCCATCTACAGACATCAGTGTGTTGGAGTTAGCAGCAAAGACTATGGGTCGGCTAGCGGCTACTTTGGGAGTGAAACGTGGAGAATATGTGGAATATGAAATCAAAAGAGCATATGAATGGCTAAGAGAAGAAAGAAATGAGGGGAAAAGACTCTCAGCAGTGCTTATTCTTAGAGAGTTGGCTATTGCAATGCCTTCATATTTCTATCAGCATATAAGTAATTTTTTCAAACATATTATGATAGCTCTGAGAGATCCTAAGGACCAGATAAGGGAAGCAGCAGCTAAGGCACTGAGAGCTGCTTTGGCAATCACAGCTCAAAGAGAGCTGCCTGAAAATAGTAACAAAATTCAGTGGTATGCCGAGTGCTATGAGGAGGCAGTCACTTCCTTCAATGAGCAGACCTGCAGGGACAGGGGCCTTGGCAGGGATGAACATGTGCATGGTGCACTATTGATCCTGAATGAACTGTTGAGGTGTTCAAACTCAGCATGGGAAAAGAAATATACCATGTTAATGCAAAAACTGGATGCTGAGCAGGAGACTTCTGATGATATGTTCTCTTTGAGCTCAAAATTTCAGACTTCATGGTCTGCCAACCCAGATGATAAAAATCAAACTGCTCCTATTTATGAATCAAGTGTTTGTAAAAGACTGATTGCAGAGAAATATGAAAAAATATGTTCAGATGTTATGGCTCAACAAATATCCAGGTCTCATAATGTTCACCAGTTGCTGCTTTTATTGATACCAAGACTAGCTGCATTTAATAGAGAGTCATTCTCTAGAAGACACCTCAAGTCTACTATCAACCACTTGATTACCTTTTTGAGGGGCAGAGAGAAGGAAAAAGTAATGGCATTTACCACTTTAGGTTTAATTTGTGTTGCAGTAGAGTCTGATATAAAGCAATACTTATCAAGAATTATTGAAATTATTAAACTAACTTTACCAATAAAAGAAACACCAAAGAAACGGAATGGCACAGATACACCATTGTTTAATTGTGTTACATTGTTAGGATTTGCTATGAAAGAAAATGTTGTTAATGATGTAAGAGAATTACTTGATCCAATGTGTGTCACAGGCCTGAGTCCACAGCTTACTACATGTTTTAAAGAACTAGCCTACAACATGCCATCACTAAGGAAAGAAATAACTGACAGGCTGCTAAATATGTTGTCTTTGATACTTAGAAAGAAGCCATATGTTCCTAATAATTCTGACCAGCAGATTGTCCACATGATGTCGACAGCAATGCTAGTAGAGCCCCATGATGCTACTAAACTTGTGTTAGCTTTGCGCACTTTAGGCTCGTTTGATTTTGAGTGGACTAATACTCTTATGTCATTTATCAGAAGATGTACTGATCACTATTTACTTAGTGAACAACATGATATACGCTTAGAAGCAGTCAAAACAGCAGCAAAACTTTTGGTCAAAGCTGTTGAAAGATGCTCACAAACAAACTCAAGAACACTTAATTTAATCATTGATGAATCTCTAGGTAAACTTTTGTCTGTTGGCAGATCTGATTTTGATCAAGAAGTCCGTTATAAAGTTCTGGAGGTATTCACAAACCCTGTTTTTGATAAATATTTGGCAGTAGAAGAGCACCTGAGCTGTCTCTTTGTTGCCATAAACGATTCAAATAGTGAGGTGAGTGAACTCGCCCTATGCGTCGTAGGTAGACTGAGCAACATAAACCCAAGTTATACAACACCTACTATGCGTCAATTATTCGTTCAAGTGTTAATGGAACTCCAGCATTCTGAATCTACACGAAATAAGGAACAGTCCTTGAGAATGATAAATAATATTATTTGTCATGCACCAAGGATTACACAACAATTTGTGGATATTATTCTGAAGGTTCTTGTACCAAAGTTAAGAGAAGAAGATAGCAACACAACAATGGTTTCTACAATATTGAAGGCTATTGGGGATTTAGCAGAAGTGAACGGCGGCGGACATGCGCTGAACCAATGGCTTCGTGAACTGCAGTCTTTCCAAGTCGAGATCCTTTCAGACCCTAATCAACTCGAGAAGCGGAGCATAGCTCTGTGGTCGTTCGGGCAAGTGGTCGCCGCCACGGGACATGTTATCATACCGTACATGGAGTATCCGCATTTAATGGATTTACTGTTAAATTTTCTCAAAACAGAACAACAAATGAGAGATAGGCGAGAAACAATAAGAGTTTTAGGTTTATTGGGAGCATTGGACCCCTACAAACATAAAGTTAACAAGGGACTAATAGATTTTCAGACTGTTTCTACTTTGATTCCTATTACAGAAACATCTAAAGATGATTATTTTGACACAAATGTGAGTGATATGTTGGTGAAAATGGCGCCATTGGTTCTTGACGAATTCTACCCAGCCATTGTAGTAACGTCTCTTATGAGCATATTGCGTGACCCTCAATTAGCGCAATATCACACAAGCGTCGTGCACTCCGTGACAATAATCTTCCAGTCGCTGGGCATCAAGTGCGTCCCCTATATCTCGCGGGTGACGCCGAGCCTATTGTACGTGATACGCAACACTGATAACAGCAGTTTTCGTGAATTTTTGCTCACTCAGTTGGCGCAGTTAATATCTGTTGTAAAAATACACATTCGCAATTACCTTGAAGATATATTTGACATGATCAGAGAGTACTGGACACCTGACAGCCATTTGCAACCCACGCTTATTATGCTAGTCGAACACATAACAGTGGCTATTGGTACCGAGTTTAAAATATATCTCAGAAAAATACTGCCAAATATTCTGAGAGTTCTCAAATACGATAAAAGTAAGGACAAGTTCTTGACTGAAAAATTGTTACTGACTATTCAAAAGTTTGAAAATAATTTGGACGATGTTCTTCTGTCGGTCGTGCCGGCGATTACGGGCCTGTTTGATAGGAAAAATATTCCGATGTCGATATCCAAATTGGCCATGGAAACGATGGATCATTTGTCTATGTATTTGTATTTGAAGCCATATTCGGCTGTTATAATTCAAGCACTGGCTAAGGTGCTGGAGAATAACCCTGTTCTGCGACCGACGGCTATGAACACCCTGTGCGCGTTGATCGTCCAGCTGGGCCGGGAGTACATCGACTACATACCCTCCGTGGAGAGGCTCATGCTCAAACATAAGATACAGTGTCCAAACTATATTGTATTGGTGACGAGGTTGCAAGTTATTTCCACGCTTGCTTCCGATGATGACTATTTAGATGAAACTAGATCTAGGCTTCGTAATCAAAAGAGTGACGTAAGTGTAATTCGATTTAACGCTGATTTACTTTATTTAATTTTTTATTTATCTAATTTTACTAAATATTTTTAGGTATTATCTAATACGGCGGACATGCAAAGTATACAGAAATTGACAGTAAATGTTAACAATCTGCGCAAGTGTTGGTCGACTATGAACATCGTGTCGAAAGAAGACTGGCTCGAGTGGCTGCGACATCTGAGTATTGGATTCCTTACAGAGTCTAACAGCCCAGCTTTACGGTAAGACATCTTCAAGTAATATATCAATTATACGAAAAGACAGTTAATTTATTGACTAAACACAATTAGACAACCTTACACACTTTATTTCACTGTTCACTTCTCAACTCGTTCGAAGCTTCGAATGTGATTCGCTTGCTTTACTTTCCAAATCGGAACTAACTCGGACTCACATTTTTCGCTATTAACACGGGCGAGATTAAAAAACGCGAGCCCTCTGGACCAATCTAAAAAGTTCTTTTCGCTTTTTGAATATTTGAGTATACCTGCTTCTAGAACATCAGAGATTTCTACACCAACTTTGAATGTTCTAGAACCTTCCTCACCACTTCGAATTAACGAATAATATGGAGGAGATCTTATTCATTACTAATGATTATATCATAATTAATGGAAATAGAGTTTATCTCTCTATTTCCGTTTTCAGAGTGTATGTACAGTCAGCCACACGTCAGGTTACCATAACCTGTCAAATTTCCTCAATTGATATTGAACCTAATGTGTATGACAGTAAGATGAGAGTCGATTGAAGAAATTACAGTTTTGTATACTTTGATGTGTGATATGTTTTTAAACTTTCGCGTTGCATTATACAAATACTTTATTTATATGAAGTATTTGTATATTAGTCCCGTTTATACGGGACTAAACGCGACGAAATTTAATAAGTACCTACATTCTAGCACTTACTGCTTGACGTTTCGACTGCGTTACAACAGTCGTGGTTACAAGCGAACTGGAGGCGCACGGCGTCGTGTGCTACGCCCGCTTTGATGTGTGGTTGTACGTACCATGGTCGTAACATACCAGTATGTGTACATTAACAATTTGATGTTGTCATGCAGGGCGTGTTCATCGCTCGCGCAGCACTACCCGCAGCTGGCGCGCGACCTGTTCAACCTGGCGTTCATGTCGTGCTGGACGGAGCTGGAGGAGCGCGCGCGCTGCGAGCTGGTGGCGGCGCTGGAGCGCGCGCTCACCGTGCCCGACGCGCCGGAGCTGGCGCTCGCGGTGCTCAACCTGGCGGAGTTCATGGAGCACTGCGAGAAGGGCTCGCTGCCCATCCCGATCAAGCTGCTGGGGGACACGGCGATCAGCTGCAGGGCTTATGCGAAGGCTCTATATTATAAGGTACTAGCTGTATTTTTTTTATGTGATAGGTGGCAGACGAGCAGTAGAGTCGCAAGTGCGCTGCCAACCTTTAGCCTGTTTCAACCTTTCTTCAACCTGTTTTTTGTTACCCGCGACTTCGTCCGCACCCCCCCTTTCGCAATAAAAAGTAGCCTATGTCCTTTCTCAGGGTCTACACCATCTGTATACCAAATTTCATTCAGATCCGTTCAGTTCAGTAGTTTTGGCCTGAAAGAGTAACAGACAGACAGAGTTGCTTTCACATTTATAATATTTGTAAGGAAGTTGTGGCTAAAAGCGAATTCTGTAAAGTGCCAAAGCACGGCTCGAACGTGATTTTGCTGAAGTACCTATAAAAGATAACGAACTTTTGTTCCCTTTATAATATTTTGTGTATATATTTTAGGAAGAGGAGTATAGAAGAAATCCAACCACTCAAGTTGTGGAGGCCCTCATACACATCAATAATAAACTCCAACAAAAGGAGGCAGCGAATGGCTTGTTGGAGAAAGTGATCACGCAGCAGAAGGAGGGCGATTGCTCCCTCAACGTCAATGTGCGCTGGTATGAAAAACTCAACAACTGGGAGCAGGCGCTAGACTTGTATAATAAGAAACTCGAGGTTGAACCACAAGATGATGAATCGAAGCTTGGCCTTATGAGATGCCTGGAAGCCATGGGAGAGTGGAGGAAGCTGTATGACATCACTACCGATCAATGGGCTAATATGACTGAGGATATGAAACATAAATCTGCCAAAATGGCCGCGGCGGCGTCTTGGGGCCTTCAGGAATGGGATTCGATGAGAAAGTTTGTCGACGGCCTATCAGAGGAGAGCCAGGAGGGAGCCTTTTACCGAGGTATAATAGCGATCTATGAGGGCAGTGGTCAGAATCTAGACATTATATTGACTCTGCGAGAGGAATGTTGGATACTGAGCTAACAGCCGTGGTCGGTGAGAGCTATCAACGAGCCTACGGTGCGATAGTCAATGCTCAGCTTTTGACCGAGTTGGAGGAAGTTGTTACGTACAAGTTAGTAGAGGAAAGAAGGAATACTATTAGGAAGAGCTGGTGGCTGAGGCTTCAAGGCGGTCAACGTCCTCGTGGAAGATTGGAGAAAGATGTTGCAAATTCGCGGTCTGGTTCTGTCTCCGCGTGAAGATTTTCAGACTTGGCTGAAGTTCGCTTCCTTATGCAGGAAAACTGGCGCATTCAATCAGGCGCATAAGATCGTGCTTTCGATATTGGGTTGCGACCCTGTCAACAATCCCGATATATTGCTGCGCTTACAGGAGCCGCGGGTGGTATTGTCCTACAGCAAAAATCTTTGGGATGCTGGGAATAAGCGCTACGCGTACGATGTATTGCAGAGATTTGTCGACAGCTCTGAACCCGATAACGAAGAGCAATGCAGGCTTTTAGCACGCTGCCACCTGAAGCTCGGATCCTGGTGCGAATCTCTCCAAGAAATCAATGAATTGTCTATTCCTGAAATACTGAGAAACTACGCGGCGGCCACTAACTTGGCGCCGGATTGGTACAAAGCATGTCACGCATGGGCGTGTATGAATTTTGAGACGGTGTTATTCTATAAGCAACAGGACAACGGCTCTGAAAGTAGTTTAGCAGGAGGGTCTGGTGATAAAAAAGTTCTAAGAACCGACTTTATTAATACGTACACGATCCCGGCCATTGAAGGGTTCTTCAAATCTATCAGTCTTTCAAACGGTAGTGCGCTGCAAGACACGTTGAGATTATTGACCCTCTGGTTTGACTATGGACACAACACTGCTATATACGACGCTCTGTTCGAAGGAATAAGGCAGATAGATATTAAAATATGGCTGCAAGTGATACCGCAGCTGATAGCGAGGATCGACTCCCCGCGGAGCCTGGTGGCGAAGCTGGTTCACATCCTGCTCATAGACATCAGCAAGCTGCACCCGCAGGCGCTGGTGTACCCCCTCACGGTGACCACGAAGTCGTCTTTTCGCTGCGCGCAAGAACGCTGCCAGCTACATCTTGAAAACTATGTGCGCACATTCGCAGAACCTAGTCAATGAAGCTGCTATTATATCGGAGGAGCTAATTAAGGTTGCTATTTTGTGGCACGATCAAGTCATCATAGCCATTGACGAAGCCTCCAGGTAAGGTTTATGTAATTTAACGTGTAACAGATTATGGACGTTTCGTTGATCTTTGGATTCTCTAATGAGTTCAATTTCACAGGTACTATGCTACGTTGAAAGACTACCGGCAAATGTTCAAGACCCTCGATAAAATGCACGCCATGCTGGATCGCCCTCCAGAAACATTGAAGGAGATATCTTTTCTTCAGATGTATGGCAGAGATCTGAAAGAGGCTCAAAGATGGAGTGAACTTTATAAGGTAGGTTATAAAAATTAATCAAACAAAATTTTCACCAAAAGACATTCATCCTCAAATAGGAATATGTATCCTTCTTTCTCGAAAATCTCCGGATACGGATATCGAAAACATATCTAGTATCTATATAGCATGTACAGTAACTAAATGTGACATGGTTATGATCATAAAAATAGTCATTGCCGTGGCAGTCTTCAAACCCATATATCCTTTAACATCAGAATCTTAAATTTACTGATTACTCGTACGAGTAGATACCATATAGCAAAGGACCCCCAATTTTCACACCGCGTGTAAAAAAATCCGCTAGATGGCGTACTTGAGAACAGAGGTCCAACTTCGACGTCATTGTTTGTTTAGTGACATATGTACATATTCTCACCTCATGTGTAGATGGACCTCAGTTCACAAGTACGCCATTTAGCGGATTTTTCACACGCGATTCGTTTACATTACAAAACTTGTCGAAGCTGGTGCTCACCAACGCTTGTCCGCAGGCGACGGGCGAGGACCGGTACCTGAACGAGGCGTGGGAGCTGTACTACCAGGTGCTGCGGCGCATCATGGCGCAGTTCCGCTCGCTGACGTCGCTGGAGCTGCGCTACGTGAGCGCGCGCCTGCACACCTGCCGCGACTTCGAGCTGGCCGTGCCCGGCTCCTACGTGCCCAACGAGAAGGTCATCCGCATCTCGCATATACACAGCCATTTGCAGGTAAGCTCTTTATGATCTATCTTCTCTATCTATTATAAAGATATAAAACCAGGGATTGATCAATCCGGAAATGCTAAAAAACGACACGACCCCATTGTCAAGTAAACTGATAAATCCCATATTTTTCAGGAAATGACAAAAACATGCAGGGTAAGATTTGAGGGCTAATACGTATGGTTTTCCTAGTGCACCAGAAATCATAATTAATGTGTGTGACACTGGATAATCAAAGCCTGGTTTTTATCATAAACTGCGATTTTTATCTGTGAACATTAATCCCTAACTACGTTTGACAGCAAAATGTACAACATTTTTCAAAAACTTTCAAAAACATCGAATATTGGCCTCCCCATACAAAATGTCTAAGTCACGTGACCGACTCTGTATCAAAATTGTTTTTGTTTTATGCGAGTTTCCAAAAGTCATAGAACAAATGCTGTTCAGAACGATTGGTAGAACACGTGGTTAACGGGATGAAAATGTTAACAGATACACCCTGTATCTTCTTATTTAGAAAGAGATAAATTCTATAGACGAACTTATATAAAAGCCAAAAAGACAAAACACTTGCGCGATACAATCAACTTCCAGCGACATCTATTGGAAGACAGTGGAACTACTGTCCCGAAAGTGATGGCGGGCCACTAATCTAAAATGCTTTGTTTGTTTTTAGGTGATCAAGTCCAAGCAGCGTCCCCGCCGGCTGACCATCCACGGCTCGGACGGCAAGCAGTACATGTTCCTGCTGAAGGGGCACGAGGACCTGCGCCAGGACGAGCGCGTCATGCAGCTGTTCGGGCTCGTCAACATGCTGCTGCAGGCCGACACCAACACCTACAGGTTATTCAAACATAAGACTTGTTTATGTGGCTGTTACTAAAGAAAAGTAAAGTATCAGCCTATACGGCCTATTCTGACGGCTTCATTGGCGCAGTGGCTAGGTGTGCGCAGAAGGTCCCGGGTTCGATTCCCGATCAAGTCAATTTAGGAAACTACATTTTTTTAGTTTCTGGTGACTGGGTGTGCTGGGTTAAATTATCGTCACCTGGTACTCATAGTTCAGTGGTTGCCCAAGTTTGAGACCAGGTTGATTGGTGTTATTGTTTGGCGCGTATTTATTTATGATTTACTAGCGGCCGCCCGCGACTTCGTCCCCGTGGAAAAGTAACTTTTTACCCCCCTTTTAACCCCTTACAACCCCTTTTCGCAACAAAAAGTA
This sequence comes from Cnaphalocrocis medinalis, assembly GCA_014851415.1. Lineage (NCBI taxonomy): Eukaryota > Metazoa > Arthropoda > Insecta > Lepidoptera > Crambidae > Cnaphalocrocis > Cnaphalocrocis medinalis. The sequence continues at coordinate 4,567,062 of CM026289.1, read as the reverse complement.
GCCTATGTCCTTTCTCAGGGTCTAGATCATCTGTATACCAAATTTCATTTAAATCCGTTTAGTAGTTTGGCTGAAGAGTAACAGACAGACAGAGTTACTTTCGCATTTATAATATTAGTATGGACAACAGGGTGTATCGGTGAACATTTACATCCCTTTAACCACGTGTTCTACTAACCATTCTGAACAACGCTTAATCAGCGACTTTTGAAATTTGCGCCCCCAGTTAATTATTGTCACCTGGTACTCATTGTTCAGGGGTTGCCCTAGTAAGCAAGCGTGGTGATGGAGACGCGTAACGATTCTTTGTGTAATCAAGTAGGAATAAAATCATAGTATAAAAAAAAATAAAGCTATTAACTTCGAATGTTTTCGGAGTTCATTTGAAACGGCTACATTTTGTCTGCAGACACGACCTCGCCATCCAACGTTATGCCGTCATCCCGCTGTCGCCCAACTCGGGGCTCATCGGCTGGGTGCCGCACTGCGACACGCTCTACAACCTCATCAGCGACTACCGCGACAAGAAGACCAACAAGATGGCGCTCAACACCGAGCAGCAGATCATGCTGCGGATGGCCTCCGACTACCAGAACCTGATGCTCAAGCACAAGGTAACACGTTCGTCTGATGTAGGTACTCACCGACGTAGCCCAGGGTCATCGACTCATCAGCGACTGCCGCGACAAGAAGACCAACAGATGGCGCTCAACACCGAGCAGCAGATCATGCTGCGGATGGCCTCCGACTACCAGAACCTGATGCTCAAGCACAAGGTAACACGTTCGTCTGATGTACTCGCCCACGTAGCTCAGGGTCATCGACTCATCAGCGACTACCGCGACGAGAAGACCAACAAGATGGCGCTCAACACCGAGCAGCAGATCATGCTGCGGATGGCCTCCGACTACCAGAACCTGATGCTCAAGCACAAGGTATTCACACGTTCGTCTGATGTAGGTACTCACCGACGTAGCCCAGGGTCATCGACTCATCTATTTATTCCGTGTAAGAAAAGTCTTCATATCTGAATCTCAAGTACAAGGTCATAGTGGATTTAGTATTTATCTGATGATAAGATAAGCTCGACCTCTAGTTAATTATCTTACATGACAATAAAAAATACAGATTGTGAGATAAGATTGTTGTTAAATTTTTATTTGAAGTTTATGAGATAATTTACTTAACTGGAATACACTCAAAAATAATTTACGTATGCATTTAACTTATTTTCAACATATTTTACCGTGGGAGAGCCGGCTAGAGTGTTAATTAACAGACCAATGATCGAGCGTCAATGAGAATTCTTGCAAATAAAAAATCCGCTAGATGGCGTTAGAGGACCAACAACGAGTGGATTGGTTACATTTTGACGTATTATGTCAAAATTATGACGTTAAGTTATGAAACAACCAATGTCGTTAAAGTTGGACCAGGCGTTAACGTAACGCCATCTATCGGATTTTGCATTTGCAAAAACCCTCATTGATGGCACGTTATTAAACGGCTTCGTTAAGCCTACAGGTTCGGATTAGAAGTAGGCGAAATGGCACTTAATCAGTGGTTGATTGATGCTCGTTCCGTCAGGTGGAGGTGTTCGAGTACACGCTGTCGCAGACGCCGGGCAACGACCTGGCGCGCCTGCTGTGGCTGAAGAGCCCGTCCGCCGAGGCGTGGTTCGAGCGCCGCACCAACTACACGCGCTCGCTCGCCGTCATGAGCATGGTGGGGTGAGTAGCGAAAATATCACTCAAATACAGTTTAACGCTCAAAAAAAGATATTACTTTAACCGCCTTGCCTGCCGCCGTGGTAGAGAAGTTAGATAAGTTAGTTCTTATTCTTGAAAATTGCATACGGCTTCCATGCTTCTCAACGACCCGATTTCAACAGTTACGCTACATTCTACCACACTACATATTACCACAGTCAGTGTTGCCAGGAGGCTGTCTCGTTTACTCAACATGTCTTCCCTGAAATCCCCCGAAAATTAACAAAAATTCGCCCCAATTATTCTCTGCGTTAGTCGATTTTAAAATGACGACACAATACAAAATTCCAGTAGAAATAGATTTCACGCATATTAAATTGTGTTATTTGATGTTTTGTTACGTCATAACCTTGTTAAGCAACGCCATATCGCTGTGTGAGTGTTTTTACGCTTTTTAAACAGTGCATTTTTGCGGTAATTTAAACACTATAATTTTGATTATTATTATTAAAATCCCAAAATCCGCATCCGCACCCGCGTATGTGAACTTCGTCTGCATCTGCGGATGTCTAGATTTTTGCATCCGTAATCCATCCACAGGTACATCTTGGGGCTGGGCGACCGGCACCCGTCCAACATCATGCTGCACCGCGTCACGGGGAAGGTGCTGCACATCGACTTCGGCGACTGCTTCGAGGTCACGCAGGCCAGGGAGAAGTTCCCGGAGAAGATTCCCTTCAGACTGACACGAATGCTGATCAACGCTATGGAGGGTACGTATTAATAACAGTTCAACGCATTTTGAAGTGGTAATACAGTGGGAGAGCCGCGCTTCGGCATGAACGGGCGGCTCGACCGGAGTAATACCACGTCCTCACAGAAAACCGGCGTGAAGCAGTGCATGCCCAATCCAGGGGAAGGTGGGTTAAAAGGTAAGCAGCGCACTTGTGACATCACTGGTGTTGCAATGAAGCGACTGCCGGTCGATCTTAGAAACCCTTACACAAGGAAACCCGACCAACCGAATCATAGTTCCGCATTTCGGAAACTATCTGAAACGTGCAGGTTTCCTCAAAGTTGGTGCTTTAAATGTGCCATTTTCGGAAAAACTGACACAGAGTATGAAAGAGATTAAACCAAACCCCCATGGGGGTTATTTAATGAATTCTTAAGAAATTTCAAAGAATAATCTCTCCAACATTAGACACAATTTGAACGAAATTTATTTCGAACGAGCTTTAGATGGCAATAAAGATAGTCGCTTTCGTTTTAACCAATTAAACTGTGGCATTATTCTGTGGAGCGCTTAACTCGCGGCCCGCAGTCAAGTGGCAATTATTTTGTTAGCGGTCGATTCCGCGCGATTCTGTCAAGTAGCGCAGAAGGCTCTCGTAATCGTTGCATCATGAAACTTTGTTCCGCTGTTCAAATCAGCTAACGTTAACTGCCGGCTTTAGAGACGTCATTTAACCTCAGTAACCTTTTCTAAATAGAGTTGTAATAAACGCTATCAAACCATTTTTATCAATACGCGTCTCTTGACCGGTTCCTAAAGAATCAGAGCTGGATCTGAATCTTTTTGTGGTCCAACTGGCCGTAAACAAATTCATCCAGCATATTCACACGGTCTCCTCCAGGCGCGCCACGCGCAGATCTTATCGAGATACCACGGCCTCACAGTAGACCGGCGTGAAGCAGTGCCTGCGCTGTGTTTCGTCGAGTGAGTGAGGGTACCGGAGGCCCAACTGGGGGGAAAGAGGGTTAAAGGTTGACAGCGCACTTGTGACTCTACTGGTGTTGCAGGTGTTCAATCGCGTATCATCGGGTGAATCCGTCTGCTCGTCTGCCATCTATCACGTAAAAAAATCTGTTTCGTAGGTGACGGGTATCGAGGGCACATACCGGTCCACGTGCGAGTCGGTGATGGAGGTGCTGCACCGGCACAAGGACAGCGTGATGGCCGTGCTGGAGGCCTTCGTGTACGACCCGCTGCTCAACTGGCGGCTGGTGGAGCAGGAGGCGCGCTCGCTGACGGCGTCCACGTTCTCGTCGGAGCTGGGCGAGTCGTACACGCTGCCGAGCCGCAGCCGCAACGTGCGCTGCGAGTCTCTGGAGGCGCCGCCCGAGGCCAACCGCAACCGCCGCGCGCTCGCCATCCTCACGCGCGTGCGGGACAAGCTCACCGGCCGCGACTTCCCGCACGTCGACGCCGTCGTGTCCGTGCCGCGCCAGCTCGACCTGCTCGTGCGCCAGGCCACCGACAACGAGAACCTCTGCCAGTGCTACATAGGTTGGTGCCCCTTCTGGTGAAATTACACTCTCTCCTTCCATTATACTCTGGTTTTAATCATGTCGAGTAAACTGACATATTCAAATGTCAAGTTTCTATACATTTTGACATTTGCATCTGTCAAATTGAGTGATAATGTATGGGGATGACACATGGACAGGACATGTGTCAGTTTACTCCACATGATTATGAACCAGAGTATACTTACTTACTTCACTGTGTCATAATTTTGACATGATACGTCAAATGTAACCAATCCACTCGTTGTTGGACCTGCCGTCAACGTAACGCCATCTATCGGATTTTGCATTTGCAAACACCCTCATTATAATCACTTACTCCACTGGCTCGGCGACCCTAAATGAATCTTGGCTTCCTAAACGAGAGAACGCCGATCGCTCCTGCACTACTTGTCGCCAGTAACTCCCAATATTTTAAATTGCTCGACAACGGATAGGAAAATCTAAGTACAGACACTTGCGGTCTATTCCTACTTATTATATTATCCGAACGGTATTTACTGGTGTGGAATTTTTGAATGTGACAATGGCGCTATTGTGATGGCGCCCTAACGCGATGCTGTCAAATATAACAGTAAATCTGTGAAAATCAGGCTACAAGCCGATTTTATTACTTATGATTTTTGTAAGTGTTCTATATTTTGCGAGAGGTAAAACTACTTCTTCAAACTTTTCATGTCATGGCTTTAATTTGTTTTTGTTGTTTAGCATTATTGTTATAACGTTTTATTATTATAATATCGTAATATCTAATTTTATGCAAGAAAACTTATATAACTGCGCATTTATAAGACCTAATTAATTGTATTATGCCGAGACTGATTACTAGAGTGACTTCATTCATTAAATGAATGATATAATCGTAGTTTCGTACACTTTTATTACCCGTTTAAGTAACATTAGTTGTAATGTACACATGTACAATACAACAAGACGCAATATCTTGTTGCTGTGAGGTCACGATCACACTATATCTGATAATGGACGTCGTAATCATTTACAGTGGATTGTTTTCTTATACCAAGTGAATTAGATTGTGCCCTTCCTTCGCAATATGACATTTACTATTTCTCGGAACCTAGGCTAGTTCGTCACGAGATAAACCTTTGTATTATAATCACCACCGCATTTTGTAATCTGTTTCTACCTCTTACTTATATGTTAAGACAAATGTTGCATTTATTTAACGGATTGTTATGTCCTTCCTGATTGAGATAATTATACACAATATGGAAAGATGATAAAAACATCAATTCGATTCACATTTAAATAATTTGTTAATGACTTTTACCTTTTCTGTGTAGATTGTTAGATATGTTTATTATTAACTGGAATTATCAAGTAAAATTGATATGATATTGACTTTGTGTTCATTAAGAGTAAATGGTTACACCGTACATGAATGAATCAATCTGATTTGAAGACTGCTTTACAGCTCCTAAATCCGTACAAATGGATACATCTTAACTTATATAAATAAAATAGACGTGCCTAATTGATCACTGCCTGAAATATACTTCCAATAAGATAAAGTTACTCCTGCCAAATCACTAACTGTACATCACACTGCATTTAAACTTCACTTGTTCAAGCATTGTTAGGATATTTCTTGTTGTTTTATTCGAAGTGTTTTGTCGTTAAGAACAAGTCCCTGTTTGCATTCATTGCTTCCTATAACATAGTGTGTATATATCCATTTCCTAGTGTTAATGATGTAAGTATTACTATAATTACATATGTATGTACATAAAATGACGCAATAAAAATATTTAAATACTTCATAATATTTTATTTCTTATTTATTCTACTCGCCCTCCAACGAAATATATATTTTGTGTGAATATAAGCGTAATTAGGATATTATTCACTATCTACAACTGTGTAGGATTATTTTTTTCAAAGAAATTTAATTTTGTACGATCATAAATCACTCGCCGTTTCGCTTTCCCTCGAATCATCTTTGCATACTTAATTCTAAGTTGGTCCTGTTACTATTTGGAACAGTGAAGACACTCAACCACCATCGTAAAATTTCCCGATCCTCTACGTGATAATATTGTCTTTTGTAAAACTAACATACGCCAAAGGGAGTAGATGCGACAGCTTGGTGCACAGCACCTGGTCCATGGTGGGCCTGCTGAGGTAGACGTCCATGTCTCCGTCGGAGCCGCGGAACTCGCTGAGCATCTGGCGGCAGACGCCGCAGGGCGCCGTGAAGTCTGCTTGGTGGGCCACCACAGCCACACTGCGCAGCTGGAGGTAGCCCTCCGACACGGCCTTGGGGATCGCGGCGCGCTCGGCGCACAGCGACGGCGTGAACGTGGCGCTCTCGATGTTGCACCCAGAGAACACCCTGGAGTCCTCCTCGGTGAGCACCGCAGCACCCACTTTGAAGTTTGAGTACGGTGAGTACGACCTCTTTCTAGCCTCTACTGCTACTTTTATTAGATTTTGAACTGTTTCACCTGAAATAAACGCACAGTAATAGATTAAAATGTAGCAATAAATACATTTGATTATGTTTTCGATAATGATAAAAGATCGTGATTATGATAAAACAGATAAGCATGTGTAAAACACAAGTTGATATCTATGACTGTGCTTAGATACTATAATAGCGTGTAACATTTACATCAGTCAGTATGGGAAAGTCTGTAATTTGTTATAAGATTTTATAAAACAGAAATCTGTTTTTTTTTAGTTACACACGTCATCGATTTTAGTCAATTTATTGTCCGCATTCATACATTTAGGAATTACGGAAATCGAAGCTGTATTTCTAGTGTTTACGATTAAATCGATTGTTTAGTTCTAAGTTCAGATGAATGCTGCTAAAATACATTCCCCCTTATTACAAGACGGAGAATAAAGTTAGTCATGGTTTAAAATTATCAAATGGACGAATAAAAGTGACGGAATCAGTTTTAAGCTAAGACTAACTTTAGATCACCTTTTGTAATAAGGTGGATTATGTGTAAAATTAGTAAATTGCTTTGGTTTCATATCCTTTAATTTTTAAGTTTACGCGTCTGGGTAACTCGGCGACGGTAGCTCAGTGATAATAGTCCAAGAGCTAGTGAACCCTGGGAGTAACGGTCTCCCTGTAAGGTTAGAAATTTGTATACTTACGATTTATGACATGCTAAGAGCAATAGCCATGACCTGGCAGGCGTCAGCCCTGCACGTCATCAGCCCCTTTATTTTTTAAACTGTTAAGTAAATGGAGTTTCAAAACTTGTTTCTGTAAATTTGAAAATTTAATAGGATAAAGTTTATTTATTGTACATCTTAAAAAAAAATTGACAGGCGATTACAATAAGCAGAAGTATATGACAGGTCAATTAGAAAACGTACAGTTGATGAGGTAAAATAAACTTTATCCTGTAAACTTAAAATTTTTATATGTTTTCAAGTAAACGTCTCACAGTAAATATGTACAATGCCAGGCGGTTTTGAACAGCATAAGACCTTGACAGGCGAGGGGACAGCTGCTAAGGGCGTGCAAATAAGAAATGTTACATGAACGCATACAGTCAATGCAATGTATTTTATTGGGTTTTATGCAATCTACATGACCCAATAGCCGTCAGTTTCCCCATTGATCAATGGGGAAACTGACGGTAACTAGGACACATTTTAGCAATGAACCTAATTCCATCATTAAAGGAATATAGGTCTTATTACAGAATGTAATAAAGTAGTATAAGTATAATTCTTCTGCTAAAAAGTTATTCTGCTGGTTACTAGGACATGTTTGAAATATGGAACCTGTATTCGTCAATAGAATAGAATAGAAATCATTTATTGCGGTAAATGTGGTTACAATAGGTACATCAATTATTATTAAGTTTCTCACATTTAACCGAATATTATCGGCATGCAATAACAGAGAGACAGCGTCGCTCGTCTAAATTTATTAAGTCAAATAAATACAAAAATTAGTCATAAAAACAGTAAATCAAAATAATAATGTCAACAATTGAATAAAACATAAAATTAAATCTTACATTCCATAAACTCATGAATACTGTAGAAGCATTTGTCACACAAAAGTTAATATAAATTAAATTTATTTTTTTTAATTGAAAGTCCTTTTAATGCTTCTGACAACTTATTATATAGCGTAATGGACATATAATACCATTTTTTTTGGTAACTCGTTGTTGAGCAAGATGGTACTACCATATGAGAAATTATGAGAGAACAAATGAGAAATTAGACTTAATGTCCCAGCAATAAGAGTTAAAATTGAATGTAATTAGTTGGTATCATCAAATCGACTAAAATGACACTCAAATTAAATGATTAGCCCATCACAATGTGGTTCTTGCATTGGTTTTCTTAAAATGTATAGTTTATAGTAGGTAGGCAAAATTATTGCACAACTCCTGTTTTTAACTCGTAAGTAAAGGCAGGCCAAGTCTCACTGCCGTAAAGGAGAAACGGCCTGATAATGATGATAAAAACAAAATTAAAAGCGAAATTTCGGATGATGCTGAAGAAAATTAATGTTAAAAATAATGTAGATTGCAATGTAGATGTGCATAAAACCCAATAAAATACATTTCATTTGCTGTATGCGTTCATGTAACATTTCTTATTTGCACGCCCTTAGCAGCTGTCCTCCTGTCGCCTGTCAAGGTCTTATGCTGTTCAAAACCGCCTGGCATTGTACATATTTATTACTGTGTGACGTTTACTTGAAAACATATAAAAATTTTAAGTTTACAGGATAAAGTTTATTTTACCTCATCAACTGTACGATTGTAATCGCCTGTCAATTTTTTTTTTAAATGTACAATAAATAAACTTTATCCTATTAAATTTTCAAATTTACAGAAACAAGTTTTGAAACTCCATTTACTTAACAGTTTAAAAAATAAAGGGGCTGATGACGTGCAGGGCTGACGCCTGCCAGGTCATGGCTATTGCTCTTAGCATGTCATAAATCGTAAGTATACAAATTTCTAACCTTACAGGGAGACCGTTACTCCCAGGGTTCACTAGCTCTCCAGCTATAAGATCGTCCGTCTTCCAAATGGGAGATCGTAGGTTCGTCGCACACCTCTAGACTTTTCTTGACTAATTTAAACGACAACCTGTGCATCAAGTTTCTAAATAGGTTACAATGATCGGAGCAGCAATACTTGTGAGTGCGCGCCTCCCCTTTTACCATGGCTCTCTGGCATGGTCGAACAGCTGGGACTACCTTACTCATGGCACCAATAGCTGGTCCATATGGCAGAAGAAGGAGCAACGAACAAACTGCACTTATTTCTTAACTGTTTAGTCACAGGACACGGTACGTATACAGTGCATACCTAAATATTTCATAATTACTATTCTTACGATAGATGTCCATTTACGTAAAAATAATAAGGAGTGATTGTTGAACTGCGCTAGTTCTTTATGAATTTCACAACACAGTGTTAGTTTTACACACGTGTAACGGTCACGTTCTAGTTAATTTATCTTTAATTTTATAAAAATAATTACCTTCTTATACTATACATGATTTTCCTATTATCTAATTTCTTTTACTTAAACAAGCAAATGCAACATACGTATGTATACTACGGCATAAATACCTACCTAAGCCTACACAAATTATTTTTTATTGATGCACAGTTAAAGCATATAACCACAACGTAAGGTAGGTACATATGTAAATAAAAAATACCAATAACAAATAAGTAGTACGCCACTACATACTTTACGCGTCTGAACGTAAAACATCCAGTTAGAAAATTCGTAATTCCAAATGACACTGAGATGTGAAACATTTCTATAATACAGCGAACAAAAATAGATTACGTTCTGTAACTATCAAAATGTTATACCTAGTCGTGAGAATGAGGACGTTAAATCAAATTAAAATATGTGTGAAAGGATTGACAGTAAAATAAGATGTTCGACGTATTAAATAAGATACTTACTCAGCGAGCTGAAGTCGACTACTTGAAAGTTCTCCATATTTCGGTCCCGCGTCGGAAAATGTATCGTATTAGTTCACGTGCGCTCGCGCAGTCGGGCGCGCGGCGTGTGCGTCTGGCCGCGGTCACCGACCAACTGATTATCGCCAACAATCTTTGATTAGACATTGTCTCTCTTGATTGAATAATATTTCCTTTGTGATCGTAAACTACGTCTGTACCATAACAAACCGATAGATTTGTAATTGATGAAGAAAGAGGGGACGTCCCTTATCCAATATTTTTGTGTAGGTAACTTTTTGAACATCATTCCGAAAACTGTTTGTTTTATAACTACTAGTGGCCGCCCGCAACTTCGTTTGCGTGAACTTTATGACTCTTGACTTAAAGATGATTACTTATTATAAATGTTTATTTACTTATTATAAATGTTCGTTTATAGGATAATAGATTTTTAAGGCGGCTCATTAATATTTTATACGAAATGCTAAGGAATGGAACAACTTGCCGGCTTTTGTATTTCCAGAGAGCTACCATTTGGGTGTCTTTAAGTCGAGAGTGAATAGGCTTCTTCTGGGAAAGCACGCTACATCTTAGACCTCATTGTCACTCTCCATCAGGTGAGATGAGGTCAAGTGCAAACCCATTTAATATTTAAAATATCAACTTCTAATGAAAGTAACCCCCAAATTATTTTTTATTCCATTAGGGGATGTAAGTATTCTATTAAAGTTTGAATCTTATATTTTATCCATCAATTCTGTCAAAGAATGTGTATGCAAAAGTTGGAGTAAATTGGGCCAAGGAATCACGTAGTCCCATGAACAAACTGTGAACCCCCTTTTCGCTCCATTAGGGGTTCAAGTTCGGAATATCCTTCCTTATAGGATCTCATCTAAAAATGCTCATCACATTTGACAATTTTCCATTCCATTTCATTCCATATTTGTTATAGTGTAGCTGGGCTCTTAGAGGTCCAAATCAGATGTTCCATGATCTTTGATTTTTATCATGGCATCATAAACTGCTCATCAATCTGAACAACTTTTGTTAAGAAGCCATTGACTTACCTCTTATAGTTTAGCTGGGCTGTTGTGGTTCTACATCAAGGAGCCTGGTCTTCAAAATGTAATATACCCTATAAGTTGCCCTGATATTACAGCTATACAATAAAAAAAGTTTCATTCGAATTGGTTTAGTAGTTTCCGAAATTAGCGCGAACAAACAGACAAACAGACAAACAGATAAACAGACAAACAGACAAACAGACAAACAGACAAACAGACAGACAAAAATTTTAAAAATCATTGATTCATGTTCTGTTACTGTTTTTTAGTCGTCCTAAGTTATTTTGAGATAAATATCTTTAATGTACAGACACAGCTTTTTTACATTTTTATTATATGTATAGATTTTCTTCAGATAAGTAGTTTTTCAGTTAGTCTTAGATTTATAATATAGCAAAATACATAAGTAGCATTATTATTATTTTTACTTTATTGATTTTATATTTAATTACATAAATAGCTATTGACTGTAAGTATGGAAATGTCTTACCTTTACGATTATTTCACACATCCTTCCTCTAGGTAGGTACTCCTCTTGATCATTTATTATGTATTACTAGCTCCGGTCGCGTGGAGTTCGCTTTGCCACTTAAATATTTTTCAAAATATATTATAACAAATGTTGGTCGATTATGATGCCTAGGCAGGTCTCACAGCTGCTATTCATCATTCATTTAGCGCGAACAAATAGACAGACAAATATGAATTTTCGTTTTTTCGGTGCCATATTGGCCTACCTGTTGATTTTGCTATTTACGCATGTTTTCTTACCTGAGTCTTGTAATTGATGACAAAAAATATGCCCGTAGTGATTGATGTTAGCGCAGGTAGTGAAAGGTGGCAAGGACCTTTGTCGCAACGCAAGGCCGCTTGTACACGTCCTATGTAATTATTGTAACAGACGCTTTACAACATACCTTACCTACTTAGTTATATCATACATAAATCACAATATACCCAAGGGGTTGCGAAGATCAGTGGGCGATCCGATGGGCACGCTTGAGCGTATTTGAGGGTACCGGAGGCCCAATAGGGAAGGAAAAGGGGTTAAAGGTTGGCAGCGCACTTGTGACTACTAGTGTTACGGTACAGGTGTACGTGCGAAGTAAAAACTGGTTAGTATTAGGTAGGATTGTAGGGATCATACAATCTGTTTGAGATTACTCATGTGAATTGGAGACGCTTCGCGCATCGGTTTGTAAGCCATTGGTCATTGAATGGAGTGTCGTGTTCAAGTTCTTATTATGGTTCCCAGACAATTGATTCGACGTAGATGCAAATTCAATGGGAATGCCCTACCATAGATAACTCCAAATACTTTTTTATTTGACAGGTGGCATACGAGCAGACGGACCAATTGATGGTAAGTGATTGCCGCCGTCCATAGACACCTGCAACACCAATAGTTACACGCGCGCTGCCATCCTTTAACCTCCTTTCCCCTTAATTGGGCCTCCGGACCGGAGTACCCTCACTTATTTGGCGAGACAAAGCGCAGGCACTACGTCGCGCCGGTCTTCTGTGAGGCCGTGGTATCACTCCAGACGAGCCGGCCCATTCATGTTGAAGCGTGGCTCTCCCACGGTTAAAATGTACTTACTTATTATTTCACCACCGTACTACACGCCATAAACTTGGGTTCCATCCATACCACCTGGATGGTTGGCAATCCTCTACCGTGCGCTTTACACGACACTTTCTGCCGCGCACCTCCTTATTGTGGAATCAACTTCCCGCAACGGTATTTCCGAACCGGTACGACATCCAAATCTTCAAGAAACGAGCCTATACCTTCCTAAAGGGCCGGCAACGCATCCGCACTCCTTCTGGTGTAGCTGATGTCCATGGGCGGCGGTGTTAACTTACCATCAGGTGACCCGCTTGCTCGTTTGCCTTCCTATACTTTTATTTATTGCATGTTACATTACAATTCGAGGTGTTGTTACAATTTTAGCTATGTTTATATGCTATGCCCTGCAAAGGCACATGAAAGTTTTTTTATAATATAGGTGGCAGACGAGCCGACGGCTCAAAGGTTAAATAAAACAAGACATTTTTACCATAACGTTTATTAAAAAAAAAAAACAATGACAACAATAATTAGGTAAATGTATACATGCATTATCAGAAAATTCCTCAACACACGTAATTGTAGAAGGCATATCCCTTCAATCGAAAGACAGCCCTTTGGGCGGCGGGCGCAGGTTTCGCTTTCTTTATCATTAGTTATTATTCTATCCCATACACACACACGTGTATTGCAACATAAAAGGCTACCTAATATTTAATTATTATCTTTATAAAATTATATTTTTACATTTTTTAAGTAGGTATAATATACATAATGTACGTATGTATTAAGCCTTAAAATTAAATTAATAATCTGACGAAAACATTTCGCAATCGTTTTAATCATCGACACGTAACTCTTGTAATTAGTACCGTTTATTCTACAGTATAATAAACATAGTTACGGTAATTTACAACTTTCAAGTGTCAGTGACCTTATAAAATGTAAATAAAGGTATATACAATGTCCATTTATAATTAAAAAAAAGTTACAATATCAGCATACATATAAACTCTATCGCATAGTCCATCCACACATAAATCACCTTTGATTTGATTACATACATATTTTCATAAATGGTTGTAAGCATAGTCCTTGCTATACATACTCATATCGCCAACAGTCGGCGACAGAAGTTCACAAAAACATGTCACATGCGCCCGTGCATACTTACAACTACTATCAACAAACCTGCTTAGAAACGTAATTTTACGTCTAACACATCTTATTTTATGACAACGTTTCAATTTTAGCTAGGTACCAAAATAAGATTATTTAATTGGAATTTTCGTTATATGGCGAAGTAGGTGGTTAGTCTACTTATTTTGGTTCGGCAATGTCGATGGACCTAGCCATCTATCGACTATTCACGTTTAAAAAACCTCGTTTTACAATTTTACTACACCGGTGACTATAAGACACTGAGTATCTACAGGAAACAGTAATCCGAATAACTTCTATTCCGATAAATTAATTAGTCGATAAGTAAAAAAAAATAACAAAGCGATTAAATCACAACAGCACTAATCTACCTACTTTTAACACTGATAGAGATATTCCATTTCATTGCACCATCATAAATCCCAAATGGGGATAGAAATTTTACTATACTCAGCGTATAGAATGCGCCTTGTATTCGGATTTTTTTTACTTTGCCGGAAGTCGAGAGGACTTACAAAAAGACTGGAGAATCCCGCCAATTCCTGCCCGTCTGGCATCACTTTTAGTCACCTAATAACTCGTCACCTTGTTGAATAATCGTACTGATACAGTAAATTATCGAGTCTATACTCTGATTCATAATCATGTAAAGTAATCTGACAGATGAAAATGACAAGTTTCTATGCATTTTGACATTTTCCATGTGTCAAATTGAGTGATAACGTATGGGGATGACACTGTCTGTTTACTTTACATGATTATGAATCAGAGTCTATACTCTGATACCTACGTATCGGATGTCGATATTTCAACGACAGTAAAATACTCTTCTCCGATTCGTTCGTAGCGCCCGGTTCTAATTAGGCGCTCCGGACACGATTATCGCATGTAGTCGGGCGCTCACCAGAAGGGGCACCAGCCGACGTAGCACTGGCAGAGGTTCTCGTTGGAGGTGGCCTGCTGGATGAGCAGCTCGACCTGCTTCTGCACGGAGACGCTCTCGTCGATGTTGGGGAAGTCGCGGCCCGTGAGCTTGTCGCGCACGCGGTTCACGATGCTCAGCGCGCGCGCGTTCTGCAGGTGCGTCTCCTCGCCCGGCTCCGCCGCCGGCGCGGGGGGACTGCCGAGTAAATGTACATCAATATCAGAAAACACCATATACAGGCTGTATCTGTAAACATTACATCCTCACTCAGCCACTTTTTTCCAAACCATTCTAAAAAAATCTAGTTCACAACTTTTCAAAATTTATCGAAAATTTTTCGACTTCCCATACTAAATGACCAAGTCACGTGACTAACTTTGTATGGAAAAAATGTTCTTTCCTTTTGCTTTTGTATAATCTTAAAATTAAGTACCTTCTTGTTGTTCTGGAAAGCAATAAATGCATTTTTATTTTATTTTAAAGTAAAGCAACCCCGTGGAAGTACTTCCTTAAAAGGCCGGCAACGCATCAGCAACCTCTCTGATCTCGCAGATGGTCATGGGCTAGCGGTGATTACTTACCAGCAGGTGACCCGCTTGCTCGTTTGCCACCTCTAGTATGAAAAAAAACCTCGTTTACCCCCTTTTCGTAATAAAAAGTAGCTTAAGTTCTTTCTCAGGGTCTAGACCATCTGTTTACAAAATGTCATTCAAATCCGTTCAGTAGTTTTGGCGTGAAAGAGTAACAGACAGACAGACAGAGTCACTTTCGCATTTGTAATATTAGTTAGGATGATACTCACGGGTCGACGGTGGAGCAGAGGCGCGGGCGCGGCGGCGGCTCGACGTCGTCGAGGTCGCGCGAGCGGCGCGCGGCGTCGATGAGCCGCCAGTTGAGCAGCGGGTCGTACACGAAGGCCTCCAGCACGGCCATCACGCTGTCCTTGTGCCGGTGCAGCACCTCCATCACCGACTCGCACGTGCGCCGGTACGTGCCCTCGATGCCTGTCACCTGGTGGCAATACATGAAACCGGCATGGCCTTCACCTTATCACATGTATGTCGGCGTGAAGCAGCCCCTGTGCTGTGTTTCGCTGAGTGAGTGAGGGTACCGGAGGCCAACTCGGGGGGAAGGGGATAAAAGGTTGGCAGCGCACTTGTAACTCCACTGGTGTTGCAAGTGTCCATGGGCGGCGGGTAAGTTGCTTACCATCAGGTGATCCGCCTGCTCGCCTGCTACCTATCACATAAAAAAAAATGTAGGGGATGAGGTGGTGTGTGGGACTCTAACCCAAACCAAAATCACTGGGAGGTCCATCACAGCGTAATCGCAGTCGGATACCCCACTCGCCACTTTGTGTCAATTGGTTTGGCGCAATGCAGCCCTTCCCAAATGCGCGACCTACCAGGACACTCAGTAAGGATTTTTTCTCTCGCGGAGTCGTGATACTGAGCAAGCCACTCCCCAGTGGTGGCATGCTCACGTACTCCGAAGTCCGTTTAGTCGCCTCTTACGACAGGCCGGGAATACCTTGGCAGTATTCTTAACGCCCCTAGCCACAGGGCACCCCCGAGTGGTCCAAGCGTATCTTAATCGAACGACTTTAACGATAATGTACAGAAATAAACAAAGTAAGAATACTATTTTTTTAATTATTAAACTAACCTCCATAGCATTGATCAGCATCCTAGTCAACCTGAAGGGTATCTTCTCGGGAAACTTGTCCCTCGTGACCGCCACCTCGAAGCAGTCGCCGAAGTCGATGTGCAGGAACTTGCCCGTCACGCGGTCCAGCATGATGTTGGACGGGTGCCGGTCGCCCAGCCCGAGGATGTATCTGTGGAAATGTACATTATTTATGGACTTTTTTGGTCTGTACTCAGCGAGTATATCTTCTTCCAAGGGAATGGGGGCTAAACCACTTTGGAAAGGTATTCTCACCCACGCGTAGACGACAAAGGTGTATGTTTTTTTATTATATTATTCAATGATCATAAAACCGTTGCACAGCCACGTTCACATCCGAGACTCCAATGTCGAAGACCAATCTGTAGACCGTAGCTCGTTCTTGATATTATCTAGATCACATTGTGGAAATTAGGTCGTACGATAGAGGCAGGTCTGAGTTGCTCAGTCATATTCTGTACTTCGGGGACGTCAATAGTTATAGGAGGATGATTTGTCTGAGCGGCTTAAAGGACTGGCTCCACATACACTAATGCTTTCCATGTTAGAGAGAACAAGATCCAATGTACGGTCATTTTCGTTTTAATGCTGTTAAATTGTCTCAAATCACAAAACGAAGTTGTTTTCTAACAATAGAAGAGATTTGGCACTATGATGCTGTAAGACTGGGATCAGGCTGATACTGGGATGAGGCAAATATAACCATGTACGAGTAGATAGCCCTCAGTTCTAATATGCCTCAGTATATACGCCATCTGACGGATTTTTCACATGCAATCGGCACATTGCCCGTCCGACCAAAGTTCTACATCTCTCTCTACACGCGCGACTCTCGGTTATAAAATATGCGAACTCTGTTAGTTCTTCAAAAATCCGTTGTCACAACTTGCTTGATGCATTATAAGATTATGTTGATTTTCAAGTAAATGGTATGTAAAAACTGTTACAACCGAACCGGCTGTTGAGAGTATGGAAGCCGTATGCAATTTTCAAGAATAACAACTAACTTATCTAACTTCTCTACCACGTTTCACTGCTTCCTGCAAGCGACTACGACGGAAAGAGTGAGCTCACTCTTCCCAACGATGACACATTTTCGTGCGCCTAATGTAAGGTAAGGGCTCATCTAACGATTTAAATCTTCTTGAGTGATATTTCCGCTACTCACCCCACCATGCTCATGACGGCGAGCGAGCGCGTGTAGTTGGTGCGGCGCTCGAACCACACCTCCGAGGACGGACTCTTCAGCCACAGCAGCTTCGCGAGGTCGTCTCCCGCCGTGTGCTCTAGCGCGTGCTCAAATACTTCCACCTAATATAATAAAGAAAAATAAGAAAATACTTTATTGCTCAACAAAAAAGAATATTCTTCAATACACATTCCAGAACTTTAAGGCTCATATTGCTACTGCAGTAATAAAGAAGAAAAAAAAACATAATAATCAAAATTAGGGCGTCATAATTTGTAATTTATGACTGACTCGAATGGGGGCTATAGCGTGTGGAAAATCCGCTAGATAGCGCACTGCAGAACTGAGTTCCATCTACACGGTGATTGGCTATTTTTGACGTGAGATGTTAAAGTATCAGTAAACAACCAATCACATTGGACTTCAGTTTAACAGTACGCCATCTAGCGGCTTTTTCCACACACGATATCCCCCATTGGATGCTTTAATTTTAGTGAGTTATTTGAACTAAATTGTTGCAATATTATTTTTAATATAAAATTCCTTTACAGACTACAAATTTGACATACCTTTTGCATCAACATCAACCTTTCCAAGTCGGAAGCCATACGCTGCATGATTCGATGTTCTATGTTCAGTAGGCACTTCCTCTTCTCCCTGTAATCCCTGGTAGACATAATAACATCAATTAGTTAAACCTTTATAACTCAGTCGAATGGCAGCCACTACTTGTATTAGGAGAGTAACATTCATACAGCCATTATAAAAAAAAAATGTTGATCAGGGAAAGTTTAAATCTGTACCATGCCCAAAGGGCGAACTTAACAAGTTCGGTAACCTTCCGCAACAACACGCTAGTTGCCTACATGACGCGGTACAATTAACATCACTAAACAGTGAAGTTCCTGATTGACAATCTTTGCTGATAAGATAATGCAGAGTGTCATAGTGAGGCCCGACGAGCCCCGATTTCGCTGACTAGCAGACGAATCACCTGATGGTAAGCGATTGCCGCCGCCCATAGACACCAGCAACATCAGTGGAGTCACAAGTGCGCTGCCGAAGGCCCAATTAGGCCTTAATTGGGCCTCCGGTACCCTAACTTACCCTACGTTGGAGCTGCTTCACGCCGGTTTTCTGTTAAGCGGTGATATCATTCCTGTGAATCCGGCTCATTTATGCCAAAGCGTGGCTTTCCCACGGATAAAAGCACTTTTACTAGCACTGATACTTTTGTATTGGAATGGTGGTTTTATGCTGGTATGGAAATTGGCTGATGATCAGAATTAATTGCTCTCCAGTATAAGGTGAAATTCAGTCAGGTTTCTGGAAAAAGACTTAACATTAAGTTCAAAGTTTTGGTTGTTGTAAGAACACTTGCAAGCGAAAGCAAGGATCTATAGATCTAAGTTGAAATAGTTCCGTAAACTGCCAACAGATGTCACTGTGCTAACTTACATCGCACATGCAAAGTGGGTTTTCGGATTGGTATAAGGCAAAAATCTGTATCAACAAATTAGCTATCCAATAAACCTGTCTTGTACCTAGCTACTTTTTTTGTTTTATTTTTGTGGCTGGTACATCCTCGAAGTGACCTTAACCTGGGGGTTAATCAGTTGTTTATAAATTGATGTTTTTTAGCGTCATACCTGCAGGCTGCTCTGTATGTGTGCGATGCGGATGAGCGGCGCGTCGGGCACGTAGGAGCCGGGCACGCACAGCTGCAGGTCGCGGCAGCCCAGCAGCCGCGGCGACACGTACTGCAGGCCAGCGTCATACCTGCAGGCTGCTCTGTATGTGTGCGATGCGGATGAGCGGCGCGTCGGGCACGTAGGAGCCGGGCACGCACAGCTGCAGGTCGCGGCAGCCAGCAGCCGCGGCGACACGTACTGCAGGCCAGCGTCATACCTGCAGGCTGCTCTGTATGTGTGCGATGCGGATGAGCGGCGCGTCGGGCACGTAGGAGCCGGGCACGCACAGCTGCAGGTCGCGGCAGCCCAGCAGCCGCGGCGACACGTACTGCAGGCCAGCGTCATACCTGCAGGCTGCTCTGTATGTGTGCGATGCGGATGAGCGGCGCGTCGGGCACGTAGGAGCCGGGCACGCACAGCTGCAGGTCGCGGCAGCCAGCAGCCGCGGCGACACGTACTGCAGGCCAGCGTCATACCTGCAGGCTGCTCTGTATGTGTGCGATGCGGATGAGCGGCGCGTCGGGCACGTAGGAGCCGGGCACGCACAGCTGCAGGTCGCGGCAGCCAGCAGCCGCGGCGACACGTACTGCAGGCCAGCGTCATACCTGCAGGCTGCTCTGTATGTGTGCGATGCGGATGAGCGGCGCGTCGGGCACGTAGGAGCCGGGCACGCACAGCTGCAGGTCGCGGCAGCCAGCAGCCGCGGCGACACGTACTGCAGGCCAGCGTCATACCTGCAGGCTGCTCTGTATGTGTGCGATGCGGATGAGCGGCGCGTCGGGCACGTAGGAGCCGGGCACGCACAGCTGCAGGTCGCGGCAGCCAGCAGCCGCGGCGACACGTACTGCAGGCCAGCGTCATACCTGCAGGCTGCTCTGTATGTGTGCGATGCGGATGAGCGGCGCGTCGGGCACGTAGGAGCCGGGCACGCACAGCTGCAGGTCGCGGCAGCCAGCAGCCGCGGCGACACGTACTGCAGGCCAGCGTCATACCTGCAGGCTGCTCTGTATGTGTGCGATGCGGATGAGCGGCGCGTCGGGCACGTAGGAGCCGGGCACGCACAGCTGCAGGTCGCGGCAGCCCAGCAGCCGCGGCGACACGTACTGCAGGCCAGCGTCATACCTGCAGGCTGCTCTGTATGTGTGCGATGCGGATGAGCGGCGCGTCGGGCACGTAGGAGCCGGGCACGCACAGCTGCAGGTCGCGGCAGCCCAGCAGCCGCGGCGACACGTACTGCAGGCCAGCGTCATACCTGCAGGCTGCTCTGTATGTGTGCGATGCGGATGAGCGGCGCGTCGGGCACGTAGGAGCCGGGCACGCACAGCTGCAGGTCGCGGCAGCCAGCAGCCGCGGCGACACGTACTGCAGGCCAGCGTCATACCTGCAGGCTGCTCTGTATGTGTGCGATGCGGATGAGCGGCGCGTCGGGCACGTAGGAGCCGGGCACGCACAGCTGCAGGTCGCGGCAGCCAGCAGCCGCGGCGACACGTACTGCAGGCCAGCGTCATACCTGCAGGCTGCTCTGTATGTGTGCGATGCGGATGAGCGGCGCGTCGGGCACGTAGGAGCCGGGCACGCACAGCTGCAGGTCGCGGCAGCCCAGCAGCCGCGGCGACACGTACTTGCAGGCCAGCGTCATACCTGCAGGCTGCTCTGTATGTGTGCGATGCGGATGAAGCGGCGCGTCGGGCACGTAGGAGCCGGGCACGCACAGCTGCAGGTCGCGGCAGCCCAGCAGCCGCGGCGACACGTACTGCAGGCCAGCGTCATACCTGCAGGCTGCTCTGTATGTGTGCGATGCGGATGAGCGGCGCGTCGGGCACGTAGGAGCCGGGCACGCACAGCTGCAGGTCGCGGCAGCCCAGCAGCCGCGGCGACACGTACTGCAGGCCAGCGTCATACCTGCAGGCTGCTCTGTATGTGTGCGATGCGGATGAGCGGCGCGTCGGGCACGTAGGAGCCGGGCACGCACAGCTGCAGGTCGCGGCAGCCCAGCAGCCGCGGCGACACGTACTGCAGGCCAGCGTCATACCTGCAGGCTGCTCTGTATGTGTGCGATGCGGATGAGCGGCGCGTCGGGCACGTAGGAGCCGGGCACGCACAGCTGCAGGTCGCGGCAGCCCAGCAGCCGCGGCGACACGTACTGCAGGCCAGCGTCATACCTGCAGGCTGCTCTGTATGTGTGCGATGCGGATGAGCGGCGCGTCGGGCACGTAGGAGCCGGGCACGCACAGCTGCAGGTCGCGGCAGCCCAGCAGCCGCGGCGACACGTACTGCAGGCCAGCGTCATACCTGCAGGCTGCTCTGTATGTGTGCGATGCGGATGAGCGGCGCGTCGGGCACGTAGGAGCCGGGCACGCACAGCTGCAGGTCGCGGCAGCCCAGCAGCCGCGGCGACACGTACTGCAGGCCAGCGTCATACCTGCAGGCTGCTCTGTATGTGTGCGATGCGGATGAGCGGCGCGTCGGGCACGTAGGAGCCGGGCACGCACAGCTGCAGGTCGCGGCAGCCCAGCAGCCGCGGCGACACGTACTGCAGGCCAGCGGTCATAACATGCAGGCTGCTCTGTTATGTGTGCGATGCGGATGAGCGGCGCGTCGGGCACGTAGGAGCCGGGCACGCACAGCTGCAGGTCGCGGCAGCCCAGCAGCCGCGGCGACACGTACTGCAGCTCCAGCGACGTCAGCTGCGGCAGCTGCCGGCTGATGCGCCGGAACACGTTGTAGTACAGGTCCCACGCGTGGTTCAGGTCGCGCACAGAGTTCGACTCCTGCCAATGCCCCCACAACAACATTAATGGACTAGAGACATTAATCTCCTTTAAACCATGTGTTTCCATACCAACCATTTCTGAACATTTGTTTTTTTTTTTTTGGTTTTTTTATGTGATAGGGTAGGCAGACGAGCAGGGTCGGATCACCTGATGGTAAGCAATGCCGCCGCTCAATGGACACCTGCAACACCCAGTAGAGTACAGTGCGCTGCCAACCTTTTATCCCCTTCCCCCCCAGGGTGGGCCTCCGGTACTCCTCACTCACTCGGCGAAACACAGCACACGGGGCTTCCTCACGCCGGTTTTCTGTGAGGCAGTGGTATCACTCCGTTCTTATGACTTTTGGAAATTCGCATTAAAAAATTAAAATTTTTCATATTAAAGTTGGTCACTTGACATGGGCATTTCGTAAGGGGATTCGAAAAAAAATCTATGAATTTAGAAAAATCGTTGAACAAATATTGTAAAAAAAAAGTAGTACGAGCAGATGGAGGGAGATGCCAAACTATAAAAATACAATACGCAAAGCAGTCCACCTACCTTGTATCTATTACACCACTCGAGAGCCTCGTTGAGCTCGCGGCCGTAGGCCTGGCTGAAGGAGACCTCCTTGAGCGTCTGCGGGCCGCGCTCCAGCATGGCGTGCAGCGGCTCCAGCGTCTTGAACATGCTCTTCTCGTCGTGCTCGCTGAAGTACAGCCGCGACGCCTCCTCCAGCGCCTCGTGCCACTGCTCGTGCCACAGGATGGCCACGCGGATCAGCTCCTCCGAGATCATCGCCGCCTGGTTCACCAGGTTGCTCGAGTGCGTGCACATCGACTTCAGGATCTGGTTCGCCGCGTTCTTGCGCGCCACGAACGAGGACTTGGACGCCACCGTCAGCGGGTACACGAGCGCCTGCGGGTGCGACTTGCCGATGTCGATCAGCAGCGAGTGGATCAGCTTGCCCACGAGCGCGCGCGGCGTGTCGATGCGCGCGATGAGCTGCGGGATCACCTGCAGCCACACGTTGATCTCGATGGTGCGGATGCCCTCCACCAGCGCCTCGTGCACGGCCGGGTAGTGCCCGTAGTCGAACCACAGCGTCAGGAGACGAAGCGTATCCTGCAGGGAACTCCCGTGGGACAGATTTATCGACTTAAAGAACCCTTCGACGGCGGGAACCGTATGATGCTGGATGCATTCGGGGGAGGGTCGTCTCTCGCCCGAAGATTCGCCGTTGGTCTTCTGGTGTTTGTAAAATAGGACCGTCTCGAAGTTCATATACGCCCAGGCGTGCCACGCCTTGTACCAGTCCGACGCCAAATCTGTGGCCTGACGCGTAGTTGCGTAAGATTTCGGGAATGGAGTGCTCGTTTATTCCGAGCAGGGACTCGCACCAGGAGCCCAGTTTCAGGTGGCAGCGAGCTAGCAGCCTGCTGTGCTCCGCGTCATTGGAGTCTGCCGTCTCTACGTAGCGCTGAGCTGGTTGTACGCCAGCTGTTTGTCGACAGCGACCCACAGATGTTTGGCGTAGGCGAGCGTCAGCCTAGGCTCGTGTGTGGGAAGCGGCAGGTCCCTATTTTTGCTGGGATCTGTGCCCAAAAGCATGACTAGAGTACGGTGAGCTTGCCGCGGGGCACCGCTTTTTCTGCAGAGTGATGCGAACTTCAGCCATGTCGCCATATCTTCGTGCGGCGTTAGAACCAGACTGCGCACCTGAAGGATTTTACGCCAATCTTCCACTAATCTCTGGCCTCCCTGGAGTCTAGTCCACCACGCTTGGCGGATGCACTCCCGCCGTTCGCTCGACCTGTTTGTACATGATTACTTCCTCTAATTCAGCTAGGAGCTGTGCATTCACCAGGGCGCCATAAGCTCTCTGGTAGCTCTCTCCGGCCACGGCAGTAAGTTCAGAGTCTAGCAAGGTGCGCGCTTGATCTATGTACAGTTTCGAAATGTCGTAGTGTCCGTTATGAATGTTCAGAACGGCTCGATAGAAGGCACCGTCCTGAGTATTTTCTGGCAGGAAGCTAACATAATTCGCCATAGAATCCCACTCCTTAAGGCCCCAGGCGGCCGCCGCCGCCAGCCGCGCGGCCTTGTACTTCTCGTCTTCGGACATCTTCTGCCAGCGTTTGGAGACCGTGTTGTACAGTTTCACCCACTCGCCCAGAGCCTCGAAGCAGCGGAGCTCGCCGAGGTACGCGTCCATGTTGTCGGCGTCCTCCGTCAGCTTCTCCGCCGTAGAGGTTGAGCGCCTTCTCCCAGTTGTGGAGCTTCTCGTACCAGCGGATCTGGACCTGCAGGTTGGCGGCGCCGGCGCCGCGCTGCGACATCACGCGCTCGAGCAGGCCCTCGGCGGCTTCCTTCTGCTGCAGTTTGTTGTTGATGTGTATTAAAGCTTCCACCACTTGGGACGTGGCCCCGCTGCGGAATTCTTCCTCCTGTAAAAAGAAAATATTACTTTATAGGTCTATTTTACCTAAAGAAAGTGTCAAGAAATGAGATTGCATTTTGACTTCGGCTAGGTTAGCACCTTTCCTGCGCATCAGGCGCAGTGAGCGCGTGCGCGAGCAAAACTCGGCTAGGTCACTTATCACTGTCTCGACACACATTACAACCTACCTTGTAATGCAGAGCTTTAGCGTACGCCCGGCAGTGCATGGCCCGCTCGCCCAGCAGGTGCGTGGGGATGGGCAGCGTGCCGCTGTCGCAGTGCTCCATGAACTCGGCCAGGTTGAGGACGGTGTGCGCGAGCAACACTCGGCTAGGTCACCTATCACTGTCTCGACACATACAACCTACCTTGTAATGCAGAGCTTTAGCGTACGCCCGGCAGTGCATGGCCCGCTCGCCCAGCAGGTGCGTGGGGATGGGCAGCGTGCCGCTGTCGCAGTGCTCCATGAACTCGGCCAGGTCGAGCAGGTGTGGGCGAGCAACACTCGGCTAGGTCACCTATCACTGTCTCGACACATACAACCTACCTTGTAATGCAGAGCTTTAGCGTACGCCCGGCAGTGCATGGCCCGCTCGCCCAGCAGCTGCGTGGGGATGGGCAGCGTGCCGCTGTCGCAGTGCTCCATGAACTCGGCCAGGTTGAGGACGGTGTGCGCGAGCTCGGGCGCGTCGGGCGCGGTGAGGGCCTGCGTGAGCGCGTGCGCGAGCTCGGTGCGGGAGTTGGCGTCCAGCTCGGTCCAGCAGGACACGAAGGCCGCGTTGAACAGGTCGCGCAGCAGCTGCGAGTAGTTGTGCGCGAGGGCTAGGCATGCTCTGTGGCAAAAGATAGCCCGTGTCATTCAATTTGTCAGGAATATTTTTTTTTATGAGATACGCGGACGAGCAGAAGAGCAGACGTTATGGTAAGCGAGGAGGATCCACACCGGACGGGGCGTGAAATGTAGACGTGCCGCGCGCGATCCACGCCGCGTGCGAACCATTTGCTGACGGTTTTATGTTCACGCGGGAAGGGGCTTCAGTCGCTAGGCGCGCGCGGTCTGGACGGTTGTGATTTTGAATCGCGTCGTAGCACGTGTGACTCCATAGCAAGACAAAATTCATCTGATTCAGTATGGATCGGCAGGAGCGCATTGGAGCAGCCAGTCAGGATCGCCAAATAATATTGTTGTTGGATCGACCTAGATCGATCCACGCTCCACGTATCACGATTTTGCATCGCGGTTCGCGGGATCGCTGATCCATTTTGGATTGTCTGGTGTGGATCCGCTTATTACCGTCACCATATACCAATAATCGGTACCATTTAAGATTCTTATCTGGGGGCACGGTAGTGGCCCCGCCAAGTCGAGCAAAAAAGCGGCACGGCCGTACCATCCTTTTCTCGAAGCAATTTAGGCCATTTGGTGTTTTCGTGCGACGGCCAAGTATTTTAAAATGTTACTAACGTTAAAGGGACTGAATAAATTAATAACCGACTTGGATGTATTACATGGATTACATGGATCTCACAACCTTTTATGGTAGAACAACTGAGTTGCGAGACTTGGCCTTTTGACAAGTATTGTTTTTTATGGGAAATCAATTTCGGTGAAAGAATAAATTTAATTACTGCCACGAAAACTAAACTTACCTCAGCGCAGGGCTATGAGATTCTGTGAGCAGGCCGATGCTGAACCGGCGCAGCCACTCGAGCCAGTCGTCCTTGGAGACGCGGCTGCTCACCGTCCACGCCAGCTTCAGGCTGTGCGCGTTCACGCACAGCTTGCGGATCGACTGCGTCGCGTCGCACACCACGATGCGAGCCTGAAACATTGCCAATGCTACAATCTGCTGGGTATATTTAAAAGTGACTCATCATACATTGCCTTCCACTGTGAAGTTCACTATTTCACCTTGTTTTCGGCTTAACGCACCCATTCGCTGTATACAGCCTCAGGGTGCCCTACGCTACACTTTCCATATGACGTATAATCCACTACAGAAACCAAATTAAAAACACTACCCTCCTATCTATCTTTGGCAGTCGAGTAAAAGGACCAACTTACCTCTTGATTGTTGTTCCTCGGCTTTCGTCTTGTACTTTGTAAAAATTCGTCCATTGAAAAAGATTGACTCGATTGCAATTTCGACAGCAGCAGCTCGTAATTCTGATGCTGGATCCTGTGCTTCACAGTCACTTTTTGAACCAACGGTATGAAGTCGTTGTACTTGCGGCCGAGTTGAACGATCAACGCGCACAGCGTGTCCATGGCCGTCGGCCGCAGTGCCGGGCACTGTGTCGAGGCTTCGAACCAAAGGGTGAATTATCCTGGAGACCAGCTCGCTGTAGTTCAGCGTATCAGACAGGTAATCCACTGTCTCCATTGCAACTTTTGCAACATTTATAGGACAGTCTGTTGCATCAAACAATTTTACGATAGAAGGTATGATCAAATGCATATAGTCATCCACATTGTCTTCGAATTTTTGGAGGGCATACAACAGCTTTTCCGTTACAAACCTATCTTTGCTGGTGTCGTGCGCGAGCACTCGCAATATTTGCGGCATCAGCTGCGGTAAGTACACCTTGAACTCTGATCCCAGGGCTACAGCTATGTGCTCTACTAGTAAGATCAAAGTAGACTGCAGGGGGCTGTTGGGTGTCCAGAACTCTTTGATGAGGTCGAATATCTTGTCCAAATAATTACGAATGTGTTGTTTCACAATAGCAATCAGCTTAGCCAGTTGAGTGAATAAAAACTCACGGAAATTGTTGTTGTCTGTGGCTCTCGCTACGTACAGTAAGCTTGGAGTAACTCGTGAAATGTAGGGCACACATTTTATACCCAGAGACTGGAATATGAATGTGACAGCTTGAACCACACTGGTATGATGTTGCTGCAGCGTCGGGTCACGTAAGATTCGCATAAGCGTCGATATAACTATCGCTGGATAATATTCATCTAGCACAGGTGATGGCATATTGCACGAGCATTTCACTAGTAGTCATATCAAAGTTGTTCTCCTCGGCTTTACTATCGGCTACAGGAACCAAGCTCGAGTCGGGCTGCCCGTCGATCAGACCCCGCGTCATCTTATGCTTGTAAGGATCTAAGGCACCTAGCAGACCAAGGACGCGTATTGTCTCTCTCCTGTCCTTAGGTTGTTGTTCAGTCTTTAAGAAATTTAAGAGCACATCCATCAGATTCGGAAACTCAGTGTAAGGTGTGACAACATATCCTGTGGCACTAATAAGTTGTCCAAACGCCCAGAGTGCAACACTTCTTTTATCTGTTGCACTAGCATCGGACAGTAACTCCAAAAGTATGGTCAGAAGTTCAGGAAGACACTTCTTAAGGCCACTATTGTCACCATGCACATCTGCAAGGTCTCCTACCGCCTTTCAACACACTGATAACTACCCCTGGGTTTGTGTCAGACTCTTTTAATTTAGGCACCAGGACATTCAAAATTGTTTCCATGTATGGTTTAACTAGTTTAGGAGCATGTAATATGAGATTGTCTAGCATTCTAGCAGCTTGTTCTTTATTTCTGCTCATTCCTGAATGTTCTAATTCAGTCAAAAATTGTATCAATGTTTTTCGAAGACCTGGCATGACATAAGCAGGGTTCACTGTACTTAGTCGTCCTATAGTACAAATAGCTAGTTCTCGGATTTCAAGATGTTCATCACTCATGGCAATAAATAGAAAACTCAAGTTTTCAATTTGAGCTAAGTGGGTGTCAAATATTTCGTAAAGTGACTCTAGAACCCAGTATCTAACTTCATAATCTGGATCAGTAACTGAAACAACTAACAGCTTGCTGATTACTTCTGCAGTCAACATAGTAAGCGTCCTAGATGGTGTATTCTTGGTTCTTGCTGTGGCATCTGCTAACAACTTAGCTGCAGTCTTCACAGCTTCTAATCTGATTTCTTGTTGATCACTCTGAAGGAAATGATCAGCACACCGTCTAACAAATGTGAGTAGACTATGTTGTCCTTCAAACTGGAAGGTGCCAAGGGTTCGTAGAGCCAACACAATGCTTGCTGTATCCTGAGGCTCAATAACTAAGCTCATATTACTTTGTTGCTCCAGGCTTCTAGGTACCCCAGGGTGTAAAAATGGTTTATTTCTCAAAACCAGGGAGAGCATATTTAATAAACCTTCTGATATTTCTTCTCTTAATGCTGGTAGGTTTTGGCTCAACTCTTTTAAGCAAATAGTCAAAGACGGGCTAAGACCTGTAGCAAACATTGCCTCTAAAAGTTCCTTTATGTCACTCATTACCAAATCCTTGACAGCACTCCCTAGCAAAGTAATGCAAGCAAAAATGGAAGGATCAATCCAGATCCTCCTCTTAGTTTGTGTATCTCTGACAGGCAGTGCTTGCTTTATAACATCCATTATCTTAGGTATGTATTGTTGAACATCATTTTCTATGGCAGCAGCCATTAAACCTAGAGTAGTGAATGCCATATTTTTATCTTTTTCCCTTCCTCTCAAAGATGCCAGCAAATAATTCATGGTTGAGCTAAGGTATTTCTTACAGAAATATTCTTTGTAGAATGCTGCCAGTCTAGGTATTATTATAAGTAATATCTGTGGAACTCCTTGTATTTTCAAATGACGCTGTGCCATAACATCTGAAAAATATATTAAAATGTAAGAAATGTTTAGTACATATTATTAAAATAAAATTTTGATGACTAAATACATACCCTGACAAATCCTTTCAAATTTATCAGAAAGGAGCTTCCTGCAAACTTCAGATTCATAAATAGGAACTGGATATTGTACATTTTCAGCTTGAAATCCATCACACAAATAACCTCTCTTTACAGAAGGGCTGTGCAATTTTGTACTTATAAATATTATATCATCAGACACTGTTATATCTTTCTGAGTATCTAAGCTAGTGCATAAGGTAATGTGTACCTCTTCTCCCATACTGCATTAGAACATCTCAGTAGCTCATTGAGTATTAACAAGCCCCCATGAACTCTTTCTTCCTTTGTGATACCTTTTTCTTTTAAGGAAATATCTTCAAAGCAAAGCATGGCTTCCTCATAACATTGCATGTACCATTGGGGTTTGGCAGTAGACTGCTTTGCCGTTTCTCTTTGTGCAGTGACCACTAGCCCAGCCCTCAGGGCCTTAGCAGCTGCTTCCCTT
The DNA here is from genome assembly GCA_014851415.1 of Cnaphalocrocis medinalis. NCBI lineage: Eukaryota > Metazoa > Arthropoda > Insecta > Lepidoptera > Crambidae > Cnaphalocrocis > Cnaphalocrocis medinalis. The sequence goes on along the minus strand of CM026289.1, from coordinate 4,537,452 downwards.
ATCTGTGGTTTTGGGTCCTTAAGGGCCACCAGTATATGGTCAAAGAAACCAGATACCTGTTGGTAGAAGTAGGTAGGCATTGCTATAGCAAGCTCTTTTAACAAAAGCACAGCAGAGTGTCTCCTGCCTTCATTTCTCTCTTCTGACAACCATTCAAATGCCCTTTTTACCTCAAATTCTACATACTCGGCCCTTTTTACTCCAGAAACTGTTGCTAAACGACCAACAGTTTTAGCAGCTAGTTCCATTACTCCTACATCTGAAGATGGTAGTAAATTTCTCAAATAATTGGCAAATCTTGTAATCCGAGTTTTTGTTGTATCACAGTCGCCACCGATGAGACAAACTGAAAAAAACATTCAATATATTTTTAAATTACCTATAGTAAATTTGTACTGTACACAAAAAATTCATTAACATGCGTAAGATCATACCAATAGCCAGTACGCCTCCTTTTTTCTCATGAACATCATTGCTAGAAACCATTTCGAATATCTGATGATTGAACTCATCTAGAAACTGCGTTAACTCTTCCTGAGGAACTTCCCGTAACTCCGTCTTAGCATAATGATAAAGTTCACGGGCAGTCTTTATCTGGATATCAACATTTCTGGACTTCAAGCCAGCTACGAACTGAGCCACTTGATTCGACATTTTTAGCTTTTACTTAACAAACTACACTGTCACAAGTAATTACATTATCGTAAATTATACGAATTTACTGTTTGCGTCGTAGTGTTCGTAATTCTTTTGATTTTATTTCAGAAAAATAAATAAACAAACCACCACCATCCGCATGCAAACCATAAACTATTTTTTTTATTCTTTTTCTCAAATGTCAAAAGTGCTGCGATATAACCGATAAAATCCGAAAGTATTACATAATTTTAATCTATTGTATATTACAATGTAATTTATTAACTATTAAAACTGTAAATTGAACTTTAACTTCAATACTAAAAAAATCCTAGCGCGGTTACAATGAAAATTGTTAAAGACACCTTCAATAAATAATTTAGTTGAACTCAAATAGGAAAAATTACAATTGTAATACGTCAAAATTATTCTAGTCTATGGTTACATGGCCGATATTTCATTCATTCTGAGCTTCCTTTTCTTTCTGTCGTTTATGGATATACACGGGCGGTCATCGTTGAAGATTTCCGTATAAATTATTAAATGAAGGTGCTATAAGCGTTGATTTTATGTAAAAGCTGTAGGTTATAAAATTTTAAATAATGATCTTACTCGAGATCAATAATAGAATTATAGAAGAAACTCTAACTGTGAAATATAAAAATGCACTGGCGAGGTGAGTACGTTACGCTTAGAAAGTGTACAGTTTTTTATATATTACGTTGTGTTGTAATGGTGTGCGTTGCCTGTATCTACATTTCATGCGAAAATATAGCATAAATGTACATTTTCTAGTAAGGGTTGTTTCCGCTATAACCCCTTTTGGGAGTAACTTGACAAGTGTCAAAATCTTAGGGTGGGCCCACGTTGACCGCCGCATTACACACATTATCACTCCCCCGGCTCGTAAACTATATTTACAAGCAGGAAAATTAATTCCTGTCTGGTGTAGGTCGAGGGTGACGCGGCGGCAGTTGCGCCTATCTCAGCACGTATGACTCATATCGCTTGTTTATTAGTGCCTGCTGGGTGCGGAAACGTCCTATAAAATGTTTTTGGATTCCAACAGTAGTAAACAACGTTCGAACATGACACCGAAATGTGATGATAAATGTTGGGGGCAATTCTCATTTCACCCTATTTGTAAGTTGTTATCATTCAGTATCTGTGAGTTATTTATTTAATCATCACTCTTTCCAGCTTAAAGCCTGAGTCCATAGATGTGACGGTTGCAGACTTTGATGGAGTTCTCTTTCATATATCTAATGTCAATGGAGATAAGACCAAAGTTAGGGTAAGTCTAAGAAATTGTAATTGCAAATGGTATAACTTCTTAAACTGTGAAAGTCAAATATACATAAATTACCTTATCATTACTATGGGTTAGGCATTAAATAAAGTATATTATCAAAGTTGTGTCTTTGGGACCTGTCTTAATTAGCCATGATAATGGTAAAGGAGCTCTTAATATAAACTTAAAACCATATACCACTGCACTGCTCATGTGTAGTTGATAGAGCACAGATTTTACCTACTTCGTTTCCCTATTCAATAAACAGAATAACACTATTTCCTGTTACAGTTTGTTTATAATAATAAATGCTAAAACATCCCATTGTAATTTGGTAAAATTAACATTTCAGGTTAGTATATCATTGAAGTTCTACAAGCAATTAGAGGAACATGGAGCAGATGAGCTGCTCAAAAGGGTATATGGACCTCTTCTCACTGAAGCAGAGTCGGGTAAGTAATCTTTGTTAAAATGATGTTAAAATTAGATATACCAAATTTTCCTCAGTGCCCTCTAAATATTTAGTAGGACTATGGGTATTGACTATTATTAATCCCATTGACCTTTCAACTCAACATCTATCATAAACAAAAACAAAATATTAATAAAATTTAATATTAAAGTTGATAAGTAACTCTTCTTTGACTATTTACTTAATACAACACAATAATTGGTTTCCTAACACTGTATGAACTACTTATTTGAAATGCATTAGGTGATAAATTATAAATGCCTAGACAACCAATTCTACTTTCCCTTATTAATTTTGCACTGGCACCAATACAAAATGTAATGAACAACAAAATATTGTGTTGCAATGGGAACTGGAAAGTTTGCGAAGCAGTCACTGAAGCATTACAGATAATTTGATTATCTTGGCCATTGACTTGGAAACATATTGACTATTGGGCTAAACAGTTAATAAACTTTAGAAATAACACATGAATATATTTGACATCCCATTTTAGTCACTTTGTCCTTTAATGTCATAATAATAAACTTATAGAAATAAATTGTGTATGTTTATTATTAATAACTTTTTAGGCATGACTCAGTCTTTATAAGGTCCTAATGATGTCATAGGTCCATTGTATGGTTCTGCATCTGCAGTAAATGTGATAAAGATTGACAATGTGTATTTACAAACAATGATCATTGAAAACATTCAAATGCATTTAGTTATGCATGTACACTGGTTATGCAAAAAGTACTACAAAAAATGTTAATGCATTCTATTCAGTAATTTAAATCAGCACAAAAACCAAAATAAAATTGTGGATGTGATATTTTTATCAGCCTGAAGCCTGGTTGATAAGATTACTTACTTAATGTTGCTTTTGAATGAATAGTATGATAAGATTGCTTGTTGCGAACATTAACTTATTTATGCAGTAAAAATATTGGAACTTGATTTTTAAAGAAAGAAAAATTTTTAGTAATTCTAAAAAAATATACATACATACAACTTAGTAATAATCAAAACAACATACCATCTGGTGTCCAGATGGGGCAATCTATGTGTGGTATAAACTGAAGGCCACATTGTCAGGTCAACCAACTATCTAAAGCTATTTGCCACTACAAAAAGTGGGTTTAAAAATATGGGCATATACTGCTGTTAATGCAAGTCAATAAATGTTTTAATCAATTTTATTCAGTGAATACAGTAATTATCATTTACCATCTCGCCAGTTAGTCTTAAGTAAGTTACAAAATAACCTGTACAACATAGTCATCATCAGCGGCGTATACACATATGTTCTCTCACTGTGCACGCCACTGAACTTGGTTGGGCGACTTGTATTATTGTGACTTGCGATAGAGGTAATGCCATAATCATGATGCTGGGTATGCAGGTTGCATGTCTATTCTTGTTTTTGGTTTGAACTGAGCAGTAATTTTGCAGTGAAACATGAAAGCCCACATTTATGGTCTTCCTGGCCGATTCACATTTTGACATCCACTACATCATAAGCAAAATGAGACTTAATTGACCTAAGCATGATCATGCACACTCTTTTAAAGCTGCCAGTGATGGGCGTCACCCACCACTGTTCTCAAGTAAATACAATAAATAGGTTAACTCTTATATCGGCAGGTTACAATGTATCCCTACTCCTGGACTTGGAGAACATCCCGGAGGACTGGGAGGAGCTGGTGAAGAAGGTGGGGCTGCTGAAGCGGAACTGCTTCGCGTCGGTGTTCGAGCGGTACTTCCGGCTGCAGGAGGACGGCGACGTCGGCCAGAAGCGGGCCGTCATCAACTACAGACAGGATGAGACGCTGTTAGTATGCATTGACATCAATACAAGGAGAAGAAGAATAGAATAGAATATCATTTACTAGTGACCCGCCCTCACTTTGCTTCGGGACCGCAATTATAGATGGCGCTGTGCTAAATTACATCGCGCAAGCGTTTCGTGTTTTCGGTTTACCTATAAGCCTTGTCGTTGTCTATAGAAGTTATCTCTTTATAAATAGTATAGATTTGCGTGAAAGTGGTATAAAAAGATGTTACAAAATGATCACACTGGAACTGGTTCTAGTGTAACTATGTCAACATAAATTATGGCTGTAGTTGGACAAGTTTTCCGTTTTCGGTAACAAGATGAATGATCGTATAATGATTGCAAAGATTGTAGTTTTCTATAGATTAGAGACTTGAATTATCTTCATAAATGCTTTTTCTAATTAATATTACATTTTATACACTTGTCTTTAATTTTGTACTTCAATAAAAATCTAATAAATGCACTAGACAAGTCACATGTCTCAGAGTAGGGCATTATTTCTCTTCTATGAATATTAAATGACAAGAATTCGGAGCATCTCCCTGGACACCCAGACCAGAGGTAATTTAGAAAATTTCATTATCTAATTGGTCCTATCCGGAATTGAACGCGGGGCGTTTCGCTCTTGGGTGCCACATTTTTTCCCATTGCGCCATCCAAATTTTGTTATATGAGGCCTCCTGTCGACCAGACCATTTTTTTTTTGAAACTTTTGTTTGTTGTATTGTAACCAAATTTTGTGTCGTTTTCCAGATACGTAGAAGCACAAGAAGACCGTGTAACGGTGGTGTTTTCAACAGTGTTCAGGCACGAGGACGACATGGTGATCGGAAAAGTTTTCATGCAAGAGTTGAAAGAAGGCAGGAGAGCATCCCACACTGCTCCACAGGTAATATTATAAACCATTATACATATTTTCATATTCACATGCTCATTACATTATAACAATAACATCTATCAAATTGGACAATGCCTAGAATTCTTAAAGCTATTTATTAACCTTAATCTTTCTGTGTTTCAGGTTCTTTTTTCACACAAAGAACCTCCATTAGAACTCATGGATACGGACGCGAAAGTAGGAGAAAATATCAGTTATGTTACTTTTGGTAAGTGTCATTTTTATCACCAACTTCTCTACAAACTACGAGTATGGTCTTTTGTCTAATCTATTATTTTCTGAAGTTGTGTGGAATAGCCATAAAATGCGGTTACGTCATAAACGCAAGGTTAGCCAACTTGATAGATTCCAAGAGCTTACAATGTCCCATTATGTTGATTTTAATCATACTTGAGTAATAATAGTGACGTAATCATTGATCTAAGACATTTTTTTTTATTCAAGTGATACGTAAAAGTTAGTTACTTATAATAGGTAACACGAATAAAGCCTCTTTAGCATGTTTAATTATCAAAATAAGCAAAATTAAAATCAGCTGTTGTTTTTGTATGGAACAGTATTTATTTTGCTTATTTTGATGATGATGATCTAACATGCTAAAGGGACTATATTCGTGTTAGGTACCTATTATGAGGGCTTCGGGATTGCAACAACTAAACTTTATCGCTGCATATTTAAGTATTATATTCGTGATCCTCTGATATCTGTAACTCACTAGCTACTTAGATCGGAGGAAGTCAGACGATCGTATGAGACGTCGTGAGAATGACGTCACGTTTCCCCGCAGTTTCGACAGTAAAAATTAATATTATTCGCGCGCCTGCCGGCAGGCTGGATATCATAACTATAGATACCATTCGTAACACCATGTATCAATGTGTATTTTTGCAAATAAATAAATGTTTTATGTTTCAGTGCTGTTCCCGCGGCACACGTGCGCGGCGGCGCGCGACAACACCATCGACCTGCTGCACATGTTCCGCGACTACCTGCACTACCACATCAAGTGCTCGAAGGTGTACGTGCACTCGCGCATGCGCGCCAAGGCCGGCGACCTGCTCAAGGTGCTCAACCGCGCGCGCCCGCAGGCCGCCCGCCCCGCCGAGCGCAAGACCATCACGTGAGTACACAGTTACACACTGTCTAACACCCGGTTTCTGAATTGACTATTTAAAGTTGAGCACTACTTAAGTACAAACTTTGACATTTGACGTATGACTCAACTGTCAAAGTTTGTACGGTGGCCAGCATATCAAGTTACTACAATCTGTCAAATTTCTTCAATCGAACCTCACTTTTATGTCAAACGTGTTTGGTTCAATATCAACTGAGGAAATTTGACAGATTGTAGTAACTTGATGTGCTGGCCACTGTACTTAAGTTGTACTCGACTTCAAATTGTCAATTCAGAAACCGGCCCAAATCTATTTCTCTCAAACACACACGCACTCTCTCACACATAGACGCACAAACTCTCACACACATACACGCGCTCTCTCTCTCTCTCACACACAACACACACACACGCCCGCCCCGTCGAGCACAACACCATCACGTGAGTATACACTATCAATATCTCTCTCACATACACACGCAAACACACACGCACTCTCTCTCACACACGCTCACACACACATGCACGCACTCACACCTGCCGGCCTGAACAGTTTCTTTCTCAGACGGGAATGGTGAGGGGGTAGGGACAACCGAAAGAATCGAGCCGGTCCCTCCTGGCAGCAGAGGGGCAGGTGCTTGTCATACGGAAACTGGTACCCCCTGCACTACGAAGCCTTAGCATAGAAAGAGAAATATTTTCTTGTTTTTTAATGAGTTGTGTTTTTGATCGCAGGGGACGAACATTCGTGCGACGAGATTGAGTGTTGCGCGCCGGCGGGACGTAGACGACGGCGCGTCCCCGCGGGCACACTCGCTCGGACCCGCTCCCACACGTGCAATCGCCCGCGTCTGTCCCGCTCCCTCCGCCGCCGTCAGGGACACACGTGGACCTTGTCGAGTGGACGCGTAGCATGCGACGGGACTCCGACAATGTGCGTATTTCTATTGTACACCGCGTCAGCAGAAGGATTTATTATTATTTATTTATTGCGATGGGTCACCTCAGGTCAGTTCAGTCACAAAGTATCATCGCGACGGCCGCGCTCGCCGTCGCGCGTTTGCCAAATATTCCCGCGGCCTCGGCCGTCTCCTGCCGATGGGCGTTTGTTTCGTAGCGTCGAAATGTGCACATTGTAGAATAAATTATATTTATTGTCAACTCTTGAGCGTAGCGTAAAGTCGATAAATAATGTTGCCGTAGTACTTGTTGATAACAAAATTATGCTTTATTACGATGAGATTTGTATTTATAGAGATGGCACTGCAGTATTGACACTCGGGTTCCTATCGTTAGTGGCGCCCGCCGCGCCGCGGTGTCATCGAGGCGAACTTACTTTCTAGCTTTCGTCATTTTGTTGAAGTGAGTTATGCAATTACCAATCCTCATGTAGGGTAAATGTATTATAAAATCTAGCCTATACATATTGTTTTGGTTGACAAAGTTGTATAAATGTATATCTCTGGAATATCAAGACAGGTATAATAATGCACAAACTTGTACGAATTATTCAATTAATAAGTTTAAACACCGCTCCTTTGTTTAGTCTGATAATGTTATGCAATATACGAACAATAATTTTAATAAAGTTACAGTTCAGTTTTAGGTAGGTCCGATTCAATTATAATAATGTGTAAGTGAAAGTGTATAGTACCTATTTCTCAATAGTTTCTTCCATAGACAAAGGGAAATACTTGCAATGGCCTTATTTACGACGAGTACAGAGTTCCGTTCCCGGGAGCGCCGCGCGCCGTAGACTCGCTAGTGTAGACCAGGATACGCTAAGTATCTAATTAAGTGCAATTCGATAACACTTGATCATTGATTCCAACTTGCATTTAATTATAAATAAAGAAATTGTTTAAATTTTAGTAAATCTTGATTCGCGTGTTAAATATTTTTATTATATTATTAATTATGAGTAGTTAGTGTCATCCTAGAGGAATCATCTACAGTCATTCAACACTGAATTGCTCAAATGGTCTTGATCACCAGGAGCTGGACTAGCGCATCAGAAATATATTTACATAGGGTAATACACGTCCGTGTATGAGTACCATGCAGAGCTGGATGTTTGCCAGGAAGTAGCGTGTAAGGTAATTTTGTGGTTGGTGAGGTTTTGGCAAAGTCGATATCGACCTATGGACTGAGTGATTAATATATAGAAAAACATTGTCTTCAAGCCGAGAGGTTTATATGAAATTTGAATGTATTCGCTAAGTCATAACATAAATGAGACATACTATTATAACATGACAGTTTATAAAAATAACAATATGGAATGTATGAGTAAGAATGGGGAAGTAATACAAGCATGTAGAAACAATTTAACTATTTAATAAATTTTGTAGCTAACTTGAATTTTATGTAACTTTTATTTGCAAGATGTATTATTTATGTATTATAAAATGTAAGTTAAATGTTGCTTTAAAGTTATTCCTTACAATTTGATCATTGTTTTTACTGTCAGTTTTAATGCAAGATTTTGTAAACTGCAAAATATTGAAGTTATTTGTGAATATGTAATTATTCTTGTGATTTCGGAAGTCCGTTTATACTGTATTTTTATTTTCTAGATTAAAGAAAACATCTTACTTCCCAGTGTTTATATTTTCCTACATCATACTCGTATCACTACATAGTTTTATTCGCTATGATCTATTTCTAGATTCACATACACAAATATTTGTTTGTTTTTATAAATATCACATAATTTTACATAACATTAATACCGATTAAAAATAATAACGAAAGAAAAGAAACTATCTCTACGTGTACAGTGCTGGTCAATATAAAAATAAACAATATTAGAAGAGATTTCAGTTCTAGATCAGGATCATGAAGTAAAATTTCCATGGAACCATTAGGCGCGACGCCCACACGAGAGTCGAGGCGAGGTGAGAGCGCGTCGAGTCGCAGTGTGTGGAGTCAAGTCGCTATTGGCTATGCTTTCTTTACAAACTCCATTAAAAATTAGTCTAATCATTGCTCTAAGTGGCTGCTTTTAGCAATTATGACAACAACATTTCGAAAATGCACAAAACACGTCTAAACACGGACCTAAATACAAAATCAAAATGAGAGTCGCGACGAGCCGTCCACAAGCGCCTTGACTCTCTGCGCCACGACGCGTCTCAACGTGACTTCACTATGTGAGCGCACTGTCATTTATTTTTTAGGAAACCTAGAAGCGTCCGCTTATGCACCCGCGCCTCGACTTGACTCGTGTGGGCGTCGCACCTTAAAATTCAGATCCGAAGTGTGATTGGTTAGCGATTAGAAGTCCATATTGTTGTTGTTGGTGGGCGCGGGCGCAGGCGCGGCGGGCGCGCGCGCGGCGCCGAGCTTGGTGAGCGTGGCCACCTTGCCCGCGAACTTGGCGAAGCTCAGCCCGCCCGCCTCCGCCTTCTGCGCGCCCGCGCTCTCCGGCTGGAACGAGGCGTCCAGGGAACCTGACAAATTTAATACACGACTTTTGAAAGAAAGAAAGAAGAAAATGTTTATTTGGAACCAATATTACTTGACAGAAACAAAACCATATAACAACAACAGCATTAACTTATATAAATTAACGATACAGATAGTGTTTAACTAAGTTGTTAAGTCACGAAACGAAGTGAGGTTGGGTCACTAGTTTAGTCATAGAGAACAAGATAATTTGGTCCTCTCTTCAAAATAATAAACCAATCTGATTTTTTTCCCTGTGTATAAACTTGATGTATCCATCTGCAATATTCGCTCTGTAAGAAGTTTAACATTGCACATTGGCTAGTTGAGTGTGTCTTTGAAGTGCACTCGAGTAAGATTGCAGGGTTAAGTTCCTGTGATCAAATTTATTACAAGCTAAAAGTGGTAAAAGATTATTTTGATTGTGTCTGTTATAAGCTATTTCTATGGTCGAAAATGCCCCTACGGAAATTATTAATATCATAATTGAGTACATTCCAGATAATTATTTAAATATCTTAAATTAACCACACTAACTAAAAATGGCATCGGCGTCACAACTGTGCACGATGCACAGCCTTACAGGTAGGTACACTATAGTGAACTTATAGGTAGGTAAACTAAGATGCCAACAACACAAATATAAAAGATGTAAAATCTAACTTTGCTGCGGCGACATGATGGAGCTGGGCTGCGACCCCTGCTGGTTCTCTGCGTCCATGGTCGGGCTGGTCTTCTCGTGCAGCAGGTCCAGGGCTTGAACGAATAACACAGTGCAATCCGGTACAATTAAAGGAAGTCTGTTATCTACTGTAAATCAAAACGCTCGTCAGTCTATCTTATCTTGTCTGGTGATAAATGTTTGTGGATTCTCCTCGACAGATGAAAAGTATGTGAGATTGCATGGTTGTTGCGTACTCTCTGGACTGAATCTGGACAGGTACAGTAGGTATTTAGTTATCGTGCGAAGATTTTATTATAAGAATAAATTACCAAAATATTTAATCTATATGAGTAAAGACGCCGGCAGGTCGAACCCAACCGTAGTGCTTTTGCACTAGTTTGGCACTTGTTTCTCAGACGGTGCAAAGTCTAACAATTGTAACTAGAAGTGACGCCATGTGTACATAATATATTATTTTGAAAAGTAAATTTACGATAACAGCATAAACATCGAACTGGCCACAAAGTAAAAGATAAGAAACAATGAAGAAACCACAAAATACGATTAGTTATAGGTACTTACTTAATCACACGAATGTTTGTCCAGAGTGGGAAACGAACCACTGAGTAAGTATGCAGTAAGATGAGATGAATGCCGATTGAAGAAAGAAATGTGTCAGTTTTGTATACTTTGATGTGAGACTATACCGTACGTGCTACTCGGTGGAATGTGTATGATGAAGTGAAAACAACTTTTAAAAAAATCTTCACCATCTTTCAAGGACATAGCATCCATTTTCGCATCTTGTATCGTCTCCAGCTGCTGGCGAAACTTGCTAGTTATCTTGCGCCGCTGGTAGTCCGCCTCTATCTGCTGCTTGGTCCGAGGGATACGGAACCGGAAACAGCAGCACACCATCACGACTACATATTCACAAAATTTACAATTGGTAAGAACATCATGAATTAGTTGTTTTTCGTGTGTAGGTATACTCACTCAAGCAAGCTATACCAGCCAAACAAAGAAACATTATTTGCCATAGTCGCAAACCGCCCACAATAGGTCTTTCAAGCCATTCAGGTTCTTCAGAATTTTTAATAACGTCCATTATAGGATCCATGGTTATATCTCCAAAATTTGATTCTTTACAAGTACCGAAACCACTTGTTAACCAATTATATAGAACTCGAAATGAAAAACAGTCCGAATGAAGGGAACAAACGTAAGTAATTGTCCCAATTCGTGGGAGTGGTTATTAGCCACACCTAGTATTACGCTACCACCACCCTCTGGCACTCCCTAAACATTTCCTGCACCACAAGTACGAGTGTTATTGAATAGATAGTAGTTATTTAATTTAATTTGATAATATGTTTTCATAACTCATACTCTCTTCGCCTAAATATTTCCTAATAAGTTGGCCTAGAGCCTTAATACATGGGATATACCAGCCCTAACTTATCCTACGTAGGTACTCGGGCCACATTTTGAATTTCCCTCGTCGCCTATACCGCGTAAATGCTGCCCTTACAGTGTTACCCTATCATTTACTACCCTACTAGTGTTGTGATTGGGGTGGATAGATTTTTCTCTACATTTTCTTTTCAACGAGCATGATAATAATAAAAATAATGTTTTGAGAAACTTAAAAAATGCGTTAAAATTTTAGTGTACCCAACAGTTTCATTAATTCATAATCAGAATATCATTTGAATGCAATTTTGCTAAAATAAAAATAACGTTAAGGTGCCGTTGGTGCTTTCAAAGGCTTTCCAAGGTTCAATTAAACCTTTCATGGATATGCAGCTAGAATTACAATTTAACGCAGGCTTAATAATTACGTAATTGAATAAGAAAAGGGTAAACTAATTTGAGCTTTCTTGAATGAAATGACGCATAGTGGTTTCACTTTTTTATGTTGACAACATCGTTATCGTTTTTCTCTTTCGTTTGTGCCCGTTTCACTTTCCCGCAGAAAATAGGGTGTCGAATCTGTCCTATAACCTCCGTTATATTTATTACTATTTAAAGATCGAAGATGAATCTTTTATGATAATTGTGGATTAATTCGTGTAAAGGTTGTTCTAAGTGATGTTGTGTAAGATCGTTTGTGTTCTTGCGGTCACTCTGTAGCGTTTTTAAAAATTAAACATGGCCTCGAACCGAGGAATTCAGATTGGATCCGCGTGGTTTCAACGGAAACTGAATTTGCGGCCGCAGCACCGGGGCGTGCACCTAGTCACAGAGGAGATCCTGAAGCAGGTGCCGGAGCTGTCGCAGTTCGCGGTGGGCCTGTGCCATATCCAAAGTGAGTACCGTCAGCCGTCAAGATCGCATTCTTGCCGCCGATGATGCACCCCCTCCCACTTGTCAAATTTGCCCTACATCTCATGCTGTTTTCTAATTACGCTGCGCTGATAGTAAATAGGTATATTGCTAGTGCTAGTAGAGGGTGTGTAGGAGCGTGCAAACCAGCTGATCGTTGTGACACGTTGTTTCCAGTAATGCACACATCCGCGAGCCTGGCGCTCAACGAGAGTTGGGACCCTGATGTCAGAGACGATATGGAGATGATGCTCAATAAAATTGTACCAGAGGGCCTGCCTTACCGCCACTCGTGCGAAGGTCCTGACGATATGGTGAGTGCCTAGTTAAAGAAATTACTGGCCTAGAGCATTGCAGGTTCCCTATGAAATTGTATTTTTAATCATTTCGAAATTGGAATAATCTGTAATGCACTTGCATTTGTTTTTATTTATTTAGCTACATACAGGTTTTAATACTATGAGGTATGACCTTACAGTGTTATTTAGTGATTGTTATGACAGTGATACTGATGATAAATGATGTTAAGAAGGTCAAATCAAAATTAACAACTTATTGTTACTGGCGCAGTGTCTAGTAAACGTGAATGATAATGCAAATTATGGTCTTATATTATGCAGGTAGCTAATACTATTGAGAACAGTTTCATCTATAGTATGTAGTTATTTGTTATGTCTATTTTCATCATGCTAATCAAATCTAAAGACCACTACAAATATACAAAAAAAAAATTTTGTCCACAATTTTCTTTACAAAATTGGTGTTGACTTCCTCTATTTATCTATTATATCAGTGCTTTCAATTTAACAAGATTTAGTCTTCTGCAGGAAAAACATCAGCAATTAATCAATTGTAAACAATTCTGTAAAACATATTCCAATATATATTTTAACTGGATAGATAATAGTTCACAAATCATACATGCAGAAGATACATACCTACCGAATGTGTACTGCATTTTCTGGTTGTGAATAGTTCTATGATTCGTTAAGAGACAAATTATTGTTATAATAAGAATTCAAATTATAAATAATAAATGTGCACTAGGTGCAGACACTAAAAATGACATTGATCAGAAAAATATGATTTAATTTAGTACATAGTAAGTAATTTTGTTTTTTATTCTACAGCCTGCCCATGTCAAAGCTTGCTTTTTGGGATCCTCTTTGACCATTCCCATTACGGATGGCAAGTTAAACCTAGGCACATGGCAAGGAGTATGGCTCTGTGAGCATCGGAATCATGCAGGCAGCCGAAAGGTAATATTTTATAAAACTTTTGTAATCATTTATGCAATCTTCAATTTGTGTTAAAAAATTGAGAAAAATGCTCTTTCTGTGAAAGTCAAAATCTTGCCTTACAAGACATAATACATATTCTTGAGAACATGCTGTTTGCTGCTGATGTTTTTTTATGTGATAGGTAGCAAATGGAACAACTGATTGTAAGCGATTGCTACCGCCCATAGACACATGCAACACCAGTAGAGTCACAAGTGTGCTGCCAACTTTTGAGACCCTTTCTCTCCCAATTGGGCCTCTGGTACCCTCACTCACTCGAAGGAACATGAGGCCGTGCTATCACTCCGGTCGAGCTGGTCCATTCATGCCGAAGCGTAGGTCTCCCACGGTGATGGGTCTACAACATCTTGCTAACTTAACCTATCCTTAAGTAAACAATAATTAACATCCCCTAACTTAGTAACCATTGTTGACACAGGTGGTGGTGACCTTGTCGGGGTGCCCAAGAGACTCGCCCCTGTCGCCGGTGTCTGCAGCGTCGTGCTCCAGTTAGGAGCGGGGGGGGGGCGCGACCCCCCACACGCACTCGCACTCGCGCCCCTCCTCCAAGAGCACGCGGAGGTAAACCCCGCGTTGACACCTTTTATATCCCTGCACCCAAATAGATGTTAGTTCTTACTCTTATCTTCGAGCGACAATATGTACATAAGATTAATATTTTGTAACGCTTCGCGTGGCAGCTTCGACTCCTTTTAGGAAGCGAAGATCGAGACGATCGTTTCGTCCTGAAGCTTGGCAGTACTTATTTTATAATGTGAGTGACTTTGAGAGGTACCAATGTGAGATGTGTATTTGGTACATGACTAAAAGATCCTACTTGTAATATAGCATTTATAGGAATTGATATATTAATGATGATACTCATTTAATTATTCTAGCTTCTGTACTTCCTCCTGTTGAAGTGCCACGCGAAGATTGAATCCCTATTGATGTTAAGTTCAGTCCGGTTTAAACTGAACCCGTTGAATTTGTACATAAAATTATGTGCGACGGTTTTAAAGTATACATAAAGTAATTGTTGTTTTGTTATTGCAACTTGTCGATATGTACATAGATCACGCGTGAACGTGGTGACATTCCGCTTCGTAGGTTCGGTTGTTGAAAGGGTTGATGTGGCACCTACTTTTTAACATTATTAACAATGTGTTAAGGGAAGTACGATATAAGGAGTAATGATTTGAAACGATTAACTATTTTTCACTACTGCACTTGTTTAAATTTTTTCCAAGTTCACCAGGAGACACTATATATTTTTAAACATGACCGCACGTTAGGCGTTTATATGAAGTTGGACACTCATTTTACTACACCAATTTTGTATGTAATCGCACTGGTTAACAGTCAGTTCGTGTAAGTTTTAAGAGCTGAATGTAGGTTATATAGATAAGTACTTTGTACGTTACGATAGCTCCCTTCTCTCTCCGTGTTAGGTTAGACATTATTAACGATTAGTATGTGAAACATGTCCATAGCTTTAAATGTGTCACACTCGTTGTATCAACGGGTCCTTCACGGATGACAATGAGCTAACATTTGGTACCACTAGTTAGTAGTTGTATATCATTACTCTTAAGATCATGTAAGTGCCTCGGATTTATGGGGTGGTCATGTATTCATTTGCAGACTTGGTTTCCAAAGATGGAAAAAGGGTGGAGTAAAGTCGGCAGACTGAATCTATAGCTTATCTGTTTTGATGACTTCCTCACATGTCGATATAGATCTGTATACCTACTGGATTTTTCTTTGCAATATTTGTTGGTGAGAGCTTTCTCTGTATTTGTTTCGTTAAGTGACTATTGCGTCTTGAGATGTGAATTGTCCTACATACTCTACAATAATCAGATAACTTGATTTTGCGATGTCTATTAAAGGCGTATGTGTATAGATGTATGTCTTCCTATGTAAGTTCCACTATGTAAGAATCATGATTAGAGTAAAGGTCTCATGTATCAGTACTTGTGAACGGAATTAGGGTATACAAACATCACCTTTATATCCGGCCACAAATATGTTACTTAGGTAATTTAATGAAAATATTGCGGTAGGTTATTCAAAATCGAATCCAAGGAACTTAAATAAATTATAATTATGACTGGGTGGTGTATTCTGAGAAGTGGGTGTCATTTTATATACATTGTGTTGTAGAAAATTGCGATACTAATTTTTACAGGGTTGTAAACTCTGATTTTACAGGAATTTAATAATATTAATCCCATAAAGGCATGAAATGGATTACAGTAGGGCGAGCGCGTCGAGGACGCGACGCGAAGGGTTCAGTGCGTTCGGCTTTAGGTGTCCCACCCAGGCCGCGCTTATGTGGCACAATTTTACACTCGAGACTTAGTTAGGGGTTAATGAATTATAAATAGTAGCATACAGTCGAGAGTAAGTGAACCATGGCGGCGCTGGACCGGCGCTCACGCAGACACGCACAACCATCTAGGATTGCCAACTATTTGCACTAACATTTACCTAATTTTAATTACTTGGACGCTATATAACTTGCATTTTAGTAATTTAAGTAGCAACCCTAAGTATAAAATGCCTACATGGTTTACTTAATTAATCAAAGCTTAACAAAGACTATTTATTAATCAGACTGCGTTTAGGTTGATTTTGACCATTGATCAACCATGAAATGACGAGATTATAATAAACCGATCAATCGTGTATCGGTAAAAATATAAATTAATATTTATGTTGTTGAAGTACAGTCTTTCTCATCAGTGAAATATGGTATAGAAGTTATCATAAATATAATTAACTAACTTAACGAACTAAGTGTTTGATACATATTGAAGTTGGCAAGACTAGAAGCACGGCGGTCGGGCAGCGCCGCCGACGTTGTTTTGATACCGCATTGTACAAAGTGTAGATGTCACAGACATGAAAGTTTTGTCTCATGGACAATGTTAGATTTACTTCACTTAGGGAGCTTGTTCATACTCGGCCATTCATAGATTCGCCATTTTATAATATTATTGTTTCCTTATTATAATAGTCATAGATACTGTTTTCTAATTGTCTAAAAGCTATTGTAAGCTTAATATGCTTTTAATAATATTTATTAGTTATCTTATTAAAGAATACTTTGTCATTTACGCTTAATTATTATGTATAAAATCTCTAATTTTGCATTATTTTTTTATTTATACTTATTGCTTATTATTTATTCTAGCTATAATTTCTCTTTTGGATAGGTCTTGGGAAAAGGGGTAAGGAATGGCTATTAAGTGCTTTTTAACACATAATTAAGGATTTGTAAATATTTTTTGCATTAATATAGTGTACATGTAATTAACCATGTACATACAGTGATTCATATGTATAAATGTTCAAGTGCTATTCGTGTATGGGTGTTAGGTATGCCACTGCCATTGAACATTTGCCTCTTTACAATACTGTTGTTTTGAATTTGTTTTAATTCGTAATTATTAAATCTAAAAGAATATTGATACGGAAAATATCCTATTAAATATGTAGATAAACTCCAAATAAAACAAAGCGACTGGTTCGCGTAGATTTATACACATTCCTTTATTTTAAATTAATATTGTTAAGTGTCTTCAGGACTGGGACATTGTTGATTTTTTATTGTATTACCGTTTACATTAGCGTTAATGTCCCATTTGGCTGTTACAATAACAACGAATGTGTCTAGTGTACCTCAAGGTTCTGCATCCCGAAGCATGTCTCTTACAAAATTACAATAAATATCTGTCTTAAGTGTGTATTTACGTATACAATCATAATTATTATGCCATATTCAAATGTATTCGTTCCCGAGGTGTATCATATAAATACGTAATAAAACGGCCAATATTATTATATCATAATATAATCTTTGTTTACTTTGTATGATACATTGAGTGTTTCACTATTTCAAAATGTAATACAATAATAATCGTAAAGTTCACTAATAATGGCACAAAATTTTAATCTAATATTTTTGGATTTAAAGTCAGTATCGTTACTTCGTTTGTCATTATTAATATTAATTGCACATAGGAAAATGAGGTTGTAATCAGGATTATTAACATAATAACCAAAACGGAAGACAAATAATTTGTGTGTATATTGTTTAAGATTATTATATCAATATTAATATGATTATTGTACAGTTCATTAATTCACATTTTCTTAGAGGATCCTCGTCAGTTGTATATTGTTGGTTTTACGCTCACTTGTAAGTGACATTGAAATATCGGTCACGATAAAATTTAATTGTATCATATAACTTGTACAATATAAATATATAGATCCACAATTATGAAAGAGATTAAATATTTGCAAAAGTTAACGTCATGTGGGTTTTATTTTTCATTAAAACCTTCCTAAATTTCAGTCGACTTACCTAACGCTATCTCTAAATTACGTTAATTAGATCTACATACAATTTGGCACCGTTTAGCTAATCTGTCTTTTCTGCACTGGAGATTTTATGAGGGCCGGGGCCTTTATCTGTAACAAAAAGTTATTTTATTTAGAGTTTTAGTAGATTTTGATGGCAAAAAAGGGACATGAGCTAACATTATTTGGAATTAAAATGCACTATATTACAGTTCGCATTACTAGCACTATAAATATACATACAAGTACAAGGAAAAACTTGAACTATCCCTTGTTACATATACGTTTAGGGTCACGATGGTAAACACACAATGTTGGTGAGTGTGATACCGATTAGGTAGGAGGTAAACATTACAGGATAGATAACTGTCCTGTGGGAATTTATGTAAATCAAATATTGCATATCTCGTGTCGGAGTCCAAGATCCACTTCGGGTCTCGGAGCATTGGAAAGCAAATATTGTATTTAGACTGGGAATGTTTGTCGACTTTAACTTACCTTCTGGCACTTTCAATGCACTCAAGTTGGTTTTAGCCTGGTCGAGCGCCTCGCCCAACCCGGTTTTGATTTGATGGAACTCCTGGGTCACCAGCGACAACCTTCCGAGCAAGTAATTCAAATTCTCGTCCACTTCCGACATGCGAGCTGTTATCTTGCCCACCTGGGACAAAAATGTCATTTTAATTAATTAACAACACGGTTATCGCAGGACTTAAGGGTGAGTTTAGCATACCTTTTCGTTGATGTTGTCCATCGAGGTGGCGCTCTCATTTACGTATCGCACTGTTTGTTCCTGTACAAAACAAACTAGTTAGAACCCATATAAAAGTACTCTATGAAATTGAACAATTAGCGAAAAGCGATAGCGCCGAGTGTGAAAGGATAGCCACAATTGGATTACAAATCTACATTAGGTAGGTAGAGCTTAACATAGGTTTACATTTAGGTTCAAACTTTTTTCTACCATTTGCTCAGCGGTGAGAGAAAACGTGAGGAAACCTGCGTTCTAGCAACTTTTAACTCCCCTTTCCCCCGGATTGGGCCTCTGGTACCTGTAGTGAGCATTTACGAAACAGCGTTCACGCCTGGTGATATCACTGCGGTCGAGCCGGCATTCATAGCGAAGCGTGGTTCTCTCAGTGCTACTTTACCGTCAGTTTGTCCAAGGAATCTTTGTTGGCGGTGAGCTGCTTGTACATGATGCCGATCTGGCGCCACACCGGGGCCATCTCCGTCTCGATCTTGTCGCTCAGGTTGGTCTGCGCGCTCGCTTGCTTGTCCAAGATAACGTTTTGCACGGTATCGAACCTGTGGGTCAGGTTAGAGTTTTTTTAACTGGTCTTATAATTTTTTCCCAGATCACTAAAGTCCCGATAGCAAAACACAAATTCTCAAAGGTGGGCAGATACGGTTAGCATCAATAGCAGCTGAACACTATAGTACCATGTCAAACCAATAGGGGTTTTTGCAAATGCAAAATCCGATAGATGGCGTTACGTTGACGTTAGATTCAACAAGTGGATTGGTTACATTTTGACGTATCATGTCAAAATTATGAAGTTATGTTATGTAAAAATTAATGTCGTCAAAGTTGGATCTGACTTTATCGTAACGCCATCTATCGGATTTCGCATTTGCAAAAACCCTTATTGTCTAGAAAGTTTGCAAGAGGTATGGACAAAATGTTATTTTGACATGGTACTAAAGTGTTAAGGTGCTTTTGATGCTGACTGTACTATGATTATCGGAATATTTTATAAGTGGCACAAGACAAATACAGGGTGTTTAAACACAACTTATCTAGGGCGGACAAGCCACTGGGACTCCCCCCGTAGATGATATGACAGCCGCCCTACCTCTCTCAGTGCCTTAACCTTTTTGGAGGTCTAGATCCGAGCCTGCCTGGGGCAGACCATTCCCGCCACCCTAGTTACGCCACTGTCTCAGACCATAAGGCGCTGGACAAATACAAGAGGCACGGGCGTGGAGCAGGCCAGTCGCCGGTGCAGTTAGGTTTAGGTTTAAAGATTTTTACTCTTACTAAGACTTATCACCTATGTCAATTACATGAGAACACTACTTAATTAAAGGTTATAATGTTAATGCAGTTATAACGGGCCCCCCGCTTCTTCAGTATGGCGCAGCCACGCCCGCGCTTCTACGCCTCTTGTATTTATCCTGCTAACTAATTAAAAGGACGAGTGTTACCTCTCGCTGACAGTCTTGTTGAGCAGCTTGGCCTGGTGCTTGACCAGCTCGCCCACCTCGACCATGATCTGGTGCACGCCGTACTCGATCCGCTTCTTGTTGGCGATCACGTTGTCCGCCGTCGTCAGCAGCACGTGCTCGTTCTTAGACAGCAGTTGGACCTGTCGGCAAACATTTTTTTTTAATAATAGATGGCAGACGAGCAGACGGATCACCAGATGGTAAGCGATGGCCGCCGCCCATAGACATCTGCAACACCAGTAGAGTCGCAAGTGCGCTGCCAACCCATAAACCCCCTTTCCCCCCAATCGGGCCTCCGGTGCCCTCACGGACGGTCTTGTGTGACATAAAAAACTAGTAGCCACACATCGTTTCGGGACTTAATTTTGCTATTAGTTCCAATGTTTGCCAATAGATGGCGCTATGTGAGATTTGTGGTAGCCCCCTAAAGGGTCAGTTGGGTACCTCGCTGCGCAGAGAGTCGTAGCTGCGCGAGATGTCGTTGTAGGCGCGCTCGGTCATGGTGTTGCCCTGCGTGAGGCTGCTCTGGATGTCCTCGTTGGTGGCGGCGAGCCGGTCCGTCATCTCGCGCAGTTTCTGCGTCACTTGGTTGACCACTAAAATTGGAATATTATGATTGAACAAATATAAAAGGAGACTTTATTGACCACAAGACACATTTACATAACAAAAGAGTAAAATAACAAACATAATCTGTAGTCTCCTATTGGTGGTGCGTTACATGAAGACGACTTGACTTAGAAGGCAAATACCGAGAATTAGCCTCCTGGAAGGCAATTCTCGTGCTCTCGACATTGAAGTCCATAGAGATTTGTATCGAAGAATGTATGAAATCTGAAGTCCAATTTCGGTTTCCCTATCTATCGATCGCTTCATGACTTAAGGTTCTGATTCTTACCCTTCTCTCCGTTTTCTTTAAAGTCTTCTTTCGCGCCCTCGATGGCTTCCAGGGTCTGGTTGGTGGCGATCTGCAAGTCCGCGAGCCGGGGCAAGTCCTTCACATGCTCTCCCGGCCGAAACGGCTTTTTTTCTTCACTATCTCCTTCTCTTGTTTTTCCATCACTGTCGGGATTTTATGAAATAGCAGATTTAGTTACACTTACAATTTTGGATAACTTTAAATATTATCCCGCATCAAATGTTTGGGATGCAATCGTACGTTCAGCCACACGTCAAAGTATACAAAACTGGCAAATTTCTTCAATCGACTCTGATCTTACTGTCGTACACATTAGGTTCAATATAAATTGAGGAAATTAGACAGGTTGTGGTAAATGCAATGTAATGACCACCACATTGCTCATCATCTCTAATCTGCTGATCATCTCTGATGAGCAATGTGATTGGTAAATTTTTATAAGTCTCCGTCAACTCCACGCAGCTCTGCTTCTGTGTAACGCACCCTTACCTTCGGACATCTTGCTGTGCCAAGCCTCGTCGGCCAGCGACACCTCGCTCAGCGGCACAAAGTCGGTCTGCACCTTGCTAGAGTTGCCGTACTCGTTCAGCTTCAGCTCGTACTTGTTGAGCAGCTTCTCCGCCTCGGTGATGTGCTTCTCCAGGGGGTTAGCGTCCTGATGCCACTTCTAGGCACATCGCTCGGAGGTTGTCCTGTAGATGTCGGCATATTGAAGAGAACAATAGGTAAGTATCAGCCTATGTACTGTCCCACTGCAGGGCAAAGGCCTCCATCATAGAAATTAAGTCATCGCTACTATGATGAGATTAGGCTTTATCAACACGCTTGCATAATACGGTTTGACTGATGATTGAAAAATTTTTAAACATAGTTTTGCTCGACCCGGGAATCGAACCTATCACCCCGAGATCTCGGCCCGGTACCTACTTAAACTACTAGACCAACGCCGTTAAATGTAGGTAAACAGGAACTTATAAAGAGAATGAAGTTTTACGTTTCCCAAAATAGTGCGACAAAATGTTGTCGCACTAATACCAATAGTTCCCAAAGGTTCTGGTGCGGGAATCGAACCCGCGACAACCGAACTGGAAATACCAGAACACCATTTCAAGGATGTAGTCCAATCATAAACTACTAAGCCAACACAGGAAACATAGCGTTAGGTTTTATTTTAATGCGCAGGAACGTGCTGTGAATGTCCAGCTTATGCCCTAAAACCTAAATACATCCTAAGTTAAGTGCTCATAAACGCTAACTAATTTACATAGTAATTAAATTAGTTCTGTTCAGTTTGAACGCGTTTAGGTGGAAAATTCCGGCTGGTCAAGATATTTTATGTTTCACTTTATAAAATCATTAGCTTCCTCCCGCGGTTTCACTCGAGAATATTTTAGAAAATATACTTACACGCGTATATTTTCTAAAATTCGTGTAAAGTTCGTGAGCTTCGTGTCAAATCGATGTTGACAGACGCTCGGTCATTACCAAGCCCCTGACCTGGTTTTAAACTCTGGTAACAACAAGAAAGTGAGCAGATTAGGCTCTTCTCGTTAGGTACACGACAGTTTGAGCATCAAAAATTCGACTGACCTTACTTAGGCTATTCTTCAAGTTCTCTATCTCAGCTTTGACGGCGTCAATCTTAGCGTCGGTGGTGTCGAGGCGGGCGTCCACGGAGTCCCCGCCGGCCGTGAGGTTGTTGTCCAGCTCCTGAGGCTTCGAGCCCTTGACGTTGGAGGCGAGCGCCTGTAGACTCTTCTGTATGTCCTCGAGCGCGTCAGCTGTCTTCTTTTGCGTGGCCTTCTCTCGTTCTTCTTTCTAAGATAACAATTATACAGCTTCCATTCAAAACCAATGATTTTTTTTATATTGGCTCACCTCAGCCTGATGATAAACAAGAGGAGAGCCCACGTTGCAGTTACAACAGACGCGATGGCACAGCATCACATCCGTTGGCACTGCCATACAGGCCCGCGGAATGCTTCTAGATCTTAGTCTAGATCTAAATTTTTGGGGATAATTTCTTAGATTGTGTTGTGATCGTGAGATCACCTTTTTATATTGTTAGTTCTACCTTTTTTTATATTGAGGACAATCAAGATGACCTCACTCCGCCTGATGGTAATTAATACGCGGCCGTGAGATCCAAATATGAGGTTGACAGGCACAAAAGAACAAACCTGCAAGAGTATCGTCTCCACATTGGACAGCCGCTCGTCCAGCCTCGATATCATGCCCTTCAGGGGCTCGAGCGCCCGGTGCTTCTTCTCCAGGCCCTAGCATCATCTTCTTCAGCTGCTCGCCCACCTGCTTCTCGCGGTACTCGTGCCGCTCCAGCTTCGACTCCGACGTGCGGAACATGTGCACCAGCGACATCATGGCGTCTCTGATGTCTTCGTGCCTACAATCAGTATCATCTCAGCGTGCCATACGTTTTTTTTTGTTGACGCTGGGGAATGCCGTTGACCCGAAGTAGGCCAACGTAGTCTTGCGACTCCTTACTCCCACGTCCCTTCCTAGGCGAAAGGCCCGCTTACAATGCGGGCCCTGTACTGCCTCGCCCAGTCATGCTGGGGGGCGTCCAAAGTCATCGCTTTAGGGTCGCGCACGCATGATTTGGGGAGCCTAGTAGTTAATTTAATGAAGCGACTAAGTACCAACTGTCTGCTCACGGCAACCCTTGCCCTTTACCCCCACCATCGAAGCTTACGCAATACTTGAACGGTCCCTTAGACAGGGGAACCAGGCCAAAAGGATACTGGTTTTCGTGCCTGGAATCGATAGGCTGCCATTTTAGAATGTAGGTACATGAATCGAAATTGAACATAGATAACATTTCTACTATAATGTAGACCTACATTGTCCTGATACCAAATTACGGATTTCCCTTAGCTGGAAAGTTGCAAACACTTAGACCCAACACATTTGTTTCTGAAACATTAACAAGTAATTTTGTGCTTTGGTTTAGGAATCGAACCCGACTCTTGCGCCTCAATCGACGCTCAAACCACTAAACTGAGTCGTTATTAAAGTCTGTGTACGACGTTTACGACTGTGTAGAACTAGGACATTTGAAAGAATGTTAAATTACCTGTCTACTCGGAAGCTTCAGTCAGATCCCAGCGTTATGCTTAACTCCAAGTTTGAATTCGAGCGTACCTATAACCTACACCAAATCATGTACGTATTTCTACCATTAGCTCGGAGGTGAGGGATGTGTTGAATGACCAGACACCCCAAATCCTAATTACATGATAAAGATGAGATATAATTTAACTAGCGGCCGCCCGCGACTTCGTACGCGTGGAGTTAGGTATTTATATATTTTGGACAATCCACACAATATAAGTATTTTTGTAAATTGTAGCCTATCTGTTATTCTGATGTATAAGCTATATTATTGTGAAGTACTTAACTCCCTCACACCGAAAATATGATGTGAAACTAGTATTTATTCGGAAATTCATTAATATGTTGCACGGTGTTTGGGTAGTGGAACTTAGTCATATGTTTACAAAGTTTCAGTTTACACACGAGAAAGCTTCTAGTAAGTAAGTATATCGTTAGGTGTGAGGAAATCGTGTAAAATGTATGCTTGTTGCATATAATATCACAGCCTTAGAATATAATTATTTTAAGATCACAGCACACTTTGTATTTTGTACTTACAATCAATCGCTTGCGCCCGTTTTCACAATATTAATAACAATACGACAAAAGATATTTTCCGAAAAAAAAAAACATTTCTAGATTTTCATCATAGGAATTTAGGAAAAATTTATTCAATTTTTTTAAAAATATATTTAGAGAAAATAAATAAAATGTGAAAGACGACATTCACCTTCATTTCCTGCATTTTAATCTGTACCTACCGGAGGTCTACTTTGATGGGAGAGAGAAACTTGTGACTCTATTGTAGTTGTGGATGTTCATTGGCTCAACATCAGGTGATCCGTTTGCTCGTCTGCCAACTATCACATAAAAAGTAAGCTAATCAACTAAGTAGTAGTTACAGTTTAACAATTATGAATACCAATACCAATTCCTAAGATGCAAAGTCACACTCATTGTAAGTATTTATTCAATCACTGTCGATTAAACAAGTATGCACAGGCTCTCCATATTAATAATGTTTACTTCGGAGCCTTCGGACGATCCTTTAGTGCAAAGCAAACTATTACGTGGGAGCGTTTTACTTCGTCTATTGACCATTACATGACCTATTTAGTACATATCTATTAGGATAGATATTTATTTGCGATGCTGCCTTAGTCTAAGTTTACGTTTGTCCTAAATCCAAAAAGATACCTAGTCAGGACTGCACCACTCGGGCAATAAGTTTCACTTTAAGAATACTAAGTACCTATACCTAAACTTTTGCTAAGACTCGTAATCAAAGACCTCGATATTTTCTATTCTGGGGTAATTTAGTTGGTAGGTATGCATGATATGTTAAGCTGTAGGTAGGTATTCTATTGGGTGTGTATAAAAATTCTCCTTCCATTTACATTCCAACAAAGACCTACAAATGATTTATTTGTAAAGTGAAACATAGGTGGCAAGATACAGATGTCAAGATAAAGTAATATCAAAGTGTAGCACTAAGTATGTTTTGCCTTTTCTAGGCGTGAAAATAGGCAGCCCTAGGTTTCGGATAGTTTCTGAAACTTGTACCTAACCAATATCCAGTTCAG
Organism: Cnaphalocrocis medinalis; assembly: GCA_014851415.1. Taxonomy (NCBI): domain Eukaryota; kingdom Metazoa; phylum Arthropoda; class Insecta; order Lepidoptera; family Crambidae; genus Cnaphalocrocis; species Cnaphalocrocis medinalis. The sequence goes on along the minus strand of CM026289.1, from coordinate 4,511,293 downwards.
ACGGTTCCCATGCTAAAGGGTGGCGAAGGTCAGACGGCGGTTGCTTCATTGTAATTAGACTCGGCTAATCCTAAATCATGGTAGTACCCTGGGTTCCAAAGCGAAGTAGGTACCTACCTACTTCGCTTTTGCTCTTTGAATGCAGCCGGGAATTAAACGACAAGATGACAGAAATCTACTAGGAGTGTAAATTTATAGGTAACTGCAGTGAGTGTGAGAGCAAGAAATGGCGCACTCGTTACTAAATGTATTATTAGGTTAAAGTTGCAGCGACGTACCGCAACTAGCGCAGTCCGCGATGCAGAGCATATGCTGCACAACTGGCCTATTTAAAATAGCGACGTGACATTTCAAAATGCTACAAAACGTGCCTATTGGATGTTTCATCTTGTAAATAGTGATATTCTTAATACCGCGCTAACCAACTTTTCCAGTGCATTTACCTTTTAACTACTTTATGTAAGTTGGTACGAAACTCGTATAAAGAAAATACGCAAAAATTAAAACGGAAATAGCTTTCTCAGAAAATTACCTTAATTATTATTGTGTTGACAGATTTTTTCCAAAACCAAAAAAATATTTAAAAAATATCGTAAAATAGTGCTGCTTTCCACCATAGTCGGTGGTAGGCATGGTGGTAGGTAAATGACTGAAGAAGTATAATGACATAATAAGCACGCGCGTTCGACGACTCAGCTTTTTTGGACAATATTTTTCTAGTGCTGTGCCATAGAAGAACTAACTGGCTCTCTATAAATTGAAAGTGATGGATGACTCGAGATCCTGATTGCATTTTGTATTATTCAAACATCCCGGCCTCTCGTGAAATGATTAATCGATATCATAAATTATGTTTATATCAAAATGCACACCTACGGGGCTATAAAAAACCCGTAACAAAGTGAAAGATCAACGACCTATTAGCATTGAATGCTATTCGTGGAGCATCAATCACAGGACCGAAATGGAAGTGAATGAGCGTGGTCAATAACGGTCTGGAGAGGATTTATGAACCGATATTGGTTTTATTCACGACTGCACTGCTCGATTGGAGCTCGAAAGAATTGCCTCTGAAATCGAGTTAATAAAGGTTGGTATAGAAAAAGTTCAATACGATGCAGGCTATAGACAGAATATTAAATCAACCCAACTATATAGATAGATATGCGAGTAATTAGCGTGATTAGAAAACATAAACGTGTGATAAATGTCCAACGTCTTTCGAAATTCTTAGAAATTCGATTCGAGTCTCCCGTTGCGCTCCGGTCGGGTAATGGCTGCGCAACATAGCAGTGAATATTTAACGTTAATAAGCTTGCATTGTTAACACGCTCGTAAACGGCCCTAGAAGCGGCTGTTTATTGATGCTATGCCAAACAATTTATGATTCATTACGTTATGCCGTCCGGTGAAGGGAATCTACGCAAGATTTAGGCGCCAGCCCAGCAATTAAGTTACCTTAAAAGTTCGTGCCCTCCGGCGAGTAAGAGTACCTAGCTGGGCACTCGGGCCACATAATGGCATTATGCAAGGATACTTACGTAACGTTTCGGCAGTGTGTGTGAGGAGTCCACGCGAGCAGCGCCACGGCCACCCACCACAATCTCTGGGGACACCACAAGGTAATTAATTGAGTGCACAGCGGTTGAGCACTCCGTTTGATTAGACATAGATTAATTGGTGCAGTCGTATGGACAGTTTAAAATGCCAGGTCCAGCTCTTGGGGCGCGATGACAATTTCACTCGATAAGATCGTTTGCATTCTCTCATGCATGACATTTACCAGGACTTTTAACAATGTTCTTTAAGATCTAGTACAGAGAAACGCTCTATGCATAATTTTGCATCTTTGTTAATGGTTATTAATATTGTGTCAATGTGATGTGGCGAGCAGCAGACAAATAGAGGGTTGTTTACAATGAAATTAACGTTATTAATTAAGAGTGATTCAAGTACCTATTCGTCAGAGCGATAAGAGAAGGGTCATATTATCGCGTCAACCGTGACCTGACTGACAGTAATGCGAAATAATCACTAAAATATCAATCTCTTCAATTGGAATCCTTCATTTTAGACAAAGTGCTTCAATAAGGAAAACGAGAAAATTTTACAAAAACCATTTCAGACTCAAGACTATGATGACTAAGTATTAACTAATGTGTGAAGTTACTAGTCTGTGTGGACTCAAAGGTGTGCTTAGAAAGTCTACCTGAGCACACAAACGAAGAACGTACCACAAACACCAAAGCGAACTCCCTAATTTGTGTAAAAGGTGATTCGAACTAGGCGAATATAAAAATGTAAACTATATTTTTTATATTCGTAAGTATTTTCAGCCTGAACATTCATTTGGGTAAGTATCTACCTACAAGCAATGACTTTAATCTTTGCCTTACAAGTGCAAGTGAAGTACTTGATCTCTTTCGCCATATGGTGCCTAATTACGGCTTCTATAACTCATAAACCAGATTAATGTTACAAGCTCAATTTGTAACAGCGATGCGGGCTGGAAGCGGCCATTCATACGAGAGCCTTCCCGGTTGGGCCCGTCACTCATTAGGGAGGCTTTGTATCGCTAGCCGCGGCTAAGCATCAATCATGTTGCGCCGCCAGTGTAGCAATAGCCTAATAAAATAAATATTTTTCATCCACTGACGATTGGAATTGACATGATGTAGCAATCTCGTTAAGGGGGCTCGTAAAGCGGTTTAAGTACTTCGACCTTCCGATATTAAACAGATGGCCAGAATCATATTAAAAAGTTTATTACGCGTGTTCATCTTCATCGAAAGGCATCAAGATCTAAAGAGGACGCTTATGTGCTTATAGTTATTACCAAACTATTACGTTCACCCGCAACTAGGAAGTGGGCGGGAGCTTTTTTGTGTAACTAGATACTATAGAATGTGTACAACTTGATGAAATGAATATTATGTCCCAGCACGAGCTTTTTGTATAACAAGCTACAGCAATTAACGCCACTGACGACAGTAATTTACTAGAATGGTATCTATGAGTGGTTAGGTAAATTGACAATAAAAGGTAGGACTTACTCGTAAGATTGAGTCATAGATTGGAGTAACTTTAGTACTACAAAAAATTTCTAACTTTATACAAATAAGGCTCACCACCACGGAATGTTCAATAGGGTTATCTAGAGTACGTATAGGTACCTAGAGTCATCATAAAAACTGAGTGAGTTTACAACTTGAAGAAAGCTGCACATTCGGAAATCTGCAAATAACATTAAACACCTCCTGCATTGAATACCTACCTACATAATAAACATCTCTCGACACCTTATTATTTCATTTTGTTCCCAAACAAAGCTGCTTGGACATTTCTCCTTTGTTTACGATTACCTCACAATATGATGCATCCTCATTAAGAGCAGATGACGTCAACCAACAAAGGGAAAGGTATCTAAGCCTGAAACGCTGAGACCAGACCTTGGCCGGAATCCAGCGATCATGTTTAGCGTAGCGCAAACATTTATGGAAATCAACTCATTACAATGCAAAATTTTAATAAGTATTAGTGTTAACATTTATTTACCTAATTTAACTTGTACATATTTATCTACTGCATTCCTCTAGTACAAAAGGATTATGAGCAGTAGGGTAACTTTGTTACCGCGTGCTAACTAACTGCTACATATAGAAGTGTTAGAAAAACATTTAGAGGCAAACAGAACTCTACGCGCGCGAAGCTGCGACTCTAGACTTCTGCTTCTAGTCATTACTCTTACATACTTAGTATAAAACAAAGTCGCTTCCGCCGTCTGTCCTTATGTAAGTATGCTTAGTTCTTTAAAACTATGCAACAGATTTTAAAGCGGTTTATTTTATTAGAGTGATTCAAGAGGAAGGTTTGTATAGGTAAGTTATATCTCTATGCAGTGCTGTTACCTACTTACGTGGTGACCATTAAAACTTGCGCTTTCCGGAACACAAAGCAAGCAGCAATTATTTCCCTTACTGTTACATAAGTACTTATGTTCATTTTGTTTAAAATGAAGTAGGATTACCTAAGATTAGGTATTTTATTATTTCCGTGGTTTGTTTCATACGTGTCAATACTGTATAGGTATCTAGTACACTTACTATTTTTCTCATAATATTAATTTATTCCGTAAATATAAGTAGGTACCTAAGTATTCCATTTCCAATTCGTAAATCTATCCATTCATATTTTTACAAAAAGCTGAACTCATCGGTTACCTTTTCTAATGCGCCTACCTACTCCTACGCATATTTTCCATTATAAATTCGAACCAAAAATTTACCATTTATTTTTGTGGGTTCCGTTCACATCCGGTTAGTGTCACCAATAGAGCATAGTTATCTAAAGTATTTTTAGTTAAATATACGGGTTTATAGGTAAACTTTTACTTACATTCACTTAACTACGCGATCAACTAACCTAAATTCTAAAATCTGAACAACATTAATGTTCTACGGCTTAAGGAAATTCGCTAAATGTTCATTTCGTATGGGAGCTGAGGGTCAAAACGTTTTTAACGAATTTAAAAAAGTCTTTGAACTAAGTATGTTGTGCGGAATGGTTAGTAAGTAGAAGTCGTCATTAAAGGGATGTAGGTAAATGTTTACCGATACACCCTGTATGGTATATCTAAGTACTTGGAAAGGGTTACTAAGTTTACTAAGCTGTTGGGGAAAGTGAAGGTAAGTAGATACCTAGGCGTTAACATAATTAAAGGAAGCACCATAATGATAACTTTTGATTAAATGTGCACATTATAAGGAAGGCTCCTTTATACTTTTTCTGAACATTATTGTTGGTCAATCATGGAGTATTAATATGGGTAAATAATGAAGGCACCGCTCTTGCGTCGTGCGCAGGAGCACGTTTGAAGAGGTGCGAAAAGCCCGTACTAAGTGCTTCGCCTGGGGCAATAAACTTTAGATATTAGCGCCATCGCTTTATTGAAATCACAAGAGTTCTGCGAACTTCACTAATAAAAGAAGAGATATTGCTCTACATAGTAGGTATTAGGTTTGTGAGTTAGATAAGCATATTTCAAGTTCAGTTAGGCTCACTACTTACCTATTTTACGCTTACAATAACATTATTGTTTATAATAGATAAAGTTAGAGAAACTTGAATGATCTCATGAACGGAATATTTTAAATAACCAAAAACTAATAAGCTTTATCAAATTACGTTAATATTTGATATTATAAATATTAATTCCCTAAACCTGGAGATTTTAATGAACATATACGAGAGAATGCAAACTTTAATTAATGTACAGCAAATCTTACTCATAAAATGCATCTCATTAAATGTTAATGTGATCTTAGTGTCAACGTTTACGGAGGATTTTACTCAACTCTTGTCTCAGGAAGAAAAACGAATGAAAACAAAATAGAAAATACTTACCAGACTACATACCGCCATGTTGGCCTTTTAATTCTAATTTAAACTAGGAAGCACCCTTTGTTCGTTTTGGTATAGAATCACGGCGTGCGCGGAGGTGTGTTGATCTAAATCAGTCGCGGGAGTGCGTGCGCGCGCACTGCCGATCGCGAACTGAACGATGAACTTAGTTGACTCGCCGGCGCCGGCGCAGGCTCGCTCGACACCATGCGTCTGTTATTCATGCCTTATTCACGCACATTTTGATCAACATTCCGGAGGGTTAACCGAAACCTTATTTTTGGACAACTCAGGTCAATCAACGGAGTTTTTACTTTGTCCTGAACATTGTTGACGCTCTCCTGCCCCGTGTGCTACCATTGTAAATATCCTGACGACTGACATCACGTAGATAAAGCAGGACGATGCTCTCTAATTTCGGTCATGTCAACAATGACACAGACTGGCGCATGGCGCCTTTATGTAGATTAAGTCACAACATCTTACAGATTTTATAGCCCTGCGTCTATTAAATCCGGTCGTGCACCCATTAAGTTATTGCAATAACAATGTAATGCATTATTGTTAAAAGATACCGAACAGAAGTAAATAGGAACTACTATTATACTTATATTTTTTATATGAATTGCTACACGCATGAGGATCGGCATTTTCGATTCGGCAATATTTGTCGAACATTACCGACCCGAAATAAGTAGGCACATATCCAGTTTTCTCGCCCAACTTTGTCGATTAATATCCGTCCCGATTATACATATGTACGTATATACGGAGTGTATCTGTGAACATTTACATCCCGTTAACCATGTCTTCTACTAACCATTCTGAACCACATTTTGTTCTACGACTTTTGAAAATTCATCGAGTTTTTTTTCGACTCTCACATACTTAAATAATTGTATTTTGGTTATAGCAATTCTTTGGTTTTCTTTCTTTGCATTTTATCGTCAGCTCATGGCGAATCAAGCACTTACGGAATTCGTCGGCTTAGTAAGGGGTTCGGTTAGTGTAATTGGTAGTACAGCCACCCGGACTGTGGAAGGTTGTGGTTTCGAGTCCCACCTGAACCCGTCGATGAATTTTTAAGTGCGTTATTTTCTCACATAAATGATCACAGATACACCCTGTATGTGTAGCAAGCTTCAATAGTAAATAAAAGTCCGTAATCAATTTGAGACGACCGATAAAAACTGAGGTCAACGACTAAGGGTTCGAAATAACAAGCGGAGGTCGGAGGAGTGTTTTTATTGAAGTTTGACTGTGTTCCTCGTGTGGACGATACGCTTGTGCCTGCTCACGCAGCCGGCGGTGCGGAAGCTCTTGCCGCAGTCGGGGCAGGTGAAGGGCCGCTCGTCCGTGTGCGTGCGGTTGTGCACCCGCAGGATGTCCAGCGTGTTGAACCGCTTGCCGCACGTCTCGCACTCGAACTTGCGCTCGTTCGCGTGGTACACGAAGTGCCGCCGGTACTGCGCTAGGATATGGAACGTCTTCCCGCAAACTTCGCACGTCTTCCGCGGCGTCGGGTCGTGGATCGCCTTGTGTATGACCAGACCGCTTTTGAACTTGAACTTCTTATCGCAGACGGGACACGAGTACGTTTTGCTCGTGGAGTGCATGTCTAGATGCGCGACGAGGTTCCTCGTGTGTTTCCCGCACACCTCGCATATTTTCCAGTAGTCGTACTTCAGTTTGCGCGCTTTCTTCCGCTTCTTCGTAATCTTTGGCGCTTCTATCTTGACGGTTGTTTCTATTGGCAGTTCGGAGACGTTTGGAGGGTCGTCGAAATTGTCCGCGTCACCTATATCATTGTGGTCGTCGTCTTTGCCATCGTCGAAATCGTTGCGATCCTCATTTTCTTCGTTCTCGGCTACTTCTACTTTGTTGACCTCAACTTTGATGTTTCCCGGAATGTTGTAGGTGCGGAAGTGCTTGTCGACGTCCTGGCAGCGCAGGCGGAACTTGTACGCGTCCTCGAGCTCGCGCAGGCAGGTGAGGCACAGCAGCGACGGCAGGTGATCCGATTGATCGACCTGTCAACAACAATAAATACTCGAGTAAACGAATACCCACTCTCCCACGAACTTAGTAAATGCATGGTGCATTTTTTTTTTTAATCTTATTCGATGTTTAATTAAAGGAAAATATCTGGAAAATAATTTACCACACCAAAAATTTGTTACGACGACTTCTTACATAAATCATCTACAATTTAAATAATCAAGGTATTTTTAGTCAAATGTGATTTTAGGTATGTAATATTTTTAAGTCATTTAAAAATAATTTTATTCAATAATTACCTTCAGATAGATATTAATAGTGCGTTGATAATTTTCCTTACTCTCCAAATAAAATGCTCTTCAGCGTCTTTTAAACGCTATTACCAATTGGATTACTGTCGTGGTTTATATTATTTTTTTTAAATGGCAGGCATTTATTATTTTATTTTTAAAATATGCCTTTAAAATAAGTCTTTTACGTATTACGATACGGAATATTATAGTTGTATTATCATCATAATAGTAAGATTTGTTAATCCGATTATACTACCTACAAGAAAATAGGGTGGCAACGACACTGCTATTACTTATTACTCGCAATAGCAAAGTGTTGTGGGGGGCGGCAAAATATAGGCTTCATCCTAGGGGTGGGAGGGCGTCAATATTCGGGGAGTAGAGTGGGAAAGGTTATGTCGATGAAGAAAAGCAAAAAAGTGTTTCGCCCCGGGCGGCCGACCCCCATGCTACGCTGGCTCACGTAACCCGCACAGGCAGCAGGAGCTATCGCGTGTGATAAAATCGCTTAACTCAGATTTTTAATCATGTGGAGTAAACTGACAGATGTCAATGTGTCATCCTCATACATCTTATCACTCAATTTGACAGATGCAAAATGTCAAAATGTATATGTCGCAGGGAAATGATAAAACCAGGGATTTGATCGAATCTCTAGATTGGCTCAGTGAAATGACATAAAACATGTTAGGTATGGTTAGGTTTTTAGGGTAAAGGTTAGGTTAGGGTTAGTTTTTTTTCTGACCACTCAGAAATCCTTAATTTCTTTTTTGATCAAATCCCTAAGGGATTTGATGAAATCCCTGGTATTATCACTTCCCTGCGACATATAGAAGCTTGACATTTGCATCTGTCAGTTTACTCCACATGATTTAAAATAAGAGTATAGATGGCGTACTGTTGAACTGAGGGCCATCTGCACGGTGATTAGTTATTTATGAAGTGAGGTGTAAATACATATGTCACTAAACAACCAATGAACTTGAAATTGGACCTCAGTCCCCCTGGAAACCTTACCTCAACGCCTCCCACGGTCCGCAGCTTGTGCGCGAGGTCGGGCGCGCCGTCGTTTGTCGACTCGAAGATGTTGACGCACGCGTCCTCGTTCCAGCACGAGCGGCAGCTGGTCGACTCCGCCTCGAACTTCGGCTTCACCTGCCGACGCATTGCGGACGTCATTATCCGCCATTGGAAACCCGCTAGATGGCGTTGCGTTATGTGGATGGGAGAACCATCTGCAGTGGTCCTACGATTATTTGGTCCCGAAATAAACTAATGCAGCCCTTACAAGTGTCAGTGTTTCTGTCATTTTCCCAAAAAGTGTTGTAGGTACAATGTCACTGAGATGCTTTCTGATCGAAGTCCTTCTCCAATATCATTTTTCTGCCAACATTTTTATATTTGTTGTTGCGTTAACAATTATTCCTACAGCTAATTAGTTCGAACTTTAATTGACCATAGCATTTCATATTCTGATTGATTCAGAGAGAACCTAATAATTTAAATAAACAGCCGGACGAGTCTACTGTCGTGATTGTCTAATTAACACGCTCATTCGACTGAGTTACCACCTCATAACCATAACTTTCTACCACTCTTAATAGCGTGCAAAGGAATAAAATTGTAAATTACTATGGCCACCGGCTTCGGTGTGTGTGTGTGTGTGTGTGTGTGGTGTCATCTTTTTCACACTTAGAGTTCGACCAATTTATCATGAGTTAAAGGCTGATATAAACTTTATTCGTCGATTGACACTGATATGATTATTATAGATATACTGTTGGATAAAGATTGGTCGAATTGCACCTTAGTCGGATACTGTCTTTATGACCTTGAGTCCGCACAAATATTTTTTTAACTAACATACTAAGAGTGACCACACACTAGCGTTCTTTGAGCGTCGGCGTCTTGTCGGCAACCTTCCCACAGTAGCGTTTTTGGGCGTTTCGTCGACGCGGCGCCCGAAAACGCCAACATTAAAAAGACGCTAGTGGGGGGTCACTCTTACTCCGTCTTCTAAGAGTTATGTGGCGGGCACCCCTAGTTCATATTATTAAATTTTAGGCTCACCTGTAGCCGCTGCTTAAGGTCGAACAGCTTCATGTCATCCTCGTAGTCGTCATCATTGGCCGGTTCGTCGTAGTGGTCCGGCGGCGGCGGCCGCGGCTTCTTCTTCACGGGCGGCCGGCTCTGCGTCTCCACGTACTGCGCCATCGCCTCGAAGTACGGCCACTGCTCGCTTAGCATGCCTTTGTTTGCGAACTTTCTTTTCCACTGAAAAAAGGATAATATTTAAAGTGTATCTGTGTAAAACATCCCTTTAACCACAGCTTATACCAATCATTCTGAATGACATTAGTTCTAGGCCTTTTAGAAATTCGTCGATAATTTTTTCGATTCCCTATACAAATGATCAAGTCACGTGGCCGACTTTGTATGATAAGTTTTAAAAGTCCAAGTCATAGATCAAATGTTTTTCAGAATTTTTGGTAGAAGATGTGGTTAAAGGGAGGTACATGTTCACAGATACACCCTGTATAATCAAGGTTGTCCAGGGAGTGTTCAGCAATGTTTAATGCTTTCAAGATTCCTGGACAAAGTTGACTGGTTAGTGACCTAGCCGAAAATTTCACCATATTCACGCGAGTTGGGCACAAAATCATTATAAGCACGTATGTATGTAAGTGTACGTAGCCTATGTCGTGATGACATTTGGCTATCCAAGCTGTTAAGAGACAGTAGAGTTTACCTTGAATGTTTTCAGCAAGTGCGTCCAGATCAGTGGCAGATCGAGCAAGCTGTGGTCCAGAGGCAAACCGACGTTACGCAGTCTTTTTTCCACTTCTCTGTACGAACAATGTACATTTGGTCATGCAACAAGTTTACACACCAACGACACAATTTTATAACATACATTAGAGCCTATCAATATTGGGCAGTTTTTAGTAAGGGGTATATGTGAATCTGCTGCTATAGTTTTAGTATCAAGCAATGTGACATAGGCCTATGTATGATTAACGGTATTAAGAAGGCATGACTAGTTTTAAATAGAAAAGCTATAAAATTATGTACCTCCATCCGCTACTCTGGTCCTTCAGGGAGAATTTAAAGAGGTGTTCACAATCAATCCTTGCGCTGATCAAATTATGGACCCATTCCTCCTGCCCTATGGAATTACGAAATTCGTAAAAATATGATTTCATTAACTTACTATCATATTTAAGTTGTACACATATCATTGAAGAAGAATTAACCTACTCTATGTCGAGCATGCATAGCATATCTGCCCGGTTTGCGGAAGGTTGTGGGTTTCAAGTCCCACCTGAACCCTCCGAGGAATTTTTTAAGTGCAATATTTACTTAAGGAAAGGTCGAATTGCACCTTAGTCGGATATGTTCACATGATTGGACTTTTCTGTTGAGACTGTCTTTATGACCTTGAATCCGCACAAATATTTTTTTAATTAACATACTAAGAGTGACCATAGACTAGCCTCCTTTGAGCGTCGGCGTCTTGTCGGCAACCTTTCCACAGTAGCGTTTTTGGGCGTTTCGTCGACGCGGCGCCCGAAAAAGCCAACATTGAAAAGACGCTAGTGGGGGGTCACTCTTACTCCGTCTTCTAAGAGTTATGTGGCGTGCACCCCTAGTTCATATTATTAAATTTTAGGCTCACCTGTAGCCGCTGCTTAAGGTCGAACAGCTTCATGTCATCCTCGTAGTCGTCATCATTGGCCGGTTCGTCGTAGTGGTCCGGCGGCGGCGGCCGCGGCTTCTTCTTGACGGGCGGCCGGCTCTGCGTCTCCACGTACTGCGCCATCGCCTCGAAGTACGGCCACTGCTCGCTTAGCATGCCTTTGTTTGCGAACTTTCTTTTCCACTGAAAATAGGATAAATATAGTGTTTATCTGTGAAAAACATCCCTTTAACCATAGCTTATACCAATCATTCTGAATAAAATTAGTTCTACGCCTTTTAGAAATTCGTGAAAATTTTTTTCGACGTCCTTACAAATGATCAAGTCACGTGGCCGACTTTGTATGATAAGTTTTAAAAGTCCAAGTCATAGATCAAATGTTTTTCAGAATTTTTGGTAGAAGATGTGGTTAAAGGGAGGTACATGTTCACAGATACACCCTGTATAATCAAGGTTGTCCAGGGAGTGTTCAGCAATGTTTAATGCTTTCAAGATTCCTGGACAAAGTTGACTGGTTAGTGACCTAGCCGAAAATTTCACCATATTCACGCGAGTTGGGCACAAAATCATTATAAGCACGTATGTATGTAAGTGTACGTAGCCTATGTCGTGATGACATTTGGCTATCCAAACAGTTAAGAGAAAGTAGAGTTTACCTTGAATGTTTTCAGCAAGTGCGTCCAGATCAGTGGCAGATCGAGCAAGCTGTGGTCCAGAGGCAAACCGACGTTACGCAGTCTTTTTTCCACTTCTCTGTACGAACAATGTACATTTGGTCATGCAACAAGTTTACACACCAACGACACAATTTTATAACATACATTAGAGCCTATCAATATTGGGCAGTTTTTAGTGAGGGGTATATGTGAATCTGCTGCTATAGTTTTAGTATCAAGCAATGTGACATAGGCCTATGTATGATTAACGGTATTAAGAAGGCATGACTAGTTTTAAATAAAAAAGCTATAAAATTATGTACCTCCATCCGCTACTCTGGTCCTTCAGGGAGAATTTAAAGAGGTGTTCACAATCAATCCTTGCACTGATCAAATTATGGACCCATTCCTCCTGCCCTATGGAATTACAAAATTTCGTATAAAATATGATTTCATTAACTTACTATCAAATTTAAGTTGTACATATCATTGAAGAAGAATTAACCTACTCTATGTCGAGCATGCATGGTGAAGGACGAAACAGCCGCCCACATACTGCTGGAGTGCATAGAGGTGGCCAGTTACTGGGCACACTACCTGGGGAGCCCGGGTAGTCTCCGGGAAACCTTTATCAGCGTTAAGACGCTGTCAGATTTCCTAGAAGAACTTGGCTGGTTGGAGTGAAAAGTGAGTCTTCAATGGGCACATTTAGTCTGATTGTGGAAAAGCCCGTATGAAGATGATACTTACAGTTCACTAGAGGATTTAAGCTTAGATTCCCTCCTTCTCCTAAGTAGACTTCAAATAGATTGTAATAAACCCATAATTTATTATTAGTTGCTCGAGCTTTTTGATATTCCTGTTAAAGACATAAGAATTTCAGTTATATGGTATAGACATATTTTGGATAAAAAGTATAAGTATTACTTTTTAATTATGTGCTAAACTTACTGAAAAAGTAGCTGCCCATTTTCTGCAAATTTCTCTACTAGTAAGAGTTTTAGGGAATCCATATTCAACAAGCATGATAGAAAGAAGATCACTGTAAATAAAACAAATGTAAGTAAAATTGTATTCAAAGAATATTAACATTAAAAATAAATGTTTCCAAAAATATTTACTTCCAAGCCCACTTTTTTTTGCTGAATATCCAGTCGTTTTGCAGTCGTATTTGTATAAATGTCTCAGTGATGTCCTTTGACCCTGTGGAAATGTACAATACAATACAAATTCTTAATTTCTAATATCCATAACTCTGCTACATTATTATGGTTAAAATAAATAAATAAAAAGTTAAATATCTTTTGAACTTAGAATAATGTAACAATACAGATTTAACCTGAAGGTCCCACACTGAGGAGTTCCTGTATTGTAGAAGTAAAGTATTGGAGTAGGTAAAAGAATGTGCACGCCCGGGCTGTAAGCGCCATTTTACGTGATCAAAAATGATTTTCTTATTGCAAAACTTACATTGGAATTCACTTTCATTGTCATTATTATCAGTAGTTTTTTTTCTGTATCTGCCCTTCCCTCCTCTTTTCCTCACGACAAACCCACAAGCCGCTTCAGTCTCCAACTTCACAACATAATCTGGTTCATGAGTTTGAAAATAATTTAACATTGGTTCATATAACGGCCATTCAGTTAATTCTGCACCCTTCTTTAGTTTCATGCGATGCTTTCCTCTGAAAAATATGTTAGAGAATAGATACTATACTATTTTTAGAACCTCAATAGAGGCATAATCATAAATAAATCATCTTCAAAGCACTTCATATCATTAACCTCACGGAACCTGGTGTAAAAGTCAAGTGGACATACATTTAGAAATTCTGAAGTGGTATTTTTTCAAGTATGTATTTTCTAAAAACAAACTATACAGCCTAGATACTATTCATATAATTTAAAAAATAAACTCACATTGAATGTGGTTCTAATATGCTGCCACAATCCTTTTATATCCTGCATGCAGCAGTCAATGGGCAATTCTTGACTTCGCATTGCTTTTTCTACAGTTCTGAAATATATGGATTTATAAGGAACAGCAATATTAGAAATAATAAAAATGTATTCAACGATAACACTTCGTCTCAATTTATATTAAAAAATATATATGATTGGAGGAACCCTTTGCCCAGTAGTGGGACTATAGGCTAACTACAAAAAAAATATTACCTCCACATAGTTAATAAGTCCATTTTTAATCCTTTTGTCTCTGCTATGCAAGTTATTAATTTTAAACGCCACTCATCACTCCCTGTAAAATTAAATATTCATAGGTCCAGAAGTAATCAAAAATATTATATTAAAGCTAATTAATTAGACAAACAATCTTAATCCTGATTTTATTCTACATCATTCACATTACTCTTATTAGATACTTACAAGATTCATATTTATCCAATATTTTGCTTTTTGCATAGTGCTTTTCAAATAATTTGTAATATTTCCAACTTTTGTTCTTGGTCTTCTTAGCTATTTTGTATGTCTGAAACATACCAACATTATTCGTAAGAAATAATTAAATAATTATTGCTCATTAATTAAAGATGTAAGTACTTACATCGTAAGTATAAGACCATTTCTTTCTCACGTGATTGACAGTCATTTCTTCAGGAAAACCATTTTCAATTAATATTTTGTGAAACTCCCTAAAGAAGTCAAACATATTAAAATTCAGCTAATGGATAAAGTAAGACTAAAAACAAAGTAAACAAATGGGCAAACTATGTTGTAAGAACTATCAAATTTCAACATTTATTTGTATGATGAGATTGCATAGAACAAGTAGGTTCATCCCTTTGATTATATAATTCAATGGTTCATCCATTGTGTCTGGGTTTTAGTATTCAATTCAGTATGTTAAACATCAAGATACATAACACAAACTGGCAAACACAAAATAAAACTCTTACCCCCAGGGTTGTTTCTTTTTCTTAAATAACCAATCATTTTCAAAACGAAGCTCAAATAATCGTTTACTAAGATCTGAGGTCCCTGAAATTAATAACATATTAGTAAATAATAAATAAAACGAAACATAAAACATAAAGGGGTCACTAATGGAACTTACACACAAAATTCTTATCATCCATGGTGGTTGTATGTAAAAAACTTTGTATATAATTATTTTTATTAAATATATTTGTTTGGAGTTTATTATTCCAATTAATTAATACGACGAACAAATTAAAATACAATAAATCAACAAATTGATAAATTTTGACGTTTAACAAATTTGACATCTAGATTTGGCACAGGCTATAAATAAATATAATATTTGATTAAAGATTATTAAAATACGTCCATAGACAACTAAGTATTGAAAACGGATTTTTGGGGAACTAACGGAGTTCCTATTTTTTATAAGAAATGGAGTTACCATACCCTATGACATAAGTGCCAGTGGCGCTATCTCGCAAAAAAAACATTATTCTTTTTCTTTCTTTCTTTAAAAAAGTTACAGCTTAGTCTGTGGTCACAGCAACTACCACAGACTAAGAAAAAAAAAAAAGCAACTACTGTCATTGTCACGTTCATGTCAAGTTTATTTTGGTTCTGCGACTTCAATTTTCACGTGGTTTTAAAAATCTCACCATGTTTTGTGTGTTTTATTTGTAACTTTGTGTAATATAATCAGAAATGCATCGATTAATATCAGCCAGAAACTTGTACCAGACTTCCTTTCATGGTTTCTCAGTGCCTGCTAATAGTACTCTTAGAAATTCTTCATTGACCGAAATAAAATGTTCTTATTGTCGAAAAATCCTTTGGGGTCGTCACGACATAGGTAAATACATTTTTAAAGTTCTTTCTAATTGCTTAATTTGCGCTAACATGTTATACCATAAACTATTATTATTATTTAGGCGCTATAACCTATGTTGCATTGCGTAACTTTTCGGCTTTCATTTCAGAAACCTTATTTTCTATAAGACATCAATCTACGAGAACGGCTAGTGCCCTCAGATCCCATAGGAAAAAGTCGAAACATAAGAATTATAAACAGTATGGAGAGCTACTTGAAGGTATGTTTATGTTTGCAGTCAGATAATGTGCATGTAAACACAGGTTCTAATCATATACTTCATTTTGCAGTTGGAAATAAAGCCATGACTGAAACTAAGGTATCAATTAGCAAGTTGCGTCCAGCACATCTATCTAAATTAGCTGCTAGTTCAGTGTCTCTTGGACAACTACATCAGCTCACAACAAAAACCTTGAAAAAATCCAATATCCCTGAAGTGGATCCTGAACTACTACAAAGTGTGAGGGACAAAATATTGAAGAAGAGTGGCAAACTGGTAAAAACCAAGGAGATAATGCTGGAAGATGACAACTGTGCTTTAGTATACACAAATCACACATTTTCTGGGTTAGAAGATTGGTTGAAGATAAAACAAAACATAGACATGGTGAAGGATAGTTATTATAATTTTAGAAGGGCCACTATTTATGATCAAAGGTTGCAAGACCTCAGATATGCAATAAATGAAGGACTGAATCAGGAGTTTGACTTAGAAATTATAAAAACCCAACCACAGGAAAAGTTTGATTCATTACCTAAAAGTCCTCACGCTGTGTTCAGGGAATTGTTTGTAGACAACCAATTAGATAGTTATGATCAAGAACTTATGGCCCACATATCTAATATGCAGTAAGTAATATTTTTTTATGTTATCAATATTTTTTATATCTTAATTAACAAAAAAAACTCTTATTATAAGCCAAGGTGGCTTATAATGTAAGTTTTTTTATTCTAAACAATTATAGACAACTGGATTCCTTCCAAGCCACCTTGCCTTATAATGTGAGTTTATTTTTCAAAACATTTATAAACAACTGGATTTTGTAGTACTTATTTGTTATGTGAAAAAACATGCAAAATATCTAAGCATGACAAAAATAAAGTTTCTAAATACAATACAAAATGAACTATGAAAGTTTATTTGTTTTTAAATTATGTGACATTTGAAAACAGATCTCAAGGGCTTGGTCACCCAGCCATAGAGGACTTGTATGAGGATCCAGCACTGCACAATGAAATAGATATAGATGCCAGGGAAGAGGCTGACTATGAACATATTGGTACTGCAGCATCACCAAGTTTTGACATTAATAAAGCGTAAGTACTATTCATATTAATTGTTTGTTTGCTTGTCAGTCACACCAAACTGGAACTACGAATTGACATTAATTTTTAAGTGGATATAATTGAAGGGATGGAGAGAGATATAGGCTTCTTTTTGTTTCTTGTGACTGTGTGGCACACAGTTTTCGATCAAAACAGTGTTCAGAAAAAGGAATTTTTGCTTAAAAAGGAAACCTATAAGGAATATTACTTAAAATTATTATGCCCTTAATTTACATTGTTAAAAGTTTTATATAAATTTCTTAATTCTTTTAGTAAGCAGTTGAGGCAGAAGAAAAAGGCGAAACGCGAAAAACGCCGCGCGTTGCAAGAGCTGAACATGAAGCAAGACATGAAAGAGATAGAGAGGCAAGGCAAGCAGGAGGCACTGCATAAACTGCTGGTTGCTCACCTCAACTTACTTTGCTCCCTAAATATGATATCAGAGGTGAGACAGATTGTTTTATTTTAATCCATTGCAAAGTAAGCCACTTATATTTAATAGTTGCCCTAAAATCCTGTTGAGCTAGAATACAGAATTTAGATAAGATAGGTAAAATGGCCTACATTTTTATTTTTTCACACAAACTTATCACTTCGAGATAATATGAGATTGATGTTAGCAACTATCTGTTATTATTTGCATAATATTTCTGGGCTCAGATCATATTTTTTTAAATCCAGCTAGCAATATTAAACTTTAATAAAGAAGTATTAACTTTAAAATGTACTGAATGCAGCAATAACAGGCCACTAGCCCCATTTTCTCTAACTTAACATCAAAATCAAAATACTACAAAAAGGTAGGGTATTTACCGTTTAACTCCTCCACTTAACTTTAATTTCTAAATATCTGTATTGTATGCTTGTTGCAGGGTCGGCAAGTGTTACAGTATTACAGACAACGAAGTTCACGAGGCGCCGACCAACCGAAAATCACAGATGTCAAGGTTTACAACACATTGCTACATGGATATGCTTCAATGGTAAACACTCATATAATATGAAAATTAAAAACAATACTTACTTAGTTTTTTTTAAATAAATATTCTATGTGTCGCCAAGTCTAGTAAAAAAGCTGCACAGTGGTACTATCCTTTTCTCGAGGCAGTTTAGGCCATTTTCGACCCTCTTGAACTTCTTGTTAATACATTTTCAGTCCTTTAGTGTTTCGCGTGTGAAAAATCCGTTAGCTGGCGTATTTTGATATCTCACATAAAAAAAACAATCACCGCATAGATGGACCTCAGTTCTACAGTACGCCATCTAGCGGATTTCCCACACGCGATAGCCCCCATTTTCTCAATATCTTTCACTTACTAGTTGATTGAATTTCCTCCTCTCCAATTTCTCTCCACTTCCTTCTGTCGTTGGTCTTGCTGGACCACGCTGCCCCAGCTTGAACTTTGATGTCGTACGGCCATCTGGCAGTTTGTCCGCCAACAATCCTCAAGCAAGCTTACAGAAGGTTAATAAAAAAAAAATATTTTTATTGTCAGGGTCACATGGAACACACCAAAGAGTTACTCCACATGATGTCAGAAGGGGATGTGAAGCCGGACGCACAGACGTTCGCTGCGATATTCGAGTGCATCGAACGCAGCGCCTCGGAGAATAAGATGCCGATGTTGCAGTTCTATTATCAACAACTTCAAGATAATGTAAGATTTCTGATCTAATTTGTATTTTTCGTACTGTCGCCTGACTTAATATCACACCAGAAACAACATTAAATCAGTTAAGTAGCCTAATGAAATTGTGAAATCCCACTTCAACGCAATTTGGTTGTTTTGTTTGTAATCTATAGTTATGACGCCACTTACCGGATTTTTTTAGCAGTAGGCCCCATTGTAAAGTTGGGACAATTGTTTTTCAGGGATTGACGCTAAATGATTTGCTGGACAAGTCTAAATTCCTGTACGACCAGCGCGAAGTGGTCCTGCAAGCCGTGCGCCGGATAGAGCCGGGCTTCGAGCCGCAGTATACCCCACCAGAGCTTGACTATAACTGCCCCTTATTAGAAAGGTAAGCCATACCGTCTACCAGGCTATTTACAAAGGAGGACGCCCTTAACGGTTAGCAGGTCGTATCAGTCTGTAAAAACCGCAAACGATAGTTCATTCCATGATTTTTTCGTACGAGGTAAAATAGTAATGGTAGAGATAACGTCATCTATACTTCTTCTATATCTATATCTATCTTATCTATACTACTTATAAAGAGGTTAATCTCATATTCCACGCCAGGCCTTATAGGTAAACTGAAAACACGAAACAGTTGCGCGATACAATCAACGCCCAGCGCCATCTATCGGTAGACAGTGGAACTACTGTCCCGAAACGAAGTGAGGGCGGGCCACTCATCATTGTAATAAAGTGCAATCTTTTTTCACAATATAGGTTAAAATTGGATGCGATCGAGGAGAGACTGGGCCTGCAGAAGTCTCCGGCGGAGGGCTTGCTGACTTTGGAACAAATGGTACAAAAGGGAAAGGGAACAACTGGATATAGAGATGAAAGGGGAGATAGAAGTACAAAATATTGACGTCAAAGAAGACCCATCACAACATGTTCTATTATGTGTGAGTAATTTTATCTTTTCTTAGTAACTTTTGAAAACGAACTTTGTCTTATATGTAGTTTTGTCTGCTGTATGTTTTTTAAATAAGTTTGAAAATTAATTACTTTTATTGCAGAGACAAAAGTTGCAAGAGACTGAAAGCGAATGGCGCGAGGTGGTGAGGGAGGCTTTCGTGAGAAACTTGGGCACCCTCAAGTCGCAAAGCAACGCGTCACATTCCGCTATCACACTTTATCCGTATCTTAAAGTTTTGGAGGTAAGTCTATACTCATGATACTCACTATTGCGCTGTAATACTATATAGACAATTGACAACATTTCATAATTTTTGCATGTCTATATTATTGTTTTATATGAAAGTAGATATAAAATAAAGCGACCCATATTTTTTGTTTTTTCGAAATTATGTTTATAAGATACCTAAAAAACATATTTTAATCCTTCGTATTCTAAACAGACGTAAGCGCCAAATTACGTCATACTTACTGAGATACAATATACTCTGTGCTTACTGAGGAATACATGACAACTATTGACAATTCATTGTTATGTCTTGCATCTGTCTGTCATAGAATTATAACCTCCCTTTTTCCCATACTATTTAAATAACATGAAAGTTCCGCACGGATTTTGTTTCGGATCCTTCATTGGCACATACGCAATAGTTTCTTTGTTGTAAACGATTATAAATGAGAATTTATGAGAATTGTAATGAGTACGAGGAATTATTTTTACAAATGTCACTGAAGACACATGACAGTTAATTCACAGATATTATCAGTTTTAGCAATGGAGAAGGTATAGGCAAAGGAAATATTTCATTCTCAGTGTAAGTATGACGTCATTTTTCAGTTTTCAGTTATAATTTTTTTTTCTCAGTAAATAAGCAATATAAAAAATATTTGATATATTCTCGATATCAGGAGAAGAAAACAAGAAATGGTATTTTTATTTTAGGGCTTAGAAATTTTGAAATGTTGTCAATTATAATATTATTATGTATCAGTCAATAAGTAATGAAATTAATTGATGGCGCCACTGCCACTTATGTCATAGGGTATGATGCCATTGGTTATAAAACATGGGAACTCTGTTAGCTCCTTAATCCGTTATTAATCCGTAATAGTTAGTTAATCCGTTTTCAAGATTTTCTTGACATCAACAACGGAATTCAGCATCACAGGAAATGTATCCTTGTCTAATAATTTCCTTGTTCCTTCCTTAAGTATGTTGTAGACTTGAAAACAATGTCAAATAACTGTCTTTCTTGATTCCAGGTGGATCAATTTGTCGATTTGATTATGGGTGAGATGAGCAAGCTAGTCGATGGAAGTGAGACCTACAGCCCAACTCTGAAATTACTGCAAAGGGACCTTGGAACACAAGTCTATCACAAGTAAGTTAGTTTATTTTAATGATTTTACCTTTATTCATTTTATATTTTAATAAAAAAAATAGACATTACTAAAGCTCTGCTTTGTTTAGGTCGACGAATTAAGTATGTATTGCTATATGAAATTACTTTTCGTGTGATTAGTATAATATGTACTCAATACGCCCAGTAGGCAAGTGCTCAGGAGTTACACACATAAATGTTCTCTCACATTACAAGATTTAACTTATTGATGTTGAACATTTGTTTAATACCACCACCCATTCTTGATTGTGTGAGACTGGCGCCTCAGATACGTTTCAAGAGAAACCCGAGTTACAGGTCACCAGGGCTCTCCCTCCCAAGAGGCATTTATATTTTTGTATTTAATGTATTCGATGGAGAGATAGAGGATGGAGAGATTTAGGGGAGGCAGCAGTGAAATAATGTATAATATTTTTATTTCAGATACCAAATAAGCCAGTACCGGCGCAACGGGGTGCTGGCGAAGATCGAGCAGATATACGCGCAGTACTGCGCCTGGTACCAGGAGCGCGCCGGCGCCGCGCCGCTCAACGCGCGCCAGGCCTGGCAGCTGCTCGTGCACCAGAACCGGACACAGGCAAGCCTGGTCAGTAAATAATCTATATTTATCTCTTCTACTAGTCGCCCGCCCTCACTTTGTTTCGGGATTCGCTTTCTTTCTGTAGTAGTTACAAACTGCATCCTATAGATGGCGCTGGATGTTGATTTCATTGCGCCAGTGTTTCGTGTTTTTGCTTTACTTATAAGCTTTGTCATTTTCTTTAGAAATTTACTTCTTTATAAATAGTATAGATACTATTTATAAAGAGGTTAATCTCATATTCCACGCCAGGGCTAATAGGTAAAACGAAAATACGAAACACTTGCGGGAAACAATCAACGGTCAGCTCCATCTATTGGTATACAGTGGAACCACTGTCGCGAAACGAAGTGAGGGCGGGCCACTAGTAGTATATATTATGCCTGGACTCCTGACTGATGACTGGCAGGAGGTAGCGCAGGACCGTTCTAGACAGAGGCTCTTATTAACGGGCCCAAAAGATAGATATCGCTACAGTGTCTATCCCTGGCGAGACTATCTATATCTTCTATATTATATCTATTCTATATCTTCTATCTATCTTATAAAGAGGTTAGTCTCATCTCATATTCCACGCCATGGCTTATAAACATACCGAAAATGGAATGCAACTAAGCAATGCTGGCGTTTAATTAGTATATATTTATTATGTTTTAGAAGTGTATAGATTTTTTTTTAACAGGACGCAGAGGAGACCCCATGGCCGATGGAAATGCGGCAGAACATCGGAAAGTTCCTGTACAACATCATCATTAATGACGTTAAGATTGACGTGAACATGTTCAAGATAAACGCCAAACCGTGAGTTTGATTTCATTCTATACTATTGAACACTTGTATTCGTTCAGTGTCTGGGTGGTTATTTTTATCATCCTGGTGAAATGCTTGTTGGTGAGTTGGCTTGAGATGTTATGGGCCGACTTCCTTACACCTACATACTTGTTGCTGGGGGACGGTCGGGTTATGTGGGGCTGGTCTCTAGCCGTGTCCTGAGCAGGGATGTTACGAATATTCGCATTCGCATTCGCTTATGCGAATGGTTCGCATCGTTTTTAACATTCGCATCGACATTCGCATTCGCTTAAATCAATGCGAATGTTATGCGAATGCGAATGTGTGCAGGTCGTGCGTGCGTGAACTCGTGACTCTTGATCTTGCTAGACTGACATCGGCTGCATCGGCCGCGCTGTCCGCGCGGCCGATGCAGTTGCATGCAGCAGTATGTCTTTTGTCTTTTAAGTAATAAAAATGATTGATTTATATGTTGTTTTTTTAAATTTGATGTGACTGATGTCTTAAGTACTTAACATTCGCATTCGCACATTCGCGGCGTAAACATTCGCATTCGCATTCGCGAATGTGAAAATTTTGACATTCGTAACATCCCTAGTCCTGAGGCATACCCAGTAAAATACCAGGGGTGCTCCCATCTACGCCTGAGTGGAGAGGAAACACTAGAACCGACTGAGGAGCCCCAACTTCATGTCCCTCTCTAAAACCGTACCTGCCCTGTACCAAATAGATGCTCGTCCTTAAACGCCACGTGTGTTCGGTCGCGCAGGAAGAAGCTGCCCGCCGTGTACAAGGTGCACCGGCCGTGGGGCCGCCTCGTGCGGCTGGAGCTGAAGCCGCATCCGCTGCTCGCGCGCGCCTGGGCCGCCGCCGCGCGCCCCGCGCTCCGCATGCGGGCCGCCCTGCTGCCCGCGCGCGCGCCGCCCGCGCCCTGGGTGCGCCCAGCCCGCGGCGCCTACCTGCTCACGCCCACGCCGCTCATACGGTGACTATAGTGTAGCCCCGGGCCCGCGCCGCCCGCGCCCCGCGCTCCGCATGCGGGCCGCCCTGCTGCCCGCGCGCGCGCCGCCCGCGCCCTGGGTGCGCCCAGCCCGCGGCGCCTACCTGCTCACGCCCACGCCCGCTCATACGGTGACTATAGTGTAGCCCCGGGCCCGCGCCGCCCGCGCCCCGCGCTCCGCATGCGGGCCGCCCTGCTGCCCGCGCGCGCGCCGCCCGCGCCCTGGGTGCGCCCAGCCCGCGGCGCCTACCTGCTCACGCCCACGCCGCTCATACGGTGACTATAGTGTAGCCCCGGGCCCGCGCCGCCCGCGCCCCGCGCTCCGCATGCGGGCCGCCCTGCTGCCCGCGCGCGCGCCGCCCGCGCCCTGGGTGCGCCCAGCCCGCGGCGCCCTACCTGCTCACGCCCACGCCGCTCATACGGTGACTATAGTGTAGCCCCGGGCCCGCGCCGCCCGCGCCCCGCGCTCCGCATGCGGGCCGCCCTGCTGCCCGCGCGCGCGCCGCCCCGCGCCCTGGGTGCGCCCAGCCCGCGGCGCCTACCTGCTCACGCCCACGCCGCTCATACGGTGACTATAGTGTAGCCCCGGGCCCGCGCCGCCCGCGCCCCGCGCTCCGCATGCGGGCCGCCCTGCTGCCCGCGCGCGCGCCGCCCGCGCCCTGGGTGCGCCCAGCCCGCGGCGCCTACCTGCTCACGCCCAAGCCGCTCATACGGTGACTATAGTGTAGCCCCGGGCCCGCGCCGCCCGCGCCCCGCGCTCCGCATGCGGGCCGCCCTGCTGCCCGCGCGCGCGCGCCGCCCGCGCCCTGGGGGTCTACTCCGCCAAACGACAACGAACTATTCGTAACGATACGACATTGGTTCGAATTATTCGCATGTACCCTACTATAAGAAATGTTCGTAATCAGTGTCGATTATCGTAAGTATAGACAATTTACTTTTGTTTTGTTCGGATGTTCGTGAACGAATGATTGTGAAATTAAAAAAAAGTTTGGCTGTTTGGTTTATTATTCTTCAATGTGGACCATAAATGGCTAAAAAAAATGACACAAAAGAGCTATGACAGCTTCCACCACAGAGTACATTGTATTATATGCTTCCACCAAAGAGAATATAATCACTCCGTTTTGCTTCCACATTTTATTCAAAAATATAATGAATGAAATATACACGTTGTATATATACGTTGATTAAAAGAGCATGTAATGTAATGCTGATTAATAAGAAAATAAAATCGTAATTCAAGAAGGCTAGGTTTTTGAGTAATTTTACATAGAAGTTTAACAGGTTTTGCCTTTATTAACCATATTATTTTGCGCAACAACAACAAAACTCATTCCAAATGCAGGCAGCGCTTGGGTTTCATAACCCATAGCCCTTTATTGTGTGGATAAGGTAGAGAAAACATTGAAAACAACAAGATATAATTTAACAATAGGTGCTTTTATTATCATTCTTCATCATCCTCAATAACTAAGACATTGTCTAAGAAAGCAGGCAACTGCAGCACTATTCATCAATTCCCATCCCAAAATCAATATCACAGTCCGAGTCGTATTATAAGTGGCGAAAGCAAGAGTCCTTAGGCAGTTCGGGTCAAAAATTATAAGAAAACAGGGGGTAAAGCAGCAAAAACACACAGAACACACTCGAGGTTCGCGCCAAAAATACTTTGATTTATGTAAATCAAAATCCAATCGTCATCACAACCGAAATCTATTGAACAGAGCTGGGGTCAATGGTAAAGGAAGATACTAGTCCAGAGAACAGTAATATGGGTCTTTAAATGCAAAATCACAACGAAACGATAATCTTTACGACACCATCAGAGATGTCGTAGGAATGTTCGTCGATTTGACGTTTGTGAAGCTGTCAAATTCAATTATTCGTATCGTTTTATGGTGTATTAGAGTAGGGTTTTTGTAAGAACTGTCAAAGCAATATCGTTCGTATATTCGTATCAACGACAGTCGATACGATGGCACTTAGAGTAGGCTCCGACACGATTATTGGCACGATATATCGTTTATCGTTCGGCGGAGTAGACCCCCTGGGTGCGCCCAGCCCGCGGCGCCTACCTGCTCACGCCCACGCCGCTCATACGGTGACTATAGTGTAGCCCCGGGCCCGCGCCGCCCGCGCCCCGCGCTCCGCATGCGGGCCGCCCTGCTGCCCGCGCGCGCGCCGCCCGCGCCCTGGGTGCGCCCAGCCCGCGGCGCCTACCTGCTCACGCCCACGCCGCTCATACGGTGACTATAGTGTAGCCCCGGGCCCGCGCCGCCCGCGCCCCGCGCTCCGCATGCGGGCCGCCCTGCTGCCCGCGCGCGCGCCGCCCGCGCCCTGGGTGCGCCCAGCCCGCGGCGCCTACCTGCTCACGGCCCACGCCGCTCATACGGTGACTATAGTGTAGCCCCGGGCCCGCGCCGCCCGCGCCCCGCGCTCCGCATGCGGGCCGCCCTGCTGCCCGCGCGCGCGCCGCCCGCGCCCTGGGTGCGCCCAGCCCGCGGCGCCTACCTGCTCACGCCCACGCCGCTCATACGGTGACTATAGTGTAGCCCCGGGCCCGCGCCGCCCGCGCCCCGCGCTCCGCATGCGGGCCGCCCTGCTGCCCGCGCGCGCGCCGCCCGCGCCCTGGGTGCGCCCAGCCCGCGGCGCCTACCTGCTCACGCCCACGCCGCTCATACGGTGACTATAGTGTAGCCCCGGGCCCGCGCCGCCCGCGCCCCCGCGCTCCGCATGCGGGCCGCCCTGCTGCCCGCGCGCGCGCCGCCCGCGCCCTGGGTGCGTCCAGCCCGCGGCGCCTACCTGCTCACTGCCCACGCCGCTCATACGGTGACTATAGTGTAGCCCCGGGCCCGCGCCGCCCGCGCCCCGCGCTCCGCATGCGGGCCGCCCTGCTGCCCGCGCGCGCGCCGCCCGCGCCCTGGGTGCGCCCAGCCCGCGGCGCCTACCTGCTCACGCCCACGCCGCTCATACGGTGACTATAGTGTAGCCCCGGGCCCGCGCCGCCCGCGCCCCGCGCTCCGCATGCGGGCCGCCCTGCTGCCCGCGCGCGCGCCGCCCGCGCCCTGGGTGCGCCCAGCCCGCGGCGCCTACCTGCTCACGCCCACGCCGCTCATACGGTGACTATAGTGTAGCCCCGGGCCCGCGCCGCCCGCGCCCCGCGCTCCGCATGCGGGCCGCCCTGCTGCCCGCGCGCGCGCCGCCCGCGCCCTGGGTGCGCCCAGCCCGCGGCGCCTACCTGCTCACGCCCACGCCGCTCATACGGTGACTATAGTGTAGCCCCGGGCCCGCGCCGCCCGCGCCCCGCGCTCCGCATGCGGGCCGCCCTGCTGCCCGCGCGCGCGCCGCCCGCGCCCTGGGTGCGCCCAGCCCGCGGCGCCTACCTGCTCACGCCCACGCCGCTCATACGGTGACTATAGTGTAGCCCCGGGCCCGCGCCGCCCGCGCCCCGCGCTCCGCATGCGGGCCGCCCTGCTGCCCGCGCGCGCGCCGCCCGCGCCCTGGGTGCGCCCAGCCCGCGGCGCCTACCTGCTCACGCCCACGCCGCTCATACGGTGACTATAGTGTAGCCCCGGCCCGCGCCGCCCGCGCCCCGCGCTCCGCATGCGGGCCGCCCTGCTGCCCGCGCGCGCGCCGCCCGCGCCCTGGGTGCGCCCAGCCCGCGGCGCCTACCTGCTCACGCCCACGCCGCTCATACGGTGACTATAGTGTAGCCCCGGGCCCGCGCCGCCCGCGCCCCGCGCTCCGCATGCGGGCCGCCCTGGTGCCCGCGCGCATATACGGTGACTATAGTGTAGCCCCATAGTGTGGCAACACACCACCACAACTCTCTGGCTTCTCTCATCAATATAATTGAAGCTAGTAACTCTTTTCACGGTCAAATCCGTCGACATATTGCAAGAACTCATTATTTACAAAAAGTCATAAATTTTTAAAAGAAGTTTTTTTTTTCGATATTTTCAGAATAGTCTGAAAAGAATTTTGAAAAAAAGACTTCTTAGACCTATATAGATAGGTATCTGTGAACATTTACATCCCTTTAATGACGTCTTCTACGAACCCTTCTGAACAACATTAGTTTTACGACATTTGAAAATTCGTCGAAAAATTTTTCGACTCCTTGGAGTTTAAAATTATTCAGAGGGCTTGGTAAATGTTCACAGATACACCCTGTATAATTGATTTTTTTTTTAGCTAATATGATCCCAAATAACTATTCCAGTCGATATAATATTGTAAATGATTTCAGGATGCCAGCCAACGTATGCACGCAGTGGAAGCGGCTGGAGGAGGCGCCGCCCAGCGCGCTGTACCCGGTGCTGGACAGCCTCAACCAGCTCGCCGAGGTGCCCTGGGTCATCAACCAACGTATCCTTGACTTGCAGCTCAAGGTGTTCCGGTTAGTCACTGACAAATCTGCATTTAACTACTATTTATCTGTCTATCTATACTGTTTACAAACAGATAACTTCTATAGACAACCACAAGGCTTACAATCAAAACCCATGCGCAATGTAATCGACGTCCAGCGCCATCTATTGGTGCGATTGGACCTAAAGTCTTAAAACGAAGTGGAGGCTGGTCACTAGTTTAATTTATAAAAATACGTTCTCCTCCCTGGATAAACATTCGTTTGTTGAATACAGTCATAAAGTCTTCTTTTTTTTCCTCTGTTGTCTGATATCTGTAACACAAGTGCTTAAGCTACTTAGTACGGAGTCAGGTCAATGTATGAGATGTTGTGTGAATTTATTTATTTATTTGGCAGGTCGGGCGGCAACAAGAAGCTGGACATCCCGCCGCCCGCGGCGTCGCTGGACACGTCGCAGTTCGAGATCACACAGCCCGCCGCCTTCAAGCGCCGCGTGGCCATCAGCCGCGCGCGCGCAGAGATGCACTCGCTCTGGTGCGACACGCTGTACAAGCTGTCGCTGGCGAACCACTTCAGGTGAGTTGTTGTCACTGCTTCAAGCGCCGCGTGGCCATCAGCCGCGCGCGCGCAGAGATGCACTCGCTCTGGTGCGACACGCTGTACAAGCTGTCGCTGGCGAACCACTTCAGGTGAGTTGTTGTCACTGCTTCAAGCGCCGCGTGGCCATCAGCCGCGCGCGCGCAGAGATGCACTCGCTCTGGTGCGACACGCTGTACAAGCTGTCGCTGGCGAACCACTTCAGGTGAGTTGTTGTCACTGCTTCAAGCGCCGCGTGGCCATCAGGCCGCGCGCGCGCAGAGATGCACCTCGCTCTGGTGCGACACGCTGTACAAGCTGTCGCTGGCGAACCACTTCAGGTGAGTTGTTGTCACTGCTTCAAGCGCCGCGTGGCCATCAGCCGCGCGCGCAGAGATGCACTCGCTCTGGTGCGACACGCTGTACAAGCTGTCGCTGGCGAACCACTTCAGGTGAGTTGTGTCACTGCTTCAAGCGCCGCGTGGCCATCAGCCGCGCGCGCAGAGATGCACTCGCTCTGGTGCGACACGCTGTACAAGCTGTCGCTGGCGAACCACTTCAGGTGAGTTGTTGTCACTGCTTCAAGCGCCGCGTGGCCATCAGCCGCGCGCGCGCAGAGATGCACTCGCTCTGGTGCGACACGCTGTACAAGCTGTCGCTGGCGAACCACTTCAGGTGAGTTGTTGTCACTGCTTCAAGCGCCGCGTGGCCATCAGCCGCGCGCGCAGAGATGCACTCGCTCTGGTGCGACACGCTGTACAAGCTGTCGCTGGCGAACCACTTCAGGTGAGTTGTTGTCACTGCTTCAAGCGCCGCGTGGCCATCAGCCGCGCGCGCAGAGATGCACTCGCTCTGGTGCGACACGCTGTACAAGCTGTCGCTGGCGAACCACTTCAGGTGAGTGTTGTCACTGCTTCAAGCGCCGCGTGGCCATCAGCCGCGCGCGCAGAGATGCACTCGCTCTGGTGCGACACGCTGTACAAGCTGTCGCTGGCGAACCACTTCAGGTGAGTGTTGTCACTGCTTCAAGCGCCGCGTGGCCATCAGCCGCGCGCGCAGAGATGCACTCGCTCTGGTGCGACACGCTGTACAAGCTGTCGCTGGCGAACCACTTCAGGTGAGTGTTGTCACTGCTTCAAGCGCCGCGTGGCCATCAGCGCGCGCGCGCTCCTACGCTTCGCGAGGAGCGGCCGCTGGGCGAACGCGGCCTGCGGTGGCTCAAGCTGCACGCCGTCAACCTGACGGGAGAGTTCAAGCGGTACACTATACAGGAGCGGTGAGTGAGAGAGCGATACGGTTACAAAACCAAAGGGTGTTTTTGTTGCGTTGTCTTTGGAGACAAAGCGGCAAGGAAGTCTTAAAATTGATGCTTCTCGCACTTCATGCGCGCGCGGCCTGCGCTGGCTCAAGCTGCACGCCGTCAACCTGACGGGCGAGTTCAAGCGGTACACTATACAGGAGCGGTGAGTTGACTATCATCATCATCATTATCATATGCTGGCTGCCTCACAACATGGACAGCGCGTGCGCTGCTGCGCTTTGCGAGGGAGAGAGCGATACGGTTATAAAACCAACGGTTGTCTTTGGAGACAAAGCAACAAGGAAGTCTTAAAAATTTATGCTTCTCGCACTTCATGCGCGCGCGGCCTGCGGTGGCTCAAGTTGCATGCGGTCAACCTGACGGGAGAGTTCAAGCGGTACACTATACAGGAGCGGTGAGTTGATTATCATCATCATCATTTCCGCCAATAGACATAATAATAATAAATAATAATAATAAATTGGACAACATCACATACATTGTCCTGGTCCCAAACTAAGGTTTTCCCTTGTGCTATGGAAACCAGAAACAACGAAGGTATTACAACACCCAGACCCAACACAATATCTGTTTCAACAACAACTTTGTGTCGGTGCGGGAATCGAACCCGCGACCCTTACGTCTCAACCGGCGCTCAAACCATTGCGCTAAACGGGTCGTCAACTACTGGTTATAGGCCTCCTCCCTCTTCTTTCACTCATGGCGATCCCGTGCCTGAAACGGTCCGGTCTAGGTCACACT
Source organism: Cnaphalocrocis medinalis (assembly GCA_014851415.1). Lineage (NCBI taxonomy): Eukaryota > Metazoa > Arthropoda > Insecta > Lepidoptera > Crambidae > Cnaphalocrocis > Cnaphalocrocis medinalis. The sequence goes on along the minus strand of CM026289.1, from coordinate 4,480,736 downwards.
AGAGGACTCGCCTTGTCCATGTACCTACTGATAATTTGGAAAAGAGTAAGCACTGAGTTTCTTGCTGGTCCTTAACGCGCTTCGCGAGGGCCTCTAGTGGAGTTCAAGCGGTACAATATACAGGAGCGGTGAGTTGACTATCATCATCATCATCATATTATGCTGGCTGCCTCACAACATGGACAGCGCGTGCGCTGCTGCGCTTTGCGAGGGAGAGAGCGATACGGTTATAAAACCAACGGTTGTCTTTGGAGACAAAGCAACAAGGAAGTCTTAAAATTTATGCTTCTCGCACTTCATGCGCGCGCGGCCTGCGGTGGCTCAAGCTGCACGCCGTCAACCTGACGGGAGAGTTCAAGCGGTACACTATACAGGAGCGGTGAGTTGACTATCATCATCATCATTATCATATGCTGGCTGCCTCACAACATGGACAGCGCGCGCGCTCTCCTACGCTTCGCGAGGAGCGGCCGCTGGGCGAACGCGGCCTGCGGTGGCTCAAGTTGCATGCGGTCAACCTGACGGGAGAGTTCAAGCGGTACACTATACAGGAGCGGTGAGTTGACTATCATCATCATCATTATCATATGCTGGCTGCCTCACAACATGGACAGCGCGCGCGCTGCTGCGCTTCGCGAGGAGCGGCCGCTGGGCGAACGCGGCCTGCGGTGGCTCAAGCTGCACGCCGTCAACCTGACGGGAGAGTTCAAGCGGTACACTATACAGGAGCGGTGAGTTGATTATCATCATCATCATTTCCGCCAATAGACATCTACTGCTGCACATAGACCTCCCCCAAAGTTCTCCACACAGATCGGTCCTGTGCCACCCGCATCCAAGGGACTCCCGCGACCTTCACCAGATCGTCGGTCCACCTGATGGGAGGTCTGCCACGCACGCGGCCTTCACTCAAGGACCTTTCCACCCTAACGGACATCTGTTCTCCTCGAAATGTGCCCTGCCCATTGCCACTGAGCCACGCAATTCTTAGGGCTATGTCCGCGACCTTAGATCTCCTGCGGATCTCATCATTTCAGACACGATCACGAGCGGTTAATTGCAGAGTCAAAATCGGGATTTTAGATAAACTGAAAAAACTAAGCACTTGCGCAATATACCGACTTTCAGTACCAATAGCCATCTATTGGTATTGGCCTATGTTAAGTTCCGAAATGTAGTGAGGGCAGGCACCTACTTAAATAAGAAAGGGAGGAATCCTTGTCCCAGTATAATAAACCCGGAATAATAAAGTGTTTTGCTTAGATTGGAGCACGCAGACCAAATAATGGACAAGATCCTGGACTCGGCGGACCGGCCGCTGGACGGCGAGGGCTGGTGGATGCGCTCGGAGGAGCCGTGGCAGACGCTCGCCTGCTGCATGGAGATCGCCAGCGCTGTGGTACGGTCGCCTAACCACGAAGGTTTCTACTGTTTATATTGTATTAAGGTTTTACAGGACGAGTTTGTGGTTAGTTTCATCCATAGACTAAGAAGAATGGGCGGCGGCAATCGCCTACCATTAGGTGATCCGTCTCCTCGATTGCCACTTATCACATTCAGAAGTGTCTGCAGCTATTAGCCACTAAAATATATTATATATATAATATATAATTAGTATATATATAAAGAATAATAATGTAAAAAAAGCTGTGTCTGTACATTGAAGATATTTATCTCAAAATAACTTAGGACGACTAAAAAAGAGTAACTGAAACATGAATCAATGATTTTTAAAATTTTGTCTGTCTGTTTGTCTGTTTGTCTGTTTGTCTGTTTGTTCGCGCTACTCTCGGAAACTACTGAACCGATTCGAATGAACTTTTTTTATGTATGCTGTAACATCAGGGCAACTTATAGGAATAGTTTATTTTGAAGACCAGGCTCCCTTGATGTAGAACACAACAGCCCAGCTAAACTATTAAGAGGTAGGTCAATGGCACCTTAACAAAAGTGTTCCGATTGATAAGCATTTTTATGATGCCATGACAAATCTCAAGATCATGGAAAACCTGGTGAAGAGCTCTAAGAGCCCAGCTACACCATAACAAATATGGAATGAAATGAATGCCAAATTGTCAAATGTGATGAGCATTTTTGGATAAGGAAGGATATTTCGAACTTAAAGGGGGGTCCAAGCTAGGTTGATGGGACTACGTGATTCCTGGCCCAATACTACTATTAAATAATCATCTTTAAGTCAAGAGTCATAAAGTTCACGCAAACGAAGTGCGGGCTGGCCAATAGTATATACATAAAATGTACACTATTTATCGTTAATGAGGGTTTTTGCAAAAGTAAAATCTGACAGATGGCGTTACGTTGACGCCAGGTCCAACAACGAGTGGATTGCTTATATTGACGTATCTTTTCAAACTTACGAAGTTATGGCATGAAATAACCAATGTCGTCAAAGTTGGTTTTGACGTCAACGTAACGGCATCTATCGTATTTAGCATTTGCAAAAACCCTCATTACAGTAGCATCGATAGTTTTGTGAACGATGTTTTGGTCCCCGCAGAGTACATGAGCGGGTTCCCGGTGCACCAGGACGGGTCGTGCAACGGGCTGCAGCACTACGCCGCGCTCGGGGGGGACGCGGCCGGCGCCGCCGCCGTCAACCTGGCGCCAGCAACCCGTCCGCAGGACGTCTACAGCGCCGTCGCCGCGCTGGTGCGTACACTGTAGCCACGGCAACCTGGCGCCCGCGGCCCGCCCGCAGGACGTCTACAGCGCCGTCGCCGCGCTGGTGCGTACACTGTAGCCACGGCAACCTGGCGCCCGCGGCCCGCCCGCAGGACGTCTACAGCGCCGTCGCCGCGCTGGTGCGTACACTGTAGCCACGGCAACCTGGCGCCGCGGCCCGCCCGCAGGACTCTACAGCGCCGTCGCCGCGCTGGTGCGTACACTGTAGCCACGGCAACCTGGCGCCCGCGGCCCCCCGCAGGACGTCTACAGCGCCGTCGCCGCGCTGGTGCGTACACGTAGCCACGGCAACCTGCGCCCGCGGCCCGCCCGCAGGACTCTACAGCGCCGTCGCCGCGCTGGTGCGTACACTGTAGCCACGGCAACCTGGCGCCCGCGGCCCGCCCGCAGGACGTCTACAGCGCCGTCGCCGCGCTGGTGCGTACACTGTAGCCACGGCAACCTGGCGCCCGCGGCCCGCCCGCAGGACGTCTACAGCGCCGTCGCCGCTCTGGTGCGTATGTCGCAGCCCGATCGTATAATCTCCGCTGTGTTACATTACGCCTAGCTGTTTTTCAACCCAGCGGCCCGCCCGCAGGACGTCTACAGTGTAAAAAAATCAGCAAAATGGCATAGTCGGAACGAGGTCGAACTTCAACATCATTGGATTATTTCGCGTCATTTTGACATTCACATTATTATAACGTCAAAATATCGAGGCATCATTTGGAAAGAAAGGGAAAAGATTGGCAGCGCACTTAACGACAAGCGAATGCCGTAAATAAACTCAATACCAACGTAAATTTTTGAAAAACCTAACAAAATCCAGGCAGAGCCAGAAATTAATTAGATTGAGCAACGCGCAACCTAAAGCCTGACCGTGTCAAGACTGCTTGAAGCAAGGGGACGTCTGAAAGGATCTAGTTTGACATGTATTAGAATATAACTGAGGATTAAGCAAATTCCGTCAAAAATAAAATATTGCTGACCATCCCCTCGTGTAAAGTTCTCAATTCCGGTCTCAATAATGCCATTAACTTAAGTCCTACAATCATTTCATTGATGTATTTATGTTCCTGTGCTTAAGGTGGAAGAGATGCGAGCGCGCGACGCGGCCGCGGGAGTGCAGGCGGCCATCTTGCTGGAGAACTTCGTGCGGCGGAAGGTCATCAAGCAGACTGTTATGACCACCGTCTACGGAGTGACTAGATTCGGCGCGAGGTTGCAGATCGCTAAGCAATTAAAAGGTGTGATTTCATAATCAAAATTCAGGAAATACATTACGCTTATCGCCCCGTTGGTCTAGTCTCGTAATCGATTCCCGGGTCGAGCAAAATTATGTTTCCAATTTTTCGAACATAGCTTGGGTAATATCAAGCAAGCGTAGTAATCAAGCCTAATCCCATCATAGTAGTGACATGACAACAGAGAAAAAACGTATGTGATGTAATAGAAATATACCTGACAACTTTTTGATTTATTTCAGACATCGAGGATTTCCCTAAGGAGCACGTGTGGTCGTGCTCGCAGTACCTGACGACGAAGACGTTCGACAGCCTGCGCGAGATGTTCACCTCCACCAAGCTTATCCAGGACTGGTTCACCGACTGCGCCAAGTAAGTATCATTACTTTGAAGATAACTCGTTTTTGTATAAAACAATCACGCAAGCAGAGCATTTCGGCATTGCTTACACACACATCACATCACACATACCACATCGGCATCACATAAATCAATCAGGTATGTTTGCTAGATTTTTCACACGCGATAGTTGAGCCTCCGGTACCCACTCACTTGATGAAACACAGTTTAGACACAAAATAAGGACTGACACAGAAGGCTGACTCAGCCTTGATTTTGAATTTAGAAGAGTTCGTTGACATATGCTAGGGTTGTTGCCCGGCATGAGTACATAAGCGCGCTCCTATACCATAGACCTCGACAGTTTGACAATCTTATGTCTTAAGTTAGGATTAATGTGGTCGAAAAGGCGTTTTTGCCCGTTAGTGCGCATGCGTGAGTACATGACATATTTTTAGCTCTTAGTGGACAGTCAGCCTATCTTTATTTTGTGGTTTAGGCGCTGCTTCACGCCGGTCTTCTATGAGGCCATTTATGCCGAAGCGTGGCACTCCCATGTATACTTTTGTAGCTCTAATGATTTTGCAATATTTTTTTTTATTTTATTTATTTATTATTCATAACTTGTGTGTGCATGACCCACTTCCTTCCCATGGTCCTTGACTCCCTACAAAAATGTTTTCCGTCCCACATCTATTTGACCTTGCAAGTTGTGTGCAGGCTGATCTCGGGCGTGTGCGGCGAGAGCGTGGAGTGGGTGACGCCGCTGGGGCTGCCGGTGGTGCAGCCCTACTACCGCCGCGCGCCGCCCTCGCCCCAGCAGGTCCGCGCCGCGCTCGACCACCAGCAGTCAGTATATTATACATACTAATATTATAAATGCGAAAGTAACTCTGTCTGTCTGCTACTCTTTCACGCCCAAACTACTTAACGGATTTAAATGAAATTTGGTATACAGATAATTTAGACCCTGAGAAAGGACATGGGCTACTTTTTATTGCGAAAAGGGGGTTGTAAGGGGTTGAAAGGGGGGTAAAAAGTTACTTTTCCACGCGGACGGAGTCGCGGGCGGCCGCTATTATTATAATATATACCATACGCGTACTCACCATGGCCTTTTGTTCCACCTTGACTTTGAATAAATAGCCCATGAATAAATTTGGGTTATCGCAAATCAATATATAATAGTTTGATGGTGCTATTTATATAGACGTTAGGTCTAGCTACAAGCGAATGGGGGCTAGCGCGTGTGAAAAATCCGCTAGATGGCGTACTTGAGAACTGAGGTCCATCTACACGGTGATTGGTTATTTTTGATTTGAGATGTCAATATGTCACTAGACAACCAATGACGTCGAAGTTGGACCCCAGTTCTCAAGTACGTGTTCTAGCCCCCACTGGTTATATTTTGACGTGTCATGTAAAAAAGAATTTCACGTCTGTGACGTTTTGATTTTTTGACAGCTTTGACATTTCAACTCATTTGATTTTCTTTTTATTTCGTGCACACTTGTTTAATATGCAAATGTTTATCTGGGGCTCGTGTATCTTCAATAACCCGTATGCGCAGAGGCGTGCACTATGAAGCAGGCGCAAACGCGTTCCCGCCGAACTTCATCCAACTCTCCTGGGACTCGTCCACATGATCGCTGACGGGGCTGCGCTTGCGCGGCCGCCGGCCTGACTTCGGTCCGGCACGAATGCTTCTGTGACGCCACTCCTGCCACGTCGACGGATGAACGAGGTAATCGCGCGAGAGACTTTGTGTGGACTCTAAAGACTCAATGTCGAGTGCCCGAGAATTGCCCCCTAGGGTAGAAGGTCAATGCCTCTCGAAGAAAAAAATATATATATTGTTCAATTCTCATGTGTAGTAAACGACACATGTCAGGTGTCATCCACATCACATATCACTCAATTTACAGATGCTAATGTCAAAATGCAGAGAAACTTGTCATTTCATCTGTCAGTTTACTCAAATGATTAAATAAAACCAGAGTTAAACATATTGCAATAGGGATCGTTCTTTGGAGCAAAAAGTTCCGATCTCCATATATTAATTATACAAAACGGAACTTTATTCTTTGGAGCAGTCGCTATGTACGCTAAACCTATGACATAAAAAACCTCAATCCCCGTAGTATCGATAGTTTTGCAAGAATCTAAGATAGATGAAATCTCGACGCGGGTACGACATGCGGACCGCCATACCACACTGTGTGGTTTGGGAGCTCCCATCGTAGCCGCTGGGACCCCCTCCCATCGTAGTAGATATTACGAGTCGCTATTACATCCCCCGTCGTAGGCGTCGTTATTTGTGCGGACCGCGACCGACCCCTAAACAAACTAATTGGTGATCCCTGGATTTAGCCTATAGGTATGTTGTTTTTTTTTTTTTTTCAGATTACGCGCGAAGAGTTTGTTGCTTTGCACTCGCAGCCCATCTTGACCGATTTATCGGACTTCCTTGTGAAACGATACAGCTACAATGAAAGGTAAACAAATTCGCTTTCCATTTTGACTAAACTCTGATTTTTAATCATGTGGAGTAAACTGACAGATGCAAATGTCAAGTTTCTAATGTATTGAGATGACACATTGACATCTGTCAGTTTACTCCATATGATTGAACATCAGAGTTTACCTATTACAATATCTTCAGGATTAAAAGGCTTAAAATTTAACGGTGTATAATCAATCTCCTTGTGGCGGACCTGACGACTACATAAAGCTGCGTTTCTACTGAAGCCGAGCGGAGTGAAATCCACCTATCCTATTATCATATCCGGTGATCATAAAATTTTCCTTTTATAGTTACATTATGTATTTTTTTTTCTATTTTAGTGAACTGGAGGAGCGAACCATGGGTGCGGCAAACAAGAAACGCGTCAACAATTTGCTCCAGAAGGTGCCGCCCAAAGGAGACTTCGACTTGGAGAGCGTGCTGCGCTCCGTCTACTTCTTCAGCTAGGTGCCCACTATGATGACTTGACGGACTTATTATCTTAGGCGATTGTGTATCTTATTCTGGCCTTGAATAAGGGTTAAAATCGATTGGGGTAAATGACAACTTGCACCGAAATATTTGTATTTTTTACAAAACTTAGTAAATTAACTTCAATCACTCTTGATTCTGTAGATGAGGCCTAATGGAGCTTGCTTGCAAGAATAGTGGTAACTCGCAAATTGGGAATTTTGGACTCAGAAATGGTAGAGTTCAACATACAGAATATTTGCTTCTCAAGCTTTTAATAGGTTCTCGGTACTCAGTTTTATTAGGGGAATGGTTACTATTAATATTACCAATGCCTCTGTCTACTACGTCAGTATTTTATAAGTAAATAAAAAATATCATATCGACAGTGCGGTACGGTGCAAGTCCTTAGTAAAGGCGAGATACACAATCAGTATTGGATAGACTGATCTTGATATTAGGTGGTTATGTAATGGATTACTGCCTTAACTTTGCTAGTTATTTGTATTTACTTATACAAACTTTCCATGGTCTGATAAGATTGCTTTTCGTTTGTGTAGTTGCAGTTTGTCTGTTGAAACGGACATACGAGACCGATTTTTATCATGAAATATCAATTTGTGAGTCTGGTGTGTGGGGTAAATAGTTTTTATACATAAGTAACTAATGCTATATGCTGTCCAGATAGATATAAAAATCGGTCTTTGCCGTAGTTGACTCTTGTAGAGTACAAAGTAATATAGTCACCATTAGACTGTAGACGCATTTTGTAAGACCTCGCTGTGTACTGTTCAAATTAACAGTTATTAATATTATGTATGATTACCTCACATGTATTGGTAAGTTTCTATATCTAATGTGAAATTTGTGTCATCAAGAATACAACTTTGTCCCCAAAGGGTCTGTATTCTATATAAAGCAATGTGCAATGCCACAAAATCTGTGATTTGTTTGATAACTAATAATAAATTAAGTTGAAACGTTATCTTTGTTTCTATTTTTTGACGATGACGTCCAATTTAGCGTGGTACGAAGCAAAATATCCGCTGGTTTGTTGATTCAACAATGAGTCGAACCAGAGGATATTTTGTTAGTCTAGATCTGGGGTTTTATTTATTTTTCAAGACATATCAACAATATTATTCATGGGACAGCGGGTCGCGTCCCAAAAACGGGTCAATCCTGTTCAAAACGAAACGTTTGATTAGTTTATGTATGGGATAATTATGTACCTATATTTATTTAATGATGAATGATCTGGCGAAAAGAAAAAACCGCTGTACAAATTCTGGCGTTTATTCCTGGTACAAAAATTCTAATTTTACACGATACACGTAACTACATTACAGTAATTTGACTAGCGACGTCGCCGGCGAGGATCCCGCGGACACTGGACAGAACACAACTATCATTAACAAATAACAATGGACGGACATAAACATTACTTTATAGTCTTCTATATGCAGTATTTTTGGATTTTCCAGTTTTTTTTTCTATTTTAACATATTTGATAAAGTGAATGTTTAACAATAGTCGATAAAGGTAAGTAATAATTTGTTTGGCGCATGTGCAGTCTACCATATTATCTCGATGGCTAGCAATAAGGCTGCATAGCTGTAACTATTAAAATGTTGAACTATTAAAAATGTGCTCAATTATCTACTTTATTATATGCAAACAATTGTCTCTTATCCTAAAATGTATTAAAAATAGATCATCAATATAAATTCGTACCGTTTAAGTGGCTATTTTAAACATGTTTAAAACACAAGTTTGTAGTTATTATTAATTTGCATTTAGAAATCGTTTTATTATTTTGTATTTCATTATTAATCTATATCTAAATGTATTAAAATTATGCTTTATTTATGACAACAATTCTCAGAAATCTGCTATGAAAATGATTCGAACAATTTTAACAGATTACTAAGTGGTTTACAAGTGTGAATAAGTTGCTTTTAATTGTTAATAATAACTTTAAATGGGGCATTTTTATGTTATTTAACGCTAAATCTTTCCATTATTCAACATTGAAATTAGTGGTAAACCACCTTTTACTACAGTACGTGTTTTAAAGTTCTAGACTAGATTATAACATACTACTTTAGTAGAAGAAATATTTGAACGTTCTAGTTTACTTTTTAAATACATAGTTAATATTAAATAATCAAATAACTTGCTTCCAAATTCTAACCTCATATTTTTGGTCCTTCGCGTCGGTCCGGATTCTTGATTTTGTACGCACCTAGCGATACCGAATAACGAATACCGAAATCTAAGTCAACTTAGTTTAGCTTAGTTCTTGACGCAATTATTCTTCTCAAAACTACAAAGCTAACTTAGCTTGGCTTTCGTTCTGCAACCCATTTTAATGTGCAAGGCAAACGATTATAATTTTTATCGATACTACCCGGGGTTAATTATCTCTGAATTATAATAATTATATTTTAATTTTTACATTATTCATTATTGCATACGACGTGATAAGATTAGGGAATTAGTGTGAATATTGAATTTAGGTCGCAATCTGATTAGCATTTAGATACCGCTGTCCCGGCCATAAGGTTTACTTAAAATGATATAGCATATCGGAGCAGATCTGTCCTCCTAATCATAACCGCAGTATAATTTAGCTAAGTGAAAAAATTCAATCTTATTGCTATGTGTTAAGGTTAAATATTTTCAATTAGCAATAGGCGTGTCGAATTATTATTAATTTGTTATGCCATCGTAAGATTCCTCAATCACAAACACATTGGTAAAATATTTACTTTGATATCTTAAAAACTTCCCGAAATATCACGATTTGAAAATCACAGTTCTAAACTTGATCAAAAACGCTTCATATAAAACAATACATAGTCGTGACGTCACCGATATGTCGTCTACGCATGGCGTATAAACTTTGTATGATAGCTATGTGAAATGTTGCGTTTAGACAACTACGTTCATAATAAATGTTACTTTAAATTTGATGGGCTATCCAATGATAACCGGATTTTTGGATAATTTAACACTTTAATATCGGCTTTCAACGTCCACATTTCGACGATCATACAGACACGAAATATTTTTAAATTTTAACTAGCACAGAGTTATTTTCGATTTCAAATCTATCATAACATCAAACAATTTCATAAAATTTTAGGACCAGTCGTCACGCCTGTTACTTTTTTTTAATACTAGAGGCGGCAAACGAGCAAGCGGGTCACCTGTTGGTTAGTAATCACCGCTGCCCATGAACAACTGCGAGATCAGAGAGGTCGCTGATGCGTTGCCGGCCTTTTTAAGTTACTGCGTTTATGATTAGAAGGGCAGAGTTCCAAGGGTAAAAAGCATTAGAGTACTAAGGGTTTGCTATGGTGGCTACGGTCAGTGGTGGTGCTTGTCGTGTTTGCTATGGTTGCTGTGGTTGCTATGGTTGTCGTGGTTGACGCTGGTGTGAGGGACGCGCGCGCGGGTCGGCGGACTCGTGCGAGCCGCTCGTGGTGGTGCGCTGGCTCACGTCCGACGGGCTGCACACACATACACTCACTATTAAACTATATCAAACACCCAATATTGTGGATGTAAGAATCAAAGAAGCTACTACAGCGGCTACTGGCTGCTGCAGCAAAATGCTGAGGCTGCGCCTTTTTGGCCACAAACTGTACTTTATTTTGTTATTTTTAATGGGGGCTACCGCGTGTGAAAAATCTGTTAGATGGTGTACTTGTAGACTGAGGTCCAACTACACGGTGATTGGTTATTTTTGATATGAGATGTCAAAATGTCACTAAACGACCAAAGTTTGACCTCAGTCTACAAGTACGCCATCTAACGGATTTTTCACACGTGGTAGCCCCGCCCATTTGATTGTTTGTATTGTCTACATTTGTATACTGTGTTACTATTTATAGTTTTTGCGGCCAATAAATGATATCTTACACAATATAGCTTAAAATAAGACTTAAAGCACTACTTAAAAAAAGCATTTCTAAAATACTGGCAACAACAAAACAAGGCTTATCTACTTAAATACTGGCAGCAACAAAAACGGCACTAAAGCAACACAAAAATGAAACTAAGAATATTACCAACTCGTCAGCTAAATCTACTTACCTCGGTGTTAACATATCGATATCCACGTTCTGGAGGCAAATCCATTGCGGCGACAGAGTCTCATCATTTTTGGCACAATCCAATGTTCCATTGTAAATCAGCAGATCATCCATCAGCACCTGGAGACATGAATCCGTCAACTAATTCATCATCACAAAGTATATACAGGGTCTATCTGTAAACATTTACATACATCCCTTTAACCACGTGCTCTACTGACCATTCTGAACAACGTATGTAAAATGGCTTTTGTAAATTTGCATAAATTAAATCTACCTTTCATACAAAGCTGGTTACGTGACTTGGTCACTTTGTACGGAGGGACGAAAAAAAATCGATGAATTTCCAAAAGTCGTAGAACGAATATTGTTCTGATTGATTTGTAGAAGACGTCGTGAATTGGATATTTAATGTCCACAGATACATCCTGTATGCTACCATATTTTAGGTGGACACTTACACCAAATTCTTTGACACCTCTAGTGGGAGTCTTGCCATAATTCCATATCTTCATTCCGTAAACGGACACTGGCACGTCGAACACGAAGAATACTCTGTAAAATCATAATACGAGATTACTTCGTTACTTCCTATTTAACTAGCCAGGGTTGAAAGGTAAGTAGCGCACTTCACTGGTGTTGCAGGTGTCCATGGGCGGCGGTAAACGCTTACCATCAGGTGATCCGTCGGCTCTTCTGCTACCTATATCATAAAAAAAAACGTTTCGTCGTATAAGCGCCAACAGAAATAGATTCAAGAAATGGAGTGAAGTGTTGACGTGAGAGCGAACCAGCGAGCGCGATTAGTAGCACGGTTCATTCTCGATTGTTTGAATTTCCAACCGAGAAGGTTCTGACATAGACAACCCAGGGTTCGTGGTCCAGTCCCGATTGTTTGGGTTTCCAACCGCGAAGGTTCTGACATAGACAACCCAGGGTTCGTGGTCCAGTCCCGATTGTTTGGGTTTCCAACCGCGAAGGTTCTGACATAGACACAGAAAACCGGCGTGAAGCAGCTCCTGTGCTGTGTTTCGCCGAGTGAGTGAGGGTATCGGAGGCACTTGTAACTCCACTGGTGTTGCAAGTGTCCATGGGCGGCGGCAATTGCTTACCATCAGGTGATCCGCCTGCTCGTCTGCTACCTATCACCAAAAAAAAAAGACAACCCAGGGTTCGTGGTCCAGTCCCGATGGTTTGGGTTTCCAACCGCAAAGGTTCTGGACAAAGACCAGTCGGGCTAACATGCACACCACGAGATAATTGTCGACACTCGTATTTTGTCGGCGCAAGTTGCGTCTCGCTCACCTGACTGAGCGATGAGCGGGATAGAAGGATGCGCTCTTGCGAACGAGAGTCGACAAAATTTTGTCGCGGTGCGCATGTTAGGCGTACAGGTTGATTCACGAAAGATGACCACAAATGACGATCGTCTACTATTTATTATTTATTATTTATTATTCATATTTTCTTAAAAGCTAACAGAATACATTCCAAAGCGCTCCTAAGATTAATTACAAATCAAAAATAATGAATGTCATGCATTAATACGGAACAATGTCAAATCTAATAATAGTAAATAAAATTAATCAACACAAAAATAAAATACCTACTATACACACAAAACAATACAAAAAGCCATTGCAACTGTTGTCAAATTACATGTCAATAATTAATACCTACACAATTCCTGGATGAATGTCATAATAATTCTCCAAAAAAAAAAAATCGTCATTTGTGGTCATCTTTCGTGAATCGACCTATACAGGGTTGGTCGTCGGTGTGGCGGCAATACCTGTTGAGCGTGGCGGGCAGCACGGGCGCCAGCCACGAGTGCTGCGCGTGCAGCACGCGCGCGTTGACGCCGTCGATGAGCTTGTCCGGCGTGCGCACGTCGCCCGCGCCCGGCTCCACCACGTTCACGCTGGCCGGGTGCGCGCACACGTCTGTCGGCGGGACAAACCGTATTAATACCTAACATGAACCTAGCATGGGATATTTCCGAAGGGGGCCGTGGCTAAACTGTTTAAATTACACATTTACGATTTAATTTAAAACGTAGCGGAGCGCAATGAAATCTAGCTTGCTCGTTGTGAAACGGAGTTTTTATACAATGAGGGTTTTTGCGAATGAAAAATCCGTTAGATGGCGTTACGTAGACGTCAGGTCCAACGACGAGTGGATTGGTTACATTTTGACGTATCATGTCAAAATTATGAAGTTATGTTATGAAACAATTTAACCAATGTCGTCCGAGTTGGATCTGACGTCATCGTCACGCCATCTATCGGATTTTGCATTTGCAAAAACCCTCATTCTGTTGGTTCCAGTCCGCTCCGGAAACGCAGCCTTATAAAAATAAATAAAAATTTAATGAAAAATCGTCACAACAATCAAATACCTACTTACTACAAGTCTATTTATATTAAGGGAGCAATTTTTAGTTTGTTGCCTAAACTGGGAGTATCCTGTATCTTATTGGGCCGTACGTAACTCATTCACGCACCAGTTTTTGAAACACCCTCGGCTGCAGCACCAATCGTCCATGTCTAACCCATTGCCGTATTACATAATACACATTAAGGAATCTATCTATGCGATATAAAAGAAACTCACTGCTCTCCGTAAGCTGGATCAAGTTCCCCCTCGGATCGTACAGCTCCACCCCGGTGAGCCCAACGTAGTAGGGGTCGCCCCAGGTGGAGAACACGCTAGGCTGCAGCACGAAGCCCGTGGGTGCGCCCATGTCCATTCCATTACCGTATTACGGAAACTAAGCAATATGTGCGAAAAAAGGAAACTCACTGCTCTCCGTGAGCTGGATCAAGTTCCCCCTCGGGTCGTACAGCTCCACCCCGGTGAGCCCCACGTAGTAGGGGTCGCCCCAGGTGGAGAACACGCTCAGCTGCAGCACGAAGCCCGTGGGCGCGCCCATGTCCAACCCGCTGCCGTACACCAGGCAGTCCATGCGGAAGCTGTCCGAGTCCCGAGCGTCTTCCAGTCTAGAAGAAAGATGCGGTAGGATACAGACAGCATTTCGGTAAGTACCTGAACTGAACAGTTTTAATGGGGGCTACCGCGTGTGGAAAATCCGTTAGATGGCGTGCGTGTAGACTGAGGTACCTGATGGTAAGTGAACACCGCCACCCATGGATATCAGCTAGGTTTTTTTTTCCTGTGATAGGTAGCAGGCGAGCAGGTGGATCACCTGATGGTAAGCAATTGCCGCCGCCCATGGACACTTGCAACACCAGTGGAGTTACAAGTGCGCTGCCAACCTTTTTATTTATTTATTTATTCCCTTCCCCCCGAGTGGGCCTCCGGTACCCTCACTCACTCGGCGAAACACAGTACAGGGGCTGCTTCACGCCGGTTTTCTGTGAGGCAGTGGTAGTTCTGTTATGTGTTGTGCAATAAAGAGTATCTATCTATCTATCTATCACTCCGGTCGAGCCAGCCCATTTCATGCCGAAGCGTGGCTCTCCCACAGTAGGTACACCAGATGGAGTGCGGATGCGTTGTCGGCCCTTTATTCCATTAGGAAAGCACAGGCTCTCTTGAAGATTTTAATGTCGTAGATACCGTATGTGAAATAAATAGGGGAGAGGGGGGCATAATGGGGACGTTAAGGAAAATACACAGTAAAATAATCAACGCAACGTACTTATTAATCAAAACTAATCACAACACTTTGGTTACTTATTAAGCTATCATTTGGCATAGAATTTGGTGATGTAAATGATCATTTCACGTTATAATATAATTTTTTTTAAACTATAGTAAAAACCCCATCGTGCCCCAGGGTAGGGGCAATATGGGGTACCAAGTTCGGGGCAATACGGGGTACGTATTTACTTTGTGTCACAGTGCAAACAGATATGAAATTCTTCAGTATTATCGTCGTCTACACCAGCACAAGCTGTATGAGCCCACCGTCCGCATAGATGGTAAGCCACCCAATCTTCCGAAGACCTTAATTATGTGTGGTTCACGTCAAGGCAGTACAGGCACATGGTATCATCGACGGCATTTTCTATACCAGAGGAAGCTTTTTGGGTCTTCTGTTTCTTGGAGTTCTTCTTCAACCTGGGGTCATTTGGATTAGAAAGAAAGAAAGAAAGAAGAAAGAAAATACATTTATTAATTGGATACATGTACATTTATCAATTGGATTAGAACACTTCTTCGTTCTTTTAAGTTGTTCTCGTTCTTCTAACTCATTTTTGTAGGGAGAATGTGGTCTGTGGTACATTGTACAGGTGAGCTGCTTTTTTATAGCCAGCAGTTTTGCTTAAGACCGCATCAATTGCCTGTTTCATGTTTTCCATGGACCAACTACGTCTCGAACTTTTTTTCTTATAGTTTCGTACCATTTTTATACCTAAAATGAAATATTTTCTATTAAAAAATGAACTAGATCGAGATCCTTCAGGTAATTTACAAACAGGGGCATATGGGGACAAGGGTTACGGGGCATAACGGGGTACCCCATCGTACCCCGTAGGCATGTCCCCGTTATGCCCCAATTCTCACATTATTTCAAATGACCCGCCAAATAAATTGAGTGACGGTTAGAGTAATTTTGTTCAAAACGTGTCAATAAGTAATATATCTGCAAAAACAAAATAAATACATTATAGTAGCAACACAAACACTTACCTTTTTATTGGCGTATTCGTAGTCACTCAAAATTACATCAAATTAGGTCGGAAATCGTTTTTTTGTTCTAAAAATCAAACGCGCGCAGTCTAGTCGAAGGTCGCTGTCAGACTAAAGAGAGATACAAAACGTCCGCCTATTAGCGAAAACAACACACATCTAGAGCGTATACTTTTTTGTAAGTGTGGGGGGCCCCGTCGTGCCTCGCGGCCCCGTTATGCCCCCCTCTCCCCTAATGCTCAGGGTCTCTGACCTGTCGTCCAGCGCCTGCAGCTCCAGCTGGTGCACGTAGTCGTAGCAGGTGTCGCCGGGCGCGCGGCGCAGCAGCGCGGGCCGGTAGTGCAGCGGCGCGCCGTCCAGCGACACGCGCACGTGCTTCGCGCCGATGTACGACAACTCCATGTTCGCGTTGTAGTTCCAGATGCGGATGCCTGGAAGTACTCACTCATTTAAAACGCCACATCGAGAGATCAGATCGGATCAGCACCTAAGACGGCGTAACAGGTCAGACAACACGTGCCGACGCCGGCCAGTTTGGCATCCACGCAATAGCTGTCAAGATGGACCTGTTATCAGACCTTAAGGCAGAATATTTGCGAAGACTAGGCCGAGACTTCCTATTTGCGACTGAGTTTTCTATTGTAAGATATTGTATAGTTAGACGAATGTTTAGCATGGAAGGAAATGAAGGAAGAACTTTGTAAACGTTACGTCTCTCATCTATTTATAGGTTAGGCCTTTGTTTAGTTATAGGTATAAATTTGTGCCAAAAACACTTACTGGTTATCTCAGAAGGCTCCCTCAGCTCCATAACTATGTGGCAGAACTTCGACCCCGCAGCGAAGTTGTGCACCACATGTCATCGAAGTCAGTCGAGATGTTTCGGCCGGAGAATAGGCTCTTGCACTCGATGAGACCGGTGTGCTCCGGAGACTCGTCGTCCGATATGAAGGACGTGTATGCAAACGCCCGGTGTACCTTCACTTGCTCGTTGTAGCATAGGATGTCGATTCCTGTATTTTTTAAAGTTTTGTTATGGCATCAAATTATAGGGTTCGGGATTAGGTATGACGATGACTAGATTTTGCTTTAGGATAATGGTTGCAAAGCTATGGTCTAAGATCCAGTGAAGAATGAAAAAACAGACAGATCAAAAATATCAATAGGTGTCGAGGTGCCTACGCTGGATTCCCACGACCTCTCTTAATTATGGCGATGAGGATGCGTCGCTGTAGTTTATTTGGTATGTCTCTGAATTCTCGGAGGAGAGCCCAACATAACCCGAGTTGACCCCTCCGTCGGCCGGGTACTTATGCTTAAAGATGCCCCTAAATTGCACTTCGCAGGGGCTGCATTTCTACAGCGATAACAAAAAAAAGATGTTGAGGTGCAGAATGAAATGCGGAGTACTACCTAGGTGCTATTAATTTGCTGGACATTTTTTGAAGTCAATGTTTATTTGCTTTACCCGTGAGCCCGATCAGATGCTGTTGCCCCCAATTCGACATGAGAGTCAATTTGATCTGCTTCGCGATGTATTTCGTCTCCTTCTCCTCATTGTCCAAGGCCTCAAGAAGTTCAGCGGGGCTTAGGTTGTGGTTACTGTCGTTTGCTGTGAGAGGTCGCTGTTCTATGATTGTAGACTCATTCATCGGCTCGTTGTCCTTTAGGAGGGCTTGGAAGTTTTTGTCGTTTATCATTATTGCTTCAAGTATGTTCGGGTCTTTCGTGAAGAGGATCGTCTATAAAATTAATTCATTTAAAGTTATGTATTAAACATCTAGTGCATATATTATCATATCTTGAAGCCTTTGAGTAAAACACATACATCACCAAAGCTGGCCAAGGGGCCCTTGAGTTCTCCGCTAGATCTAGCAATCTCACCGTGGAATATGACTTGGTCATCCAATTTTATTTGTATGAGGCGTACTCCACGAGTGGAATAAATGCGTGATTTGTTGTAATTCTGAAAATAACATCTTTATAATCATAAATCATAATGCAAATTGAGAAATAAGGTTTATCCAAAAGTGTGTGTATCCCTCGCACATACGTCTTCCCGTATCGCTGATGCAACTCTTTCGATAAGCAAATATTGGCAATGATCAAATAGAAGCGTGCAGTCGTAGGTTATCGATTTTACAATCTGATGCTTCGTATCTTACCCATATCCTGAGCAGAGCGAGACGTCTACAATTGGCAAGCAACACGCTCAGAGCGAGTGGCAACTGACGCGGCGCGGGCGCAGTCCACGCATGGCGCTCGTCCCTGGTCCTGACTACACCGTCGGCTACCACCTCGGCGCGGCCGTGCGTGCCCTGGTCCCCAGTATCCGAGTCTGTCCACACCTGAACAACGATATAGTATCATACAAAAGTTGTAACTATTTATTTAAAAAATTACAACTTTTGTACTATCAACGACTCATCCGTAGATCAAAGTCCATAATGTGCGAATTAGGATTATTTGATGGAGACTTCAGCAGCTCAAAGCCATTTCATTTTATGTAGGTGCGATCATAGGTGCTAGTGCGAGGATATCACACACACACACACACACACATGGCATCCAACAAATTTATTGTCAAAAACAAAACAAGCAATATCAATAGAATAACTAAGTACGTAATTTACTCATAGGTTGGTGTGTCGTCGTAGAACGATTGAGTAATTATAAAGATAATGTTAGCGTGACCGTTTCACGTGGGCGGAGAATGGTGTCAAAATAAATATAGGTAACTTATCTAATTACGTACCTTTTCGATATTTACGATATTACCATGCATGTCGAATAGTTCGATCCCATTCAGGCCAACTAGATACTTATCGCCCCAGTTAGAGAATATTTTGATTTCCAAAAGCCTTCCCTCGGGAAGTTCGGGGATAATAAATTCGTTCTTCGGCTTTTCTCTCTGCTGGTTTTTGCTGGGGACCGAGCTGAGGGATGCGGGTTTTTTAGTTTGGTTCTTTACTGATGTTCTCTTATAGCTATCGTTTAATTGTATATTCGTTGTACCCTCTTTTGGAAATAACTTTTTCCTTGCTTTATTGCTGTCTTGAAACCCTGTAACAGCAGACTCTATGAAGTATCCGGCGCAAAGGACCAAATTTTGAAATTATGTATGTACGATCCATATTACTTACTTGATCCTATAATAACGTCATGAAAATCGTCATCAATGCCGTTACTAATGCGTCTGTGCCTAGGTGTAACGTAGTGGGGTAAAAGATCTGATAGGAAGTCGTTTGTCGGTGCATTTGGGGAATCTCCCCAATCCAGTTTTCCGTTTCTTACGTTATATTTCCGTCTGCCATTTTGATTGTAGCCTGAAGGGAAAGTAATTCCAAAGATTTAAGGCATTCGCAAGAATCGCAAGAAAGGTCGACAATGCCAATTAGTTTATGGTAATGGTTCAATACCTTTATTATGACGTAATGTGCCAGCGGAATGTGCGACGTTGTGCATAGTCGGTTTCATCAGCATATCGAGCGTTGTATCCAATGACGTTCTACGCGATAATCTGAAAAGTTCTAAAACCCTTAAGACCGATGTTGATATATAAACGCATTACCTATTGCTACACAACAGAAATGTAGATAGAAATAGATATTTAACTATTAATTTCCACTCAAAGGCAAAAGGCGAAGTTATAAAAATTAAAGAGAATAGAAATACTGGAATGTTTTGGCAGTTCATTTTCATATCTACCCACGTAGGTAGGTACCCTGTTGAAGTACAAATACATAACTAGGTATTTCATCCACATAAACAAATGTCACGTAAACAGTTACGTAGGTACTCACCTGTGATTATCCAGTTTGGGCTTTCCGTAACTAAAATTTTGCTCTTCCAGCGGAGACGAATCGCTGCTAATATGAGTTTCTTTCATCTCCCTGAAAGGACAGACTATTGCAACGATGTGCCACGAACTAATCGAATATTTAGAACATGGTGTAGAAAGGGGGTTGGTGACCTTGTGTGAACCTTCACGGAAGTTAAAAAGCAATTGTGGTGAAAATGAGGCTCTATTGACGCGCAAGTAGGTCATTAATCACTCCGATGTGTTTACAATGAAAAATACCAACTCACTTGGTAACGTCCTCGAGCCAGAACGGTATTTCCCTGTCTTGCGTCGCATATTCGAGCCCAGCAGACTGTTTATGTGCCATCCTTGAGCCATGGAGTCAGCACTTTAAAATACCTTCGCTTCACTAGAAAACTTATTATTAAACAATATATTCATCGCAGTACAATTGAACGTTGGTGAAGATCGAATTAAATTTGTAAATAGCTAATAGTTAAAGATTTTTATAACAAATTATTAATATCTTCTTTCACACTTGCCACTTTTGAAACATATTTTTGCCGCTGTTTGTTTGACCTTGGTTGCTATGACTACTTATCTTTTTAAATCAATGAATAAACCAGAATTAATTCGTTCATTATTCATGGTAATGATTTATTCAGCAAAAAATATTTTTAGAACTTTGTTAAGAGTTATGCAAAATAAACATCTTATAAAATAATGCAAATCCCCTTTTGAAAAAGCTGTCACTTATGGATTTCTAAACGATATATTACAAAATGTAGCATACAGTCATTTCTATTTTTACACGTATCGTTCTTATGCCAAAATTTTATGACTTGTGACAGCTAATGTCATCAACGTGCGGCTAAAAAATAACCTCTATTTATGTTAGATTTTGTTATTAAAAGATTATTAGGAAAAACATTCGAATCGAAATGTCGGATTTTGACCCAAAAAAGCTAGAAGAAAGAACCTACAGAGCTGAAAAAGAAGCGAA
The DNA here is from genome assembly GCA_014851415.1 of Cnaphalocrocis medinalis. Taxonomy (NCBI): domain Eukaryota; kingdom Metazoa; phylum Arthropoda; class Insecta; order Lepidoptera; family Crambidae; genus Cnaphalocrocis; species Cnaphalocrocis medinalis. Next base: position 4,459,936 of record CM026289.1, on the reverse strand, counting down.
AGCTATTGAGGATGAATTTGAGAAACTGTCCAAGGGAGACCTGAGTTTTGTGAACGATCCACGTTTGGAAAAGGTGATGTCTGATAATGAGAAATTGAAACATCGATTGGCTATCCTCGAAAATGCCATCAAGGCTGAAAGCTCCGGAACTGGGGGCAGAACTGTTGCGAAAGAAACTAGAAAACGACCGACTCTGATAGCCGATATCAAATCAGTGGAAGGTAACGTTTGCATCGTCGAAGAGTTAAAGAATGTATTCAACGTTGGTATTTCTTCTGCATACCCTGATTTGGAAGACCCACCGATAGTCATTACTCTATCTAGTAACAACCCCAAGTTTGGTGACTACCAATGCAATTCAGCTATGCCAATATCCCAGCTGATGAAAGCTAAAAATGTGAAGACAAATCCCAGGGAAGTGGCTAACAACATTTTGAATAAAACACCAACATCTCCTCTTATTGAAAGAATTGAAGTGGCAGGAGCAGGTTTCCTGAACATTTATGTAAACAAAGCATTTGCAGAGCATGTGCTTGATTCTATCCTCAGGTTTGGAGTTAAACCTCCTGTAGTAAAGAAAGAAAGAGTAATCGTCGATTTTTCGTCACCTAATATTGCCAAGGAAATGCATGTAGGCCATTTACGGTCTACTATAATTGGTGAAAGTATATGCCGTGTTCTGGAGTTCTTAAACCATGATGTGTTGAGACTAAACCACCTTGGAGACTGGGGAACACAATTTGGAATGTTAATTGCTCATTTACAAGATAAGTTTCCAAATTTTAAGACTCACTCCCCACCTATATCTGATTTACAAGCTTTTTACAAAGAATCAAAGAAAAGGTTTGATGAGGAGGAAGAATTTAAAAAGAGAGCCTATACATGTGTTGTTCAGCTGCAATCGGGTCAGCCAGATTACATTGCTGCCTGGAAACTGATCTGTGAGGTGTCACGGAAAGAGTTCCAGAAGATTTATGACCGCCTTGACATTAAAATAATTGACAGGGGAGAGTCTTTCTATCAGAGCAGGATGGATGCTGTGGTCAAGGAGCTTAAAGATAAAAACCTCTTAGAGGAAGATGAAGGCAGATTAATCATGTGGGGAGATGCTGAAAAGCATGAGGGAATCCCTCTCACTGTTGTTAAATCCGATGGAGGTTACACATATGACACTTCTGATTTGACTGCCATAAAGCAAAGAGTTGAAGAGGAGAAGGGTGATAGATTCATCTATGTCACAGATGCAGGACAGTCTACCCACTTTGTGGTAATAGATGCCTGCGCAAGACGAGCTGGCATTTTGAAAGGAGCACAAAAAGTGGAACATGTTGGCTTTGGTGTTGTATTAGGCGAAGATAAGAAGAAGTTTAAAACTAGATCTGGGGATACAATAAAGCTGATAGATTTACTTGAGGAAGGTTTGAAGAGGTCACTGGACAAATTGGTTGAGAAGGGCAGAGATAAAGTGTTGACTCCTGAAGAACTTAAATTGGCTCAGGAAGCTGTAGCTTACGGCTGTATCAAGTATGCAGATTTGTCTCACAACAGAATTAATGACTATGTTTTCTCATTTGACAAGATGTTAGATGACAAGGGCAACACTGCTGTTTACTTATTGTATGCCCTGACTCGTATTAGGTCTATAGCTAGAACTGCTCAAATTTCTGTTGATCAGTTGTTGGCAGAAGCTCAAAAGACAGGTTTTAAATTAAGCCATGAGGCAGAGTGGAAATTGGCTAAGGTCCTTTTGAGATTCCCAGAAGTAATACTCAAAGTATCTAATGATCTGTACCTGCATAGCCTTTGTGAATACCTGTATGAGATATCTTCAACATTCACTGAATTTTATGATAAATGCTACTGTGTGGAAAAAGATAAAGAAGGAAAAATTGTAAAGATCATTTATGAAAGGCTGATGTTATGTGAAGTTACTGCTAGAATTATGGAAAAAAGCTTGGATATCCTAGGAATTAAAACAGTTTCTAAAATGTAGGTCTGTTCAATACCCACTAAGCAGAATATTTTGATATGTATCATTTACTTTAAGTATAACTTATTGATATAATATGTGTTTAAAAAACAACTGAAAATCTAAAAAGAAATAAAAAAGACTTGTGAATTACTTTGTATATTTTTATTGAGTTTCCAAAAACCTCTACAAAACTATATCAGGGTCCATTATCAAAGGTAACATTCAGGAAATAACTATTTTATCTGTTTAGAAAATTATATTAGAACAATCACTGGGGTATGTAGTACACATAACCATTAATATGTTTCTGACAATGTATTATCTTAACATCTATAACATGACGTTACATTAAAACACCATACAGACAACAAGTAAAGATCCTATGTGTTTCACTAAATAGATGGCAATTGTCGCACAAAAGATAAAACTATGTTTATCGCTATATGCGTCAAGTGCCTGTCGCCTAATGGATCTGTAGCTAAATAATGAACATACATTCTTTTCAAGTTCGTAATTAAATCGGATAAATATAATGGCTGAAATTTATTCTACTACACCTATTAGTTACTTTATGGATGCATTCAAATTGCACAAGCCTTTATAACAATGAACTTGGGCATTTGAAGACATGTGGGATTAAATTGATTACCTCTACAATGAACTGTATCGCTTACCTAATCGTGTTTAGGTTCTGGAAATTTGCACTGACATAATACACACAAATATCTTTATTATTACAACATTACCTTCACAATTCCAAGAGTAAGTGAATGCTACTATTCATATTACGGTGGGAGACTATGAGAATCTACTTATTATTATTAAGTGATCAAAATTGATCTGCAAAACTAAGGAAAATTCAAAATACATTATATCAGAGAAATCTGAGACTATTTGCTGTAGGGTTGCTTTCCTTGTAGGTATAATTTACACTGCAAAGTTTATTTTTGTCAATGGCACTAAGTTATCTGTAGGTAAAGCTTATCATAAATTAAAGTGAAGCTGCTAATCCACTCTATTATTTTCCTCTACAAAAACATTCTTTCATTGCCTAGGCAAGAAAATAGACAAATTACTCGTACCTACTTCAATAACAAATATGGATATGGATACATAATACACAGAGGGCCAACAACGAAACAGAATTCACCATCTAATATAGGTATGTCCGTCCCTTTCACACGCACTGTGAGTCTCTTGCTTGGATTGGACAGGTATATTATCGTCCTTTACGGGACAGTTTCGTTGTAGGTCCTCTGAATAGGCAAGAATATCATTTTCAAAAATGTTACCGTACTGGTTGACTCTATTCGATTTTTTATATTCTCTGAATGCAGAATCTATATCTCAAATTAAATTATAAGGAATGTGGAAAGGAATATTTATCTATGATAAACACATTATCAAACGGGATTATTACGAAGACTATGGTGTCTTTGGAAGACTAAGAACCAAAACAATCTCTATCAATGTTAAAATATAATGCTAGGTGGTTTTGGATCGTTACATAACGGGAGGCATCCCGTAGGTATATGCATGTTTAAAACAGTAAATCACTTATATTAAGGGGAGTTTGGCAGGTTGATTGTGAATATTCGTGGTGCTTAAATTAAAGGTACAATAACTATAGGACCCTAAGAAGACCCAAAACATAATAAACATTTAACCCAAAAACACGACAATCTACCTTCCCCTACTTAAAAATACTTTGCACTCTTTAGAGATTTCTATAAAACATTTATATTCCTCACCGGAATAAAAAATCCTAATTTATTTACTTTAGATAGATGCACTACAACCCGATACCATAGCTAAAGATCTAAATTAAACTACATTTTCCTGTTTTTCACTAATTTAAAAATAATTTTGAACATTAGTTTCGAATTATAATAGGTATTATACGAATAATTTCACCAACATGGTAAATGAACCGTGTTTTGTGCAATCATGTAATGTTTGTATAATACAAAATTACCCTGTGACAACCTTGACTAACCGGTTTTAATGATTTCGAACTAAATTCTATACTTCAATCATTTACGTCAGAAAAAAAACTGTATTTTTATAAATTAATTGTAAAATATAATGTTGCAGTCAACTAAATAACAACAAATCACACACGACATACCTACTTACTCAAAATTTAATTTTTAAAATTATTACATATAAGAAACTGCTTAATCAATATAGCATAAATGGGTATGAACACTAGAGTTTGGTCTAGTGTTTTTGATATTATTTTAATTCAAGCCTCTATAGAAAAAATAAAATGGACTTAAAAATGTTAGATAATCATTCATCTTGCTACGTATTCCTTTGATTTCCAATATCATGAGATCCATGTAAACTTATTATCGCAAATGAGCGAAGTATAGTTAAAATTATGGACAAACGCAGTGGTTTTTGGTAAATGAAAACTTTGACTTACTAATTAGGTATCGTACCAACTGGTACATTTTTACCTATACATCTTTGTGTTTCTTTACGTTAAAAACTGCTAATTTCAAACCAGTTAATTCATTTACCAGATTAACCAACACATTCGGTTTACATAACAAATTTAATTTATATTACATTCATTTATAATCACATTTTTTTAAATAGTTGTAGCAATAAACTGACTAGAAACAATAACATTAATAAAAACAATCAATTCGTTAGTTACATGATACGTCGGTTTGAACAAGCTGCAAAGTATTTTGTCCTACTACTTTCTATCTCAAACAGACTTTATTAGGTAGTGACAGTTTAAAAAGTATATAGTGTTAGTTTAGCTTTTCCTAAAATATACAATTTTGTTGACTAAGTTTTAGTTCGGATGCCTGCATCGGAGTCGATAGCATAGCGGCGCGGTTATGTCAGACCGATGCGATGTCGTGCTTGCACAACAGCCTCGATTGTTCCAGTGTCGCCTCATCGCCTGACCACCCAACGAACAATGCTCATCGTTCAGCATAATTATATCACCTAACATAATATTTGCAGCGCGTACGTAATTACCTACCCACTCGGCAGAATATTCGACCCTTAAAATGCGAAGAATCATCAAGTTTTACATTAGTGACAATTTGGAAGTCTAGCAAAAAATTACCTAGTCACATGAACGATTGAGCAATCCTTAAAATATCTAAATTGGGACAATAAATAACTCTAATATTAATAGTGAACGAAACACATACGAAGTAGGATACCTTTAAGACCGTTAAGATTAAAAACCTATCCGATAGTTTAAGAGATGGTATATTGAACTAGCTACGTTAAAATGTATAACGAACTAACCTAGAGAAAAGTCACGTTGAGGTGTATAAAAGATCTCGCTGAAAAAAACTGGATATATATAAGTAATAAATAGGTATAAACATTTCTAAAAACCCCGTTACATTTTTAAAGGTAGATACTCTAAAAAGGGTTGGATTGGTCTCGAGATTCTGAGATACGACTACTACAAACGCTACAACAATACAATAAGTTTCAACAATATCTTACAAAATATACACACATTTCAATCATTTCTAAGATATTTGGCCAAACGCGTCCATGCTGTTCACTGGGCACGTTACTCCCTACGCACGTACGCGTCTACGTACGAATTTAAATAATTAGGTAACTTTTTATTAATACTTTATAATGCCTATTTCTACAAAGTGACTATTAATGAGTATGGCGTATCAGATCTATAAATAAACCAGTGCTTACATTTAAAGAGCACAGGTTGGTAGATATGCAATGAACATTAGATCTATCAGTGTGGACCTAACAGCATGGAGCAAGTCGCTCGAGCCTCGCCGTCGCACGAACGTGACCGGGCACAAAGCCACAGACAAGAGGCGCACAAAAGCCCAATACGCGTCCGCGGACCATCGGGTGATTATTTAATCTGTGGCCTTGCGGCCGAGTTAGGATACAAAAATAGCTAGAGAGCTCTAGTAATCGAGATTCAATAGGTTAATCGGGCAGTCTTCATTAAGGATTTAGGCGTTGGCGTAACTAGAAGAGGAATGAGGGCGGCCCAAGTGCTTTTAAATTTCTAGAAATTGAAAGTTATATAATCTCTTGCTTAATTAGTTGATTGCAAAGGTGTATCTAGTGTACCAAGTTACCGTCCATTAGTTGGTTGATTAGATTAGATCGTTACATACATACTACTCTATACTACTCCTAATTAGGCACTTTTCTAAACAATTAAATTTCAATGATAGATTAGACAAAGGTAATAAACGTCACACAACTCACACCGATCATCGAATCTCTAGCTAGAGCATTCCCTGATGTACTAGATGATATGATAGGTCCTTAGGATTAGGATTTAAGTTGTGATCTAAAATTTCCTAGATGGACAGGACAGTCTTTTGAAACTTTTTCTAACTCAATGTAAGTGCTTTATTAGTACCTAGAGGTATTTCCAGAATAGTACTAGAGTAGAGTAAAGTCCTTGCTTTTCATTTTGTTAACTTGTATTTCCCTAAGTGTTCTTAACTTATTTATTTACTATTCTATTCTAGAAAGTATTCTATGGGTAAGAAGGGCCGCCCGCACGCACTTGTAGAAAATAATCTGTACCCGTCCTAGAAGTTTAGTTACATTATTTGAAACAGATTATAAAACTTAATTGCTTTGGCATTTCCTACATACTCTAGGCTGGGTCAGAAACGAAAAGGGTACTTGGCTAACTCCTTCGAATAATTTAATCCTAAGTATACTGATTAAAAATAAGATTTAACTTTAACAATCAATTTCGTGTCAGTATGGTGTTGATAATTTAGTCCTAATCATCATAAAAATATTTTTTACAGAAATTTATCTTGTCATTGTTCAACCCTTTCAATAAAACATAGCCAAGTACCCTGTGGGAGACATTCTTGCGATCAACGACTGAAGAGTCTCCTTCGGTAATATTGTAACGTACCTTACGTTACGTAATTACCGGAATCCGGTAAGTTCTTGCCGGATGCATGGACTTACCGGATTCCCATAAACAAGTATGTAGCTTAAGGCTATCTTAGAAAACGACAGCAATCTTTGTGCCCATTTGAAGCATTACTTATATTACCCCCTTATTACAATACGTCGTCTAAAGATAGTCTTGGTTTAAAACAAATGCGGTCACTTTCATAAAAAAAGTGATAACATCAATCAATGAAATAAATTTATTGCCTCAGTTACATGTAGGACAACATCACATACATTGTCCTGGCCCCAAACTAAGGTTTTCCCTTGTGCTATGGAAACCAGAAACAACGAAGGTACTACAAACACCCAGACCCAACACAATAAGATAAATCGTTAAACATGTCTCCGTTTAATAATAACGAAGTTAATGTTTCGTAAAAGTTAATTCGTTTATCCAACGTTGTTTTTTTAGAATATTCAAAATTAATATCTTTTAGCGTTTCAGATATAACTATCCGAACACCTCAGAATTTCATTTTGATCAATCTCAAAAATAGTTCAAAACTGCTTTACATAATGCCAAATGATAAGTATTACTTTTCTTTAGACTTTCTCTTCTATTGTTTAAAAAAGTAATTGAATTTTGCGAATCAAATCGGCACAAATATTAACCGGGACAGCCGTCAGCATAACTTACTTGTATGTACAAAGGTTACCTTTCATTTGAACACAGTCCATTATGTATGAATTTACTATTGAATAAGACTCGCCAGATCGTCGTTATACGGTTTTGTTATACGATCCTGTGTATCAAATGAAGGTCAGTCTTTAAGCTGCGTTCTCGATAATAGCTATGCTATACCTACATAGGGATTCCTTGAAGTACCATTGCGGCTTTAAATAACGCCACGAGGGTTAGATCTTTGAGAAGCCCTATGAGGGAGTCTTTAGCATAATTTTAGGTGTACATTCCACTAATAAAAGAGGTGTTGCAAACGGCGGTAAATAAAGTCACAACGGTCAGGATAAGCGCGAAGTCACTGTCATCAAGAACGCTGCTTTACGCTAAGAACTCATAGAGCGGTTTCTCTGCGCCTGTAGAGGTTACGAGACTGCAAAATTTGTAAGATCACATAGTATATGAAAATGCAGAAAGCAAACACGACACAATGAAACGAAACTAATGCCTGCGGTTGTTTGAGGCACCCGCATCACTGGCTTGTGGAATCGCGCTGTGTCGCTTTATGCTTGCCGCACAAAACTAGTCTCGTGAGCTTAGAAGTTGCGGTCTCGCGTGGAAAACCGCTCAAGGGGTCCTAAGGTCAGTGTTAATTTGTCTAGTTACGCCTAAACCTTGAGTTCGGGGAAGAGGTGGCGCAGGATGGCGAGGTAGTGTACAGTGGCGGCGAGCGCGACGAACACGTGCCAGATGGCGTGCGCGAAGGGGATGCGCCCGTCCGACTTGAAGAAGAAAACTCCCATCAGGTACAGCATCCCGCCCATCTTCAGGTCGTGCATCGCCGGGAACTGGTGCTGGAATACAAAGAAAACATTATTTTGATTTGAGACAGATGGAGTGACGGTCTGCGCGAGATGGCTGGCAAGATCTGGATGCTGGTTGCGAAATATCGATCGGAGTGATAAACATTAGGCCTATGTTTAGCAGTGGACTGCAACAGGCTGATGATGATTATTATTTTGATCGCTATTATGAGCGCTCAACTGAAGTGTCGTGGGTACCGTCTACCGCATACCATCTACCCTTTCAATCAATCAATCAATCTTGATTTCTATGATGGAGGCTTTTGCAGCACAGACAGTATATTGGCTTTAGGTTAGAAAAATAAGCTACCAAGTTCTATTATTGCCTTAACTGGATCACGGGTCTCTCAAAACCGCAAAATGAGCAAGTGGGTCACATATCAATCGAATCGAAGCGACGATCTGGTACGATAGAGAGATTGCAAATGCATTGCCCGGCTTCTTTACTCGAAGCTATCGCTTCGGTCCCGGGGTACGCTTAGACCTTAATTCAGGATTACAATCAAGCAACTTCCATCTGACCATTTTTTTTGTTGACCTAGAAGAAATGCGTTACTCCCTCCGCTGAAGGCGGGGGTTTACCGACTAAAACCCCTGGGACTCTCCCTCATCGTCCATCTTGGAAGATGTCATGGATCTGCGACACGGAGTATAGTACAACGACAAACTTCCATCTACCCTTCGCAACCCTTAACAGGGTAACCAGACAGGATTAACATATAGGTTACATATTACTGCGGAAAAATACCTGATTCGCATGGGAAAATCGATGAAAGATAATTATTTTGCTTCTGAAAATGTGATTATTTATACTGTAATAAGTATTTATTTTCCCTGATAAACCACGGGTCGCACAGAACTAATTAATAATAAAAATATTTAAGTACCTATCTCGACCAATGATAGATAAACCACGTACAATTTGTTGCGATATAATTATCGAACACGTTAAATACTATACCTACCCACTCATGTATTTTAAGGTAGGTACACATACTATTAATGGTAAATGTCTAGGATTAGAAAATAGTATTGATGATTTTCGAAGATATTACTAAATATACTTTCGTCTACAGTTACTGTTGGCAGCTGCTTTACTCACGTGGAATCCGGATTGTAAGATTATTAATATCATTAAATCATAGATGTCACATGCCTCCGCATAGCATATTAAAAACCGGAATAAACCATCTACTTTTGAATCTATCCGAGCAACAGAGAGAAGCTATACCTATCGTGATGATAAACAAACATATACAAATAGAACATAATTAAGCATGTTGCTTATATGTTCTCGTCTGAAAATAGTCCCAACAACATGCGAAGCGCGTACGCAGTCAATCAAACATACGTAACAGCCAGTTCTATAAATATAGCCGTGCACGTAAGAAGAAAACTAGCAGTGAGCACATCCGCATTATAAATACTTAAGTCCTAATAATTAATATTGCAGGTATTTTGTTCACTTCAAATACGATACTATCTGCCGTTAATGATGGAGAGAAAGATGACAAAGAAGGACCAATAATTTACGGAGCGAGCATATTATTTTTATTTTTTAAAACGAACTGTTTTTTTTTCTGTCTGTTAATTAAAGAGACCAGGAAATCCATTGCATCACAGGAAATACATACCTAGAGGTATTTTCATTAGTTACTTTTATGCGAAGCACGATACGAAGTTTTACATTACCTACACTAATGTCCCGCCTTTACTTCGTATCCGGAATTCGGGACTTAATTTTGCTATTAGTTCCGCACTGGATCACTAGATGGCATTGGGCGTCTATTCCATCACGCATATTTCGCGTTTTCGGTTTACCTAAAAGTCTTGTATTTTGTATGGAACAGCTGATTCTTATTTTGCTCATTTTGGTGATCTAATATGCTAAAGGGGCTTTATTCATGTAACCTACTAGACCTTCGGGATTAAAACGACTAAAGTTTAACGGTGCATACCATGAAGCAATCAAGAAAACGCGGAGATAAAAGTGTTTCGCCCTTTAACGAATTTTGCATATTTCGGTACATCCACAATATAGAAGGACCGCATACAATTAACACAGTCACAATGCTAAGTCATACTATGAATACAATAGGCTAATAAATATTCATGCTTTAAACTAACAATTTGGTGACATTATTAACCCCTAATTGGTCACTTTACTATTTAAATAATAGAGTTCATTTCGATCATTTTTGAAGGATGATAACTCTATATAATTAGTGTTCCTTATAATAACGAAGTTGTAATAAGTATAGGTACTTATTTCGTCGTTGTTAATAATTAATAAGCAAGAAATTGTAAATTAGACCAGACATGTAACGGGCATACAAAAATAAATACCTAAGAGTTAATAGATTTAAGAATGAATAATGTCTCTTTAGTACGTACGTATACTAAAGACTAACTATGGAAATGCTCAACACCGTTAAATTTTAGTCATTATACTGCATAATTGGCTGATGAATATTCTTTTTTGTATGGAAGCAGCTGATTTTTGTTTTGTTTATTTTTGTAATCTAACATGCTAAAGGGATTTTATCAGTGGTGCTTCGGGATTAACACGACTAAAATTTCACGGGATAGAACCGCTAGAAGTTTCCGTTCGTAACATTAAGCTATGTAGAATACCTATAACATTAAAAGGTATAATAGGATTAGAAAAAGTAATAATCATAAATTTTCTGAACCTTATACAGAAAATGAGAATATAATAGCTAATCAATCCACTCAAGCTACGGCATGCGTGTCCGATCCCACTATCGTACGTAACACGCGCGCTGCCTCGTATCATATACTGGTTCCCCGATGCTCTATTAGCCTATCAATAAAACTAATAGGATTATCGCCTAATGTGTTTACGTATGTATAATCTTCGTACAAAATACACACGTGCAATCTGAGAGTCAATTACCGTAGTTTTGTAAAGACGAAATTGATCGGCGTGGGCAGACGTATCGCTTTTGGGGGGGACACCCTGTCTCGCTTTTCGGGGGAAAATTTCCTGATTTCCTTGATTTCCTGTCCGGGAACTTCGGAAATTTGAAGGGTTGACCGTTTTTTTACGTCATTGAACGTAAAAGTTATGAGTGTTTAGCTTTTTCGTTATGTTATTTTTTTACTAAAATGTTTTCTAATCCCATATTCTCCGTAAAAAAACATTTGCCTATGTTGAAATAATGTAGATGGTTGCGAACTTTTCTAAGAAAGAAAATTGTAGGAGAAATAAGTTTTCTGCTTTTTTTAGAAATAGAAAAATATCTTTATTCAAAGTAGGTCCGGTCCATACAGGACACGAATGTCAAAACATAATATAGCTAGTTTGCCGCTGGTTCGGAATGTCGATTTCTACTATTACTGAGGCTTTGTCCTACTTTTATGGACTGGTAAGTAGTTATTAGGCATAATATTTAATGACTAATAATGTAAACTTTGACAAAGAAACTGAAAACTTGTTGCTTTGAAATTTTCTGACCGTGACATAGACTTAGATACAAATAAGTGCTAATCAACCAACCAGTATACTGCAGTCATTTAATATTACAACACGTGTTTTTGTGCGTTGTGCAAGGAAATTATAGATAATGAACTAAGTATGTTGACGGAGCGACTTGGAAGATAACAGCGGAAACGAAATGACAGACAAATCCTATTACAACACAAAACTGTTATTTTATTTGTTAACGTCTATCGTACGATGGTATCGCTTGAAGACTTTTTATATTTGTATCACACATGGAGCCGCTAGAACAAATACTGCCACACAGCAGCTAGCCTATTACAATTACTTAATTTTCTTATCGCTCAATCAAACAAAATCAACTGAAGTTCGTGCCTATAAAACTATAATAAATCCAATAAACCGTGTTAAATACCAAAGTCGGTAGCAGCATGACTGACCCAAATAGCCCCATCAAGGCAACCGGTCGAATATTTCACGTTCTAGAGGTACAAAATACAAATTATACAAACCGATTTTTTCTACCATTTTGAACTTTATTCGTCTCTAATAAAGATATCAAAATAACATACCGATTCATGTATATACAAACGGTTGGTGGATTGATTGTTCGTTATTTGCCCGATATGTTCGTTGTTTGCGAAATGTTTTTGTTTCCGCGAAGGTCAACACAGCAAAATTTTACATCAGGGATACGAAAATAGGCGCCAGATTGAATAAATTAAAACACGTATTTTTATACAACTGGAATGAAGTAGTTTAGGTAGAACTGATGGTAAGCGGTCTATAGATAGGTGCGCCCTCTACTATCGACAACAAGAAGTGTATCCTCCGTATTACACAAAATGTCTGCATAATTTATCTTTAACTAGTGACCCGCTCTCATGTCGTTTCGGGTCTTAATTTGGTATTAGTTTCATGGTACCTATAAGAATAGTGACACCGGAAATCCTTTACTTCGCTCCTTGTTTTTGTCAATAGAATTTACCTCTGTATTCATTTTATAGACTAGGCATAGACAGTAAGGCTGCGTTTCCACTGAATCGAAGCGGAGTGAAATTCAATCCACAAATAATTAAAAACTCAAATTCTCAACGAGCAAGCTTCTTCTATTGATTGATTTCTATTGAATTTCTTTCCGCTCCGCTTCAGTAGAACGCAGCCTTAGTGTAAGGCTGATGATTGACGTTACCTAGAAAAGTCATTTATGTACTGATTACAGTGCCTTTCATGAACAAACGACATTGGTAATTGTCTGACATTTGTGCAACAAGTAATTAACCTCTAAGATACTACAAACATAAAATCATTGCATGGAAAATAATATACCTAGTAGCATACAGAGCTATTAGAGACGTCCGTAGTCTACTTAAGATTTAAATAAAATAGTTTCTAGACTGAGAAGACGGCCTCGATAGCGCTGTGGCTTAGGTGTTCGCCCGAAGCGCGAAAGGTCCCGGGTTCGATTCCCGGTCAAGTCAATTTAAAAACTACATTTTCTAAGTTTTCTTGGGTCTGGGTGTTCTGGGTTGACGCCCCCAGTTAATCATCGTCACCTGGTACTCATAGTAGCAGGGGTTGCCCTAGTTTGAGACCAGGTTGATTGGTGTGATTGTCTGGCGCATTATTTATTTATTTACCTACCCAGTTTATTTAATTACATCTATCTAGTATGTGGAAGTGGGATACAAGTCTTTACGCAATTTTATAGTTGCTACAATCTACGTATGCTGACGGCTACACACACAAGCTCGTGTAGGTACATATTACACAATATGATAGTATGTGTGCTAGACCACTCGCACCTTGTGGATTAGTGATCATCACAAATCCGAGCTATGTTCGAATATTTTTTTTTTATGTGATAGGTAGCAAAGGAGCAGGCGGATCACCTGATGGTAAGCAATTGCCGCCGCTCATGGACACTTGCAACACCAGTGAAGTTACACGTGCGCTGCCAACCTTTTATCCCCTTCCCCCCGGGTGGGCCTCCGGTACCCTCACTCACTCGGCGAAACACAGCACAGGGGCTGCTTCACGCCGGTTTTCTGTGAGGCAGTGGTATTACTCCGGTCGAGTCGGCCCATTCATGCCGAAGCGTGGCTCTCCCACAGTTAGTCAGTTATTTCAAAGATACTTTTTGTTCGACCCGGGAATCGAACCCAGAACCCCGAGATCACGGCCCGGTACTTAAATCACTAGACCAACGGTGCGTTTTCACCTGGTGGTTATTTATGTTAAAATGTTTTTTTTGTGGTTCCTAACATTTTCAATTCAACCACATTCTACGTTGTTAAAAGACTAAGCAGTAAAGACTCAACCGAAAAGGCTAAACACTAGCGCGATGCCATCGACGCCCAGCGCCATCTATTGGCACAAAATGGAACTAAAGCCCCCCGAAACGAAGTGAGGGCGGGCCACTAGTATAAAATGCTTCAAAGTATAAATTACGATATCGTTAGATGAACTCTACTAATTACAAAATATATTATTGCTTACAAACCTGTTTGGTATGCATTTTGCTCGAGGTGGTTTAGGAAACCTTTCCAGCATGATACGTTCATACAATATTTAAAGACCTTGCTTGCACTCACAAAAAACGTAAGACAATATATCTTGTGTTTACGACTAACTATATAAACATATACTATGACCTTTGACATTTGTTTGTTTCGCTAACACATGAGTGTAGAGCCTATGCCACAGTGTAACACACCGTGGTTTTGTAACTGCCTTAGGGCGAAAATAGGGTATTTTACGACTTTTTTTTTATTTATTTATTGTAAAGTTTTTGAAGTAAAAATCACAACTCCCTTTTTATTTTTATCTATCATCATTAGTTCCAAAGATATAGAGTAATTGCAAAGTTCCCAATCAGAAAAGGAGAGCGATACGCTATTAATGACGTCACTAAGCTAGTGCTTCCTACAAGCGCAGTACAAAATTTTGTTTAAGAAAGAGACAGGTATATCAAAAGTTTGTTGCTCTATAACTTTCTTGTATTTAAACTTTTTAAAAATGTTTCTTCAGTAATCGTACACTTATACAGTAAATTATCGAGTCTAGGTATCAGATGTCGATATTTTAACGACAGTAAAATACCCTATTGTGTAACGCAGGCGGGAGATTTCGTACCACACGAGCATTATTTGCTTAAAACATTTCAGAGGGCATTATCTATACTATTTATAAAGAGATAACTTCTATAGGCAACGACAAGGCTTATAGGTAAACCGAAAACACGAAACGCTAGCGCGATGTAATTGGATACAGCGCCATCTATTGGTTCATTTATGAATTACCGTCCCGAAGCGAAGTGAGGGCGGGCCACTAGTACTGTAATATAAAGAATCTTTATGCTTTATTTGCATTTGTGGTACAGTCAACAGCAAAAGTACTCAGATCATAAAAATAAAACACTCCATACTCACTATTGAGCGGAGTAAAAGGAGTTAAAGGTTGGCAGCACAAAAGATAAAATCTCAAAATTTTATTGGTATCATTTAGCTGGTCATTTTATATGGTAAGAAGATGTAATTTTATTACACCCTATTAAAGAAAAAAAATGGTTAAGCCCTTGAAAAGTTTATATGACACTGGGCCTCTGGTACAGCTGGCGGCACGAAAGTATGGTGATGACCGTTATTTTGCGCACTTGTAAAAAAGAAGCCTTTCTATAAAAATTAGTTTCTGCGCACTCAAGGTCATAACCGCTGTTTCGTGCCGTAGACTATACCTACCCTCACTCACTCGACGAAACACAGCGCAGGCGCTGTTTCACGCTGGTCTTCTGTGAGGTTGTGATATCAGTATTTTTATTTTGTGTCGAAACGTTTATCTTACCACTGGTTATTCTCACACTGTGCTATGACAATGCATATATTAGGGTCAGACTCGTCTCTTATGCAACATTCATTTATGGAAATTCGGAAGTAGATAAGGGTTGCGACAAGTCATGTGGACGCGTGTTACTTGTAGGCACGTGTACGTGGGAAGTTGGCGACTAGAATTTACGGTATTTTTAGAATCATAATAAGATTTTCATTGACGCAAATAGTGCGTTATTAGATAGGTCTAATCTTACCTATGCCCATCACTTAAATGGCCGCCAGTCTTCAACTGTAAGTTCCTCGAGAAACTTTCCACCTCGTGCTATAATACTATGGAATAACTATCCGTCCCGCACGTTTAACTTCTCTTGTGTAACTGGTGTCCATGGGCGGCGGTAGTCGCTTATCATCAGGTGATCCATCTGTTCATCTGCCCCCAATATTATAAAAACACATTTAAGATACAATATACGAGTAAAACCTAGTAATAGTGTAAATTCCTCATCTAATTCTTCAAATCTAAGATATAACTAGAATAAAAGATGGAGTTAGTGGACATATTGAATTGATTGTCCTTTTCAGGATTATGAGGTCTTACGAGAATGTAAATAATTATTAATTACACCTCAAAGCAATGCTTAACAAGATCGTAGCAACGAGAACGTAGCAACTAGGTACCTTTAATTTTCTGCAAACACTAGTAGCAGTTATCTAGTCTAATATATCTAGTATTAGGTATATCTAGTCTAATATATTTGTATTGATTCAGATTTAAGTGAAAGCATAAATAGAAAAAGTCGAAAGCAATAATAAAAAAAACACGTACATTCGAGGTGACGATGATAGCAGCCGGCCCCAAGCCCATGATGAGATACAGCAGCAGCTCCAGCATTTTGTACCGCTCGTGGAATATCTGCTGGTATGTGATGCCGAGGACCGCCAGCAGCCAGATGGCCCAGCGGAGCTCGCGCAGCATCCAGCAGGAGAGCGTGCCCACGGTCAGCCAGGGGAAGTACGAGCTTGCGATGAAGATGTAGATCATGGCGCGATCGCAGCGGTGCAGGAAGTGCTTCATCCTGCTGCAAACATCGGGGGATTAGCGGTTGCAGAACGTGAGCAAGAGACAACTACATAGGATCTTGAACCAATTAATTACATTTTAAAAGTTAAATTGTTGTAGTAAACGCGGACCTGCAAGAATTGCAAGCAGGAGATTGTCGACAAGCTGCACAAGACCGAGACAAATGGCGATATATCGGAGGAGAAGAGTCATTTTGGGTCCTTGAGCCATCGGAGTAATAAGTAAGTTAAAAGTTAAATTAATCCGTTAGACATGGTTAGACGTGGCAGGCTCCCCACAAGTGGACTGGCGATCTAGTGAGGTCAGGAATTCCTTGGGTGCGGGTGGCACAGAACTGATCTGTGTGGAGAATATTGGGGGAGGTCTTTACCCAGAAGTGGACGTCTATTGGCTGAAATTATGATGAAGACATGGCTATGTCTGTCTACATAACAATGTAGACCTCACTGTCGCTTTTTATATGGTGCGATTGTGGTCAAGCAAGCCTATATAGTATATCTATCTGATGTCTAATTTTAGCATACAATGGGGCCTAAACGCGATACTTCTTGCTGTAAGTTAATGTCTAATTTAAGCATACAATTGGGCTCAAACGCAATAAGTTCCCGTCGAAACAGTAAATTAAAAAAACGGTCCATCTGTTTAAGCGCTAAGAGGATGGCCTCGTTATAAAGATGTTTGTGGAGACACATTTTAGGACACATGTCATCTCCTGTGTCCTGTGTAACGACATACATTATGCCCCTATGATAACTCCCCTCTTTTATGGTATTTTGTCGATGTCGAAAATTTTACAACTGAAGCCTTTCTACATGGAATCTGATCTCTTTACTTCAAAGCAAAGCGTGCAAACGTATTTTGCATTTTTTCTGAAAAGTCACTAGAAAGCTTCATGCTCTCTAGAGCTGAATTATGGTACAATTGATATTTGTTTACTAAATCTTATTTTATTAAGAATCTACAAATGGCCACGGTTCTGCTACTATAAAAACTACCGCCTAACATCACTTCGCCCAAGGACGGAATGGATGTAGAAGTTGTAGGCTCCAGAGCTCTTGTTCAGAACTTGAATAACTCACAGCATCAAACCGCAATTTCCATTGACAAAGTAAAACGTGACCTTTTCTTTCGCAGCTATCAAACATCAATATTCATCTCCTTTTTCCGTTGCTTCGTAAAGATCTTTTACAAATGATATCAACCTCAAGTGAACCAACTTTTTGTTCCTTAGCCGAGTGTGTTTCAGCCGCAGGCGACGTGTTCTCCAAGTGGAAACCTTAAGACCGCTTACATAAGGATTATTTCTATTTATAAGCTAAACCCTTTTGCGCGATTACATAAGGTAAGTACGACACAGACAGCAAATTTTGCCTTATATTTTATCATTTTATGGGGAAGTCTCTTTTGAAATTTACGGGCGCAGTAACCTGAAAGTTGGAGCTGCACTGATGCCAAGACAATACAATGTTCAACAAGTTAAGAGAGTTTTGTAGTTCAATGAATGTTAAAAATCTATTCAACTTGGCAAACATCGATTCATTTTGGAGTTTAGTGCACCTTGAAATGGCAAACCATTAGCACACGAGTACTAAGCAGCATTGAAATTTAAACGAAGTCGTCAGTCAGTTTTTGTTATTGTAACCATTAAAGCTGTATAATTATGTGTCTTTATATTAATGTTCCCTCTGAACGTTAACATAGACACGATGAAATGTAAACTTGGTTTGTTTTAACCATGTCATACCTAGCAAAGTAGGTATTTTCCTAAGATTATTTCCACTTATTTTTATAACTTCGACATTCTTTATAACTATAAATATATGTTAATTGCCATTTATAATGAAGACAAAGTGACGACCGAAAATTTCATCGTATTACTATTATTAAAGTAGGTACTGTCTCATGATTAGAAAATACCAAATGAAGACAACGATTCCAATTAATTATAATTAAGATAATAGGAACACATGCCTCAGATATATTGCAAATGATTGATAACCTGCAAAATATTATGTAATTTAGTATTCCGTAATCTGCAATTTTATTGAATATTGAAGCGTGATTTTTACCGTTGGATTGCCACGCTTCGGCATGAATAGACCGACTCGACTGGAGTAGTAACACGGTCTTACAGAAAACGTTAACCGGCGTCTGCACTGTGTTTCGTTTGCCGAGTGTGCGAGGGCATTGGAGGCCCACTTTTAATTCTACTGGTGTTGCGCGTGTCCTTGGGCGGTTGCTAATCATCAGGTGATCAGTCCACTCGTCTACTCTATTACATTATTAAAAGTACTGTGTACGGTTCGTTTCTTTGTCAATTGTTTCCATCACTGTCGAGGATCGTGACTCCTGCGTGTCAACACTGCTATAACCAGCATCTAGGTATTCTATATAAAGCAACGTTGCTTGACATAGAGCAGCATAAATATCACTAGCTTTTTGCAATTAAGTCTGAACAATGATTGAAACTTGGGTAGAGCCCAAGTCAGTCCAATTTCCATATTAGGCGAATTTGTCACCACTTCTGCACGAAACATGACCAAAATATCATTATAGGTTGTACACTAATCGAAGTAGATTGCTGAGTGGAATACTAACGATCCGCGTGGGACGAGCGGGCGCCAGACGCCTTGGTTAATTACGGGACTCGTTAAGAATAATTTCTCCCCGAAAGGTTCCCGTGCGCCTATCATTCAGGGCGAATTTGGCGTGGCCTTGCTGGGAAACGATTAGCTGACCTTCGTAGAATATTCCACCTAACTATACCTTAAGGCTATTAACGGTAAAACCTTCCACATTCGGCAAAACCTTCATTGTATTGAAATATAACATTCTTAAGATTCGCACATAAACAATTCCGAATAGGATAAAAATAGTTTCCTTTGAAAATTTACTCGCACTAGCAACTTAAACCTTTTCCAAGGCTGCAATAAAAACTAAAAGTACGTAGGAAAGTGTAAACTAGTCGGTATTTAGCTAAAAATCCGTTTATGATACTAATCAACGTAGTCGACTATTGTAGGATTTTGTGGGATCAATAAGGACTCGACCGTTTCTATCTGATCTATCTAATCTAATGTATGAAATCTAAATTGTGTAATAATGACTTACCTAAATGCGACCGAATGTTATTTATCTATTGTAGCGACATTATCTGATAAAAAATGAATGAGTGTGCACTGAACAGTTTGTAGCAATGTCGAAACCCTTCCATTAAGCATTTACAAAACAAAGTACCTACACCTGGTTGGTATACTGCGCTGAAAGTTTAAGCAAACAATCTACGCTTTTCACTGGATGAGACAGGCCTATGCGAGGCCCGACTCACCCTATTAAATATAGACGAATCTAAAGGAATTCCACTGTAGGAATAACAATTGTAACTTGTGAATTTTTCACATCTTTATTCTGATTGTGCAATTTTTGAGAAGGTTTCTACTTGGTGAGAGATCACCCAAACACCTAACAGATGTAATAGATGATATGAACTTAACAGAGATAGGTGGATATGGATGACATTTGAGCAGGATGAAAAGAAGAAAACCGATTACAGAATATCTGGGAGCACAGTAATATAGGAAATCACTTTCATGCATGGAATATTCATTTCATGCCAATAGGCGCCAATGTGTCTTGGCAAATGTGTAGACTAATATCAGTGAGTTTATTATTCAACACGAATTTGCATACTTTACGAGGTTAGGAACTTGGATTATGAATCAGAACCATGATCCGTTTGGGCTGGTTCCTCGGTCTATGGATCGCGACTCACGAAAGTCAGAAGGTAATAGGTTCAATGTCATTACCAAACTTGCTACATTCTAGTCTAGACTATGGTCTAAGCGTACCCCGTATAACAAGACTAGCTTTTTCCCGCGGCTTCGCTTGCGCCCCCCACTTCCTAATATTGGGGGTTGGAAAGGGGCAAAAAGTAGCCTATGTTACTCTCCATCCCTTCAACTATCTCCACTTAAAAAATCACGTCCATTCGTCGCTCCGTTTTGCCGTGAAAGAAAGACAAACATACAGACAGACAGACGGATATGGATTACGGGTAGGAATAAAACTATTCTAGGAGGAAACATGGTGGAAACTGGGTAGTTAATAACCTACACTCTGATTCATATTCATGTAAAGTAAACTAACAGAAGAAAATGACAAGTTTCTATGCATTTTGACATTTTGCTTGTGTCAAATTGAGTGTTAATGTATGGGGATGACACATTGACATCTGTCAGTTTACTTTACATGATTATGAATCAAAGTATAAATCCCTTCGTCGCCCCTGGCGATAGGCCTCAGCTATCGGAATCATAATTCCGTCCTCCGTTAAACGGTTATGCTAACTACGAGAGATAAGCACCCGTTTCTAATTTAGTTAGGTAGTACTTGTTACTGCAACTTTATTATTTACTTCATTACATATTCCATTGCAAACAATTTGAAAGCGTAAATATCTAAGTATCTTGAAATACCTAGTAGAATGCTGATGTTAAATGGTAAGGATAAATTAAAATTAAAAAGTACACCAATATGGGGACTTAGCAATTTGGTAGGAATATCTGGAGTTCAACATGGAAGGGACTTATGTCACTCACCACCTCACGTACCTTAATGGCAGTGTGGCGTAGGCTTTAGAGAAGACTTGTCCCAAACTCCCAAGATTATGAAAAAACTAAAACCCAACTACGACAAAAAACGAAGCTGAAAAAGTATAAAACAAGCCTTCGTTGTCAATTTACAATAATGTCATACAATACTATTCTTATTTTTTTTACTCTGTATGTTTTGTCCGCTAGAGGACGCCGCATTAGATTTTGTGAAACCTCATATAACCAGCGGAAAATAAGACGGTTATAATGATAAGTCATTTGTCGAATTCTTATAAGTAGTTTATAAGTTACGTGGAAACAGATGAACATACATACATACATAGCCTGTCAAAATCATAACCCTCCTTTTGCTTTGCCGTAGTCGGGTAAAAATGTTTGCTATCACAAATATTGATACAGCGCTACGACTCTGCTCAATGGTAAATCAGTCCACAAAGCCCATTGAGCCCTTTCGTAATTTTAACGGTATTCGCTTCAATTTTCGCTTTTGTCGATTAAACATCTGGTGATCTGGAATCGATTAAAAATAGCCCATACACGATCGCAGAGCGTCAAACGTATCGGAATCGTCCCACCCAGATCGGACACAATAGGCTGTAGGACTGTCTCTATTTGCAAAATATCAAAGGCGTATAAATAGCTTTTTCCAATAACGGGTGGTCGCAGTCCCGAGTCCCGACAGGCGAGAGACGAGTTGTGTTGCCGAACTATCGATAGTTTGCATTCGAAAACGATAATTCTATCGGTAACTTACAACCAGACAATGCTATCGATATATTTTTGATATCTATAGTAAAAATACCGGTTGCTCGAGTCTCCTAGATGATAAGAAAATTTTAACAAAATTTTACCCCCTTTAGAAAACTTTATTGTAAACATATTGTAATATTATTGTAAACATACAATACATATAGAGTAAGGTTAGGGTACCGAAACGGGGTAAAAATGTTGGTAGCACACTTGTGACTGTATTGGTATTGCAGGTGTCCTATGGGCTGCAGGCAATCGCTTACCATCAGGTAATCCGTCTGCCAGGTTATGTGATAGGTGGCAGACGCACCTATCACATAAAAAATATCGACACTATTGATATGATAAAAAAACATCACGTGAATACCTACCATTTTTTTAAAAGGATCCTATCTCTCACAACACAGGGCGACCTTATGTGAGAACAGTTCTAATAATTTGCTGTAACAGTGTTTTCTTGCATAAAACATTTTTTTTTATTTAACGTCGTAACGCCCAGACAGCAGACACAATGGAAAATCAATTGTTTTATGCCTTTTAAAAGGCTTATGGGCCTTACGACGTTAATCGATACATTTTATCGATAGTCAACTTTCGGCAACACAAGGGCGAGGTGTGTGGGCGGGCCGTTCACACGAGTCGAGTGTCACTGCCCATTGTCTGACTTTGACTCGGTTGTTTCACACACACTTTGACTCGCTTCTTAACTACAAGTGGCCTTAGAATGCGATGGGTTACTTAACTTAGAACAGCGGTTTTAAATGTCATAAGAAACTATTCTGAGTCGGCCAAATACCTAATAGAGGAGCCCGCCCCGTAATCACATGCAACTATAACAATAAATGCTCATATATTGACCTGACTCCGTACTAAGTAACTTAAGCACCACGACTAACTTTAGTCTCCATTTTGTAATAAGGGGAAAAATGTTAGAAATCCCTATTTTTTAAGAACGTTTGCCTATGTTAATCAGGGATAATTAGCAATTTGTGATTACTAAGGGTGAAGGGTGATAGGGTGATTTGTAAATAGGTCTAGTAGTTTTTGAGTTTATTCGAAACTTTCATATTTATTTTATAGTAGTTATAGAAGTATTAATAAAGTCATCAATTCATTATACTATCAATAGCTATTTAAAATCACATTACAATATAAATTAAATCAATAACAGGTCGTAGCACACCACTTAACATTCCATTTGTTATTAATTTATCATCCGAGCGATGTGCAAGTTCGAGTGACCCTTGTTTATTGAACCAGAAGGTCTACAACGAAACGGAGTTTACGACCGAATCTAACTCCATCTCTTTTACACGGGTTCCCACGTATGTCTTGTTTGAATGCGACAGGTAAGCAGGTTGTTACGGTATGGTTTCGTTATAGGCTCTCAGATGTCTCGAGCCAGGAGCAAAACAGTGTCAAAGGATTTACTTAAATAAATAGGCATAAATTGCACCAAACAAAATTTAAACTGATCATCTCGACTTAAACTAAGGAATCTCTTAAGGAAGCTCTAGGTGAACTATGACGACGGCCGGGATGGCTTGCGGCGCGTTGGCGGAGCGACCATAGATTAGAGCAGGATCACATGAGCACTTACGTGTCGGATCTACAGCAGCACACGGAGTGGAAGGTGGTGGAGACTGCGAACAGCAGGCACAGCGC
The DNA here is from genome assembly GCA_014851415.1 of Cnaphalocrocis medinalis. Lineage (NCBI taxonomy): Eukaryota > Metazoa > Arthropoda > Insecta > Lepidoptera > Crambidae > Cnaphalocrocis > Cnaphalocrocis medinalis. The sequence goes on along the minus strand of CM026289.1, from coordinate 4,436,130 downwards.
GAGCCCGTACACGACGGCCGCGATGGCTTGCGGCGCGTTGGCGGAGCGCGTGAGCAGCTCCCGGGCGCCGTACGACGCGGGCGCAACACACAGCGCGTGCGTGCATACGTTGGCCACATTCTCCACCTGTGCGATCGAAAATTGATATGAAGTTTTTATGCTTATCAGAAGTCTAAGGGCCTCGTGGTGGCTCTGAGTAAAGTTTCAAGTAATTTACTCTTCAATTTAAGTGGGTTTGAAGGACACTGGCCCCTGGTTCGCGGCCTAGTTAACAATTTAAATAATTTATTCAATACAAAGACCAGGGGCCAATTTCTCCAAACCCACTTTAATTGACAAGAAAATTACTTGGAACTTTACTCAGAGATGGTGAACGAGGCACTAAGCGATGAGATTCCGCAACATTTAAAACTACTCGTAATTAATAAACCAATTTAAAAAATCGGTTCTATCTTATATTTATTCGAATTTAAAATTAAATAGCGACAAGTCTGATGAATGGGAATCCTATGATTATTTTGTTGAAAAAATAGGTTAGCAGCAGTATTTTTTTATACCTACTCGAGGCGACAAACGAGCAAGCGACTCTTGGTGGTGGGTAAGTAATAAAATCAGCCTGAATAGCTTTCTGTAACTCCGCCACCCACGGTGTTTATAGTTGGTAGTGGTCGTAGAGATCGACACTAAGAGCAAAGCCGTTAGATAATGATGATAAGTTGATAAAACTATATGAGGACAGGTGTCAGGTGTGTATGAGGACACCTGGTCTGTGACGATCGGTGATAGGCGGTAAATATTGATACATGTCAACTTGATTATCCTTAGGAGCTGATTACCTTGAAAGATTTCTATGAAAATTACATAGGTTTGTTTGCAAATTGCACGTGCTATTATTTACCACCTAGCTAAAGCCTAATAAAGTAGGTACTCTCTTATCATGTATGACTCCATTTGTTTGCTGAAAACTGTTTTATAAATATTCAAAGTTTGTTATTATTGTTTGGTTGTTTGTATATAACTCCATTGTTCTGAAATTTCGTGGTTGTATGTAATAGGATTTATTAATGATGCTCTCATCGATCCAGTCCAAGTCTACTACGAAGCTTACGGTAAGTAGAGTAACTTATAAAAAATTAATTGGAGGGACTACAAACATCGCTATCGAATGATACGAAAGTATTCTATGATTTCAAGGACAAGATTAAATGGTACGATTGTGGGTTGAATCTAGATGTACCAACATCTTTCAGGCAATCTATAAAGAAAGTCTCAGTCCTTTAGAAGGTCCAGTAGGCACAGTGGGCCAAAGTTAGAAATAGATAGCGGTAAACAAGTTACACATCGCAAATAATGATTACTCGTGTGGCAACATCCTGCTCTCGCGTGACCGCATAGCGTAATGAGCGCGTTATCGCTTAACGCATGTCCAGCGGCAGACGCCGACAATAAACTGTATCTATTTACTCCATCGTTATGTCAATGCACTAAAACATATATTAGAATGTGTTTGTATGAATATTTAATAACAGCAGGTAAACTGTATCGAGAAGTATTGTATCAGAAAAAGAATGGTATCAGATCGGGGCGCCAAGACGGCATCTTGGGAAACCTACTGGTCGTCGGCCAGTGGCTATCGCTGGCGGGATGTAGAAAGCGCGGACCTGCAAGAATTGGAAGGAGGAGATTGGCGACAAGCTGCACAAGAACGAGACAAATGGCATCATCTCATATCGGAGGCCAAGACTCATTTTGGTGTGTTGAGCTATCGGAGTAAGTAAGTACCTAAGTATCGAGACATCTAACAAAGCAAAGTAACAACTTATATTCTGTCCCACTGCAGGGCGAAGGCCTCCATCATAGAAATCAAGTCATCAATCTATGATGAGATTAGGCTAAATCACCATGCTTGCCTAATGGGGATTGGTGATCACAAACCTGAGCTATGTTCGAAAAATACTTTTTGATCGACCCGGGAATCGAACCTAGGACCCCGAGATCACGGCCCGGTACTTAAACCACTAGACCGACGGGGCGTATCTAACAAAGAATATGAAACTATACTCGAGACCAGATCTTTGTTATGTGCTGCATAATTATGTCATATCCTGCCTTTGTTTGTTGTTATGTTTGTTTTTTCTTTGTAGTTATACTTATTATCAATGTTTCGATTACCTACTTTAGGGTTTATAAAACATAGCTTAGTTAAAACATGTTATACTCAAGAGGGTGAATGGAAATTGGCACAGATACTAATGATCCACGACTTGTGGATTAGTCTCCTTATGAATAGCTGAATAATTTATGGAACATCCAAAAAAAAAAATGTAAAAAGGTTAGGCTTTCGCCTAGCAAATACAAAGTTTGGCAGGAGCCACTGCTGATAAAATAATTTAAATAAATAAATGTCGTAATGAACCTGCGTATTTTAGACACATATTTTGAGTTTTATATGCTCTGGATTATGGGCGGCAGCAAACTGAGCGATTCTCAGCAGTAGTAGGGAGACTAGGGCGGCATAATCAGTATTGCACGCGGGTGCCGTAACAGCTGATGGCGGGCCTGGGGTATGCACTTTTTTTTCTTCGCCCTGGAGAAATGTCGCCTTTGAGCATACCCTGATGCGAGGCAGTTGAGTTATGTGGGGCTCTCCAGACTCTGCTTTGGGCAGTGGCCTGGCGACACCCATTAAAACCCCATGCAATCTCCCTTCTATGCAACAGCGGACAAACAGGGTACCTACGGCTAGTGTAGAGTATACATACTAAACCTTTTAGATCAATTCTTCACATAGAAATATGAATTTAATAAGACATTTTGAAATCTTTATTTGTGAAAATATGTTGTTTCCCATTTATAAACCTTACATAATAATTTGAAATCTTTATTTGTGAAAATATTAATTTTCTACCATAAGAATGGATAATTTTGATTTTAGGTCGGCAATCAGTGTTTAGATGGAGTGCAAATATAGTGAGCTCTCACATTAAGTCATGTTCATTAAACATGTCTGTCAGATATGTCATGTGTGGCGAGGATAATTAATTAATTAAATTAGCAAATTCTTTGCAATGTTACTTTGAGCTTGAGCCGCTAACAAAAGTGAATACTATGGTCTTTAACATTATAGACAATCTAGCCAAATTTAAGTCAGATTTGCTTACCTAGGGCTCTGTATAAAACCATTATTCGGAGCCCTAGGTGGGGAAGTAAACCCTAGGTTATAAAATTTATATTTCACAACTATTTATCAACTGTTAAGTTAACACTAAAATGATTGTGATTGGTGACAGACAAAATACATAAGTAAGTATATAAAAAGTTTGAACCACTTAACTGTTTAATTTTAGTAAAAATAGAAATGTATAATTTTCGGATTTTTCCCTGTAAGTGTGGTCAATTAATAACATTATTACCTAGGTACTTAACAAATTTCATCAAGAAGTCAACAAGAAGTACCCTGTACCTTTTTATAGTTTTGGATCACTTGTGTGGAAGTGTTAAAATATGACGATAAGCTCAAAAAACCATTGCATATTTTTTACATTGTTCTAATCATATATGATATCTATGCTATCAAATTATATACTTTTTTACACCTTATTATGTGGGGATAAGTACAATATTAGGGCATTCTTTAATTTAATTATTTTAAGTTAGATTTTTAATTATTATTAAAATCAAATGAACAGAAAGGTAGAGGTACATTGCAATATACAAGAAACCTACCTGTGTGTGTTATGCACATACAATGTACTTTGTGTTATGCACATTTGAATTTTACATCAAACTTATCGCAAATATTGGTAATATTAAATGTAAGTAAATATTAATAATTTAATGTCTTACCGTCGTTGGCACATAAGCCCGGTTGGACGTTGCTCTTTCATTCATCCACTTCACGGACTTTAACTTCTCCCACGGAAGATCAAAGTGGAAATAAATCTTACTTTCATTGAACTTAGATTTAAATTTCATTATTATCACAGAAAATAAGCTTACAACGTCACCCATTTGGCTTATGTTTTATTGGAATGGCAGCTAAATATTAAATGGTCATGAGACCAACAACAGTATGCTTAAGATTAAATTATTCTCAACATTCATGTTAATTCAATTTACGTTTTCAGTTTTTATAGCACATTTTACTCCCATGAAACTACAACCACCTCGGTCGATGTTACTTGACAGAATGCTAAAAAAATGTTTAGGAACTGTCACGGTGAAGTGGCATTATTTTTTTTCTCAATACTAGAAGAGCGAGATCATACGGTTTAAACAGCCTAATTTTTCATAAAGTAAACATGAACTTTTAGATCAAAAACAATATCTTTTTATAAAGTAGAATAAGACACTTAAAAATTATCCGAAATATATAATAATTATATACTTCGGAAAAATACCTTTTGTAGGTGTAAATTAATTTAAATGACGTGCGCCGCCTTCGTTCCCTTACCAGTAGAACTTAAATATTCATTCAGAGTTTCAGACACTTGTAACCACTGTATGTTTTAATAAAACCTAACTCTTTACCCTTATAATATTCACCTAAACCCATGATTTAAATTGTTGCCTCAACCATCATATTCCTCAGCAATAAGAGGGCATTTAATAAATTTGTCACTAGCTCAAAAGCCAGGTCTTCCCCTGTGGCATGCTTTGCCCACATACCACTAAATGTGCCATAAGGGTGGTTGATGATTGAGCCGAGGTAGTTTATTCAGTAATAAAGAGTGGTTCTCCTAGCAATATTAAAGCTTTATTATTTATGTCATCCATTTCAAATAATGATAAATAATACTTGATCAATGAATATACCAATAAATAGCATAACATTTTATCTGAACAATATTTACAAATAAATATTTACATCTATATTAAAAATTAACTTAAAAATTGCTTTCAAATAATTGAAGCAGTCTCTTTATTTCTGCAATCCTTGCAGCTTGTGCCTGCACTGGAATCATTGCTTGCGATACCTCTTCACCCTTAGCCAAAATTGTGTACATGCTCTTTATATTATTGTCCATAGCATCACATGTTTTGCCAACAGCATCTTTGTACACCTCCATGTTTTCTGCAGTGAAAGATGAATTGGAATGCAAAATACTAGATAAATTCTCTATTAAATTGTCAACTGATTGAGCTATCCTCTGAGCTTCATATTCGAGATCATTCAATACTGTTATATCAATTTGTCCTATTTGAGGTGCCAGTATCTGTCTGTAAAGTTTTCCTGAAGGTGTACTGGAGCGAGAAGCACTTGAGCTGCCGAACACTGGGGTTTCTCCTCTTTTAGTTATGGGGCTAGAGAGCTTAATTTTGAATTCTAAGTCGTCAGCAACGTAATGAGTCATGTCTCCTTCATACCGAACGTGCCCATCCATATCTAAAGGAAACTTCTCCTGTTTACGATTTTCCGAAGGTAAATCGTAAGGTCTTGAGGGCCCAGCAGCCTTCTGATCATCTGTACCGTGACCTTGGTCCGAGTGGAATGATATTTCGCTATAAGAGGCGGTCATACGGGCTGATATTTCCTCGTCCATGTCCAAATCCCCAGGTTTGTTTGATGGTTCGTCTTGTAATTGTTTATCTGCTGTTGAGGGCGACAAGCCTTCGTCTGATGCCATTGGGTCTAAGTATCAGCTTCCGCCCTGATTATAATTGATGTTTTAACTATGTGTAAGTATGCTTTTAATTGGATTTTAAACAATAACACGCCTATTTAATCTTCTTCTGCCCAACCCCTGGTCAATATTTTTTATTTGACAGTGTTTGACATTGACAGCCAGGCAGAAAAGACAGCTGACATAAAGACAAGACAGTTTAGTTTTTTTTTAGCAAAAACCATAAACAAGTATTTTTCCTACTGCTTAGTAGGCACCATAGACAGCGTGTCGTGTAACTATACATTGCATTAAAACAAGGTTTTTTTTAATCTGCTTAAAATTGTCAAACGCCAAAACTGTCAAATTTGCGGGAATTTTTGACAGTTGTCAATAAAAACATCGTGAATGGGGAATTTGTGTGATTTTACGATAAATTTTATTTTGTTTAGTGCGGGGTATCATTAAGTTAACATCGATTATTATAATATTTTAGTGATTAACAGTAGGGTACAATTAATTGGTGAGTTAAGTATTTCAAAATTGCTGAGTCTGTCTCACGACTTCATTGTTCGAGTAACATGGCGCTTTGTAGCGACATGTGCAGACGATAACGTCCGTTCGTCGCCGTGCTAGTTACTATTTAGAGTGTTTGAACGTTTATTTGATTGTTTTTGGAGTTCTGACTGTGTGTAATATAGTCCAGTCGTTACATAACGGGTTTGAGGTCTTGAATGTAGCGTTACGACACAGCTACTGCAATGGTGAAAACCCGTCGCAGTAATGGAGAGAACGGGGAGGTTGACGATGTGAATTACACTATAAACCATGCTGGCAGCGTCTCTGATGAGAAGGTGAAGCATTCTCGTTGATATTACTTACGATTAATATGACTGGTTTACAAGCTTTGTCTGGATACACTGTATATCACAACTTCCTGTCCCAATTACCTTACTGGCTGATGCAAGTAGATGCATGTGCTTTTCCATGAGAACACTAGAGATTCCCCTTGTGGTAACAGCATTGAGATGTTTTGAACATTGTTTTTAGCTTGTTTGATGCTTGTAAAGTGATGAAAAGCATCAATGTGGGTAGTGACATTTAAAAATATTCCTGTTTACAAAAGCAAAGTTATGATGTATGTTGTGATTTATTATAGCAATGATTTAGCTTTTCATTTAAAAACATAATATTAGCTTGGAATGGTAATAAGTTTTCTTGCCATAGATGATTATTAGTTTATGCTATTAGGAGTTTCACAACTTTGATACTTACCATAATATCTTTAAACATGGACATGCCAGTTCATTGATGTGAAACTTAGAGAAGAAAAGAGTTCCATTTGTACTTTTATTACCTCTCTTCTCAGTTTGTTATAACTATTGCTAATGTTTGCATGCTGTAGATCAGTCTATTTGCATGACTTTTTTTTCTTTTGTTTTTACTTTATGTCTAAAAGGGTTTTTAGAGAGGGGCTTTCACATTATCAAACTATAAGAGAGATTATCAACTTGTAATCCATTTGATATTTAAGTAATTTTTCTAAGATTTTGGAGCCCCTGTCTATTGCCCAGCTAGATAAAAAAGAGAGTGTACATTTTGTGTATTATTACCTTGCACTAAAACTAGTGGAGTTAGTTTGTGTATAACATTGATATTATTCATTTTGTAACATGTCACATTAAGAATAACTACACAATCAACTTTCTTAATTTTCATATACAATAAGCCATGTGGCTTTTCATATACATACCCATGAACATTAAATAATTATAACATTGTAATTAGGTTCAGACCGTAAAAGTCAATTTTTACATAGCACACTCACGCAGGAAATTATGAGTAAATTGTAACTGTAAGTTGGATATTATCTCTTGAAAGCTTAAACCCTGTAGGCATGCAAGCAGGGTGACATATTTATTGTGTGGGTAGCACACTGCAAATGGACCTGATTTCTTCTTTCATGGCTGATGCTAGGTATTTTGTACTGAAATTTTTGCAAAGTTGCAATGAATACAAAAAATATAAATGTATGCTAAGCAATGTTAATTACCTTGCAGTATGCTACCCACATTAGGGCAAAAGTGTAAACAATACAAATGAATGTTTATCTTTTAGGCATCTAATTGGTCTCAGCGAGAATTGAGGAGTAGTCAATATAAGGTTACTCGGAAGATACAACATTGGCCCGGCAAATGTAAGTATTAGGAATATAGATTTTATACTACTATATGCCAAGACTAAAGGCAATCGGTGTCCTACAGAGATTTATATTAATATCTGCTGTAAATATTTGTGTTAAGTATTTATTATTATTATGTTTGTGTTTCATTGAATTACTTTAACAGTGAAAAAATATCCTTAATATATTCAGTGTGCTTATGTTTTAATAAAGAGCCATAATTAATTAGATTTTTTAAATTTATTATTGACATTTCTTGGACTTTTTGTCTCTTTTTTAATTTAACAGTAATTTATCATCTTTAGTTACTTCTAAAATAATATACCAACACTTTGTTTCATATAGATAGCCGTCGGCGTCGCACGATCAAGATGCCTCGTATAGTGTTCCCAGAGAGTGACACTGAGCCTGAAAAATATTCCAGACGGTAAGTTTGTTTCTTCAGGGACTGGATAATTCAGTTCTCATCCTCGCGAGCGGGTTTAGGATCCTACCGATAACAATGAAGTAGTGTCGATGTTGATCAATTGGGAATTTGGGATGGTAGCTAGATTTTTGATCGTGCTAGATCGAAGATTATGTTACCTATTGTTCGCTGCATAGCTCAATTATTACAGTATTTTATAGATGTTTCTTGTATAATATCTTATATCCATCTAAGTATCAAGATGTTATGTGTTTTTTTATTATTTTCCTACAGCTCTAGACAAGTGAGGGTTTTCTTTGCGGAGGACAATGCGTCGACCAACAGGAGTGTGAGGATTCGCCGCAGCCGCGGGCCTAGGAAGAATTATGTAGAGGACAGTGAGGATAAACCAATTCAAGAAAGTAAGTTTTCATTTGCTTACCTTGATATCGAAAATGCTCTAGTTGAGTGAGCATCTATTAGATATGATAACCATTTAGATGCAGGCTATGAGTACTAAGGATAGAAGAGATAAATAAGGAAAAATTGGCAGCATTGATGGCCCTGATTGGTACTAGTTCTTAATCTATTCACAATATAACCTGCATTATTTAAATATTTTGTATTGACGTGTTAGCTACTTATGGAAATAAATAAATTGTATACCTATATTCCATTTTACATTTGCCCTCCATTTACCGTAGATGTCAGAAGAAGTTGTCGTAAGCGCAAACTGCTCCATCACAATTTCAACGAGAGCTGGATCACCAACGAGCTGAAGGTGAAGGGCTTACCCGGACCTGTATGGGTTTCCTGGATCGAGTTCTTCAGATGAATTCTCTTCTGGTGATGAGGCCAGAGACACCAAAAAGATTGTAAGTTGTTAAATTGAAGTTTTTCTTTATCAAGTATAATGTATAGAAGTAAAAGAAAAATTCAATTGACATTTAATTTTTTTAGACACAAACATTACCTCCTACTAATACGGATGAAGACACACAACTGTCGGCTCGGCAAAGGAGAACTTCCGCTAGATTTAATAACAACAAGAAACTTAATGTAAGTATGCTGTATTCATTTAAATGAGTTAATTACTCGATATTAATTATTATTATGTTTAAGTTAGAAGGCGTAATTTTTTTTGAAGACCCTTACCTACAAAGCGATCGAGTCAATGTTTCGATGCATCAAGACAGATTTGTTGTAACGCAACATTAGAAATTGATATCAATTTGAGAACATTTCCTGCTACTGAACATTTGCAGTGTGTTTTTCAAATTTGGACGTAGTCCTATGAGCAAATTACCTACTGAACCATTTAACGGATTTATAACTAACTAGTGGCTCGCCCTCATTTGGTTTCGGGACTTCAGTTTGCTAATTTTTGCCAAAAGATGGCGTTGGGTGTCGATTACATCGCGCAAGCGTTTTTAGCGTTTTCTCGGGTTGCATAATATATAAGCGTTGTAGTTGTCTATTGATGTTATCTCTTTGTAAATGGTATAGATGTTGAATTTTTACGTCAGTTTCCTATGTATTTTTTTAGGATGCATCTGAATCAGACACTGAGGACGAGAACAATCAGACGGTCATAGAGAAAAAGCAGACTTCAACAGATAATAAGAGCAAGGAACAAGATAAACTTGACGGTGACGAGGAACTGAAAGAGGAAGTCAAGCAAGAGGGTGACGAGCCGAACCAGGAACAAGACAGTGAAATGTAGGTGTATACTTTTTTGTATGATATAGGGGGCATGACTTCTATAATATATTTTCTTTATATTATTGGTTTATCGTCTTTGTCCTAAGAGAATATAGGATGATAATTTCTTATTGTATTGAAAGACTCCGCCCGCCCTCACTTCGTTTCGGTACAATAGTTCCATCTATCTTCCTATAGATGGCGCTGGGCGTTGATTGCATCGCGCTAGTTTTTCGCCTTCTCGTTTTGTATATAAGGTCTGTCTATGTTTATAGAATTTATCCCTATATAATAGTAAAGATAAAAGTACCTGTTTTTATTTCAGCATTGAAGCGCCCGCCACAAGAAGAACTAGAGGGAATAAAGGACGCCAGAAGAAAGATGATAGCCAACAAGAAACAGGTAATATATTTATTTATATAACTTAATCAGTTAACATGTTATCTCTTCTAGACCCCATCGATTTGCTACAGGCGACATCTGAAAACTTTTTAGTTTTACTGACACAGCCTACAGTTACAGTTAAAAATATAACAGCTACATTTTTTATAATTTCTGAAAAAAAGGCGAATAAAAAAATGCACTGTTTATAAATAGTGCGAAATTCTTTGCTTGACCGTGGGTGCTCAGTAACATCCTACACGTTTATGATGGGTGTATAGACAGTCCATACATAAAGACGTGCATGCTCGGAATCTAACCTACCTCCTTTCGTTCAGAAGTCGCACCCACTAAGGTCCACTTGCGCGTGTCAGGATTAAGCAATCTCCAATTATTTCTTAACCCATAATAGGCCATAAGTCAACTAAAAATGTTATTGATTTTCGCTCTAATGTTATATTAGGCAAAGATTTAACTCATAGATCTGCCCTCGCCATACTTTTGACCGCGCCCGATTTGAGTCGCACCTCAAATAACCTAGCTTAACTCAACTGGGATTAGCACGAATTAGTGCCGTTTGCACTCGGTGACAGTTGTACGACACAGCTGCCTGGATTTTTGAAGGAAAAAGCCACTCAAAATGCCTCATGTGCCTTTTTTATTGTGCAAGAAAAATACTACAAATTCAAATAAAGCGAATGGATGTTACATTTCCACTCGCAAGTATTTATATTTCATCAATAATTTAATTACTTTTATTTTGTTGACAAATAATCAATGTTCGATCGGCCATCGCGTGACAGAGAGAGTAGTATTGGCAATTACTGTAAGACAAAAACGAGACAACATCATTATCTTGGTGGCCAATATATTAGACCCGCTGTAGTACTCAGAACTCAGTTGATAACAGCTCATTTGTTAATGGTTTACAATAAACGGAAAAGTACGGTAGCGTCAGCAGTTTCGATAGGCATTGTTTTAATAGCGGTCAGATATAAAATAGCAATTTATTTCGACTAGAAATCAATAAACATGCAAATAATAATTACGTATTATTTTTAAGTGAACGTTTATTGTTTTAGATTTCCGCAAGATCCGCGTTTAAAAGAAAAATTGGTCAAAGTATCCAGCGGGATCGAAGGGATGAATACTGGTTACCTGGACAATTTAGCCGAATTTTCTCTTCTCATTTCAAAGAAAATGATTTATATTTGACTCCCCTAGGTCGGCGTAAAGTAAAAAGTATTATATTTGTATTTCTTCTGTTGTCTTATTCTATAACACAAGTGCTTAAGCTACTTAGTACGGAGTCAGGACATTAAATGTGGGGTTGTGTTAATTATTAATTAATTATTAGTTATAGTAAATATTACTCATAATTTTTCTTAAGGAATAGTAGGTCAAAGGCCTTTATTATAGAAATCAAGTCATAGCTACTATGATGGGATTAGGCATAATCACCACCCTTTATGCGGCTCTGTGATTAGAGTAATTTATTTGAATAAATAGATAAATGTAGTGTAACATTTAGAAATAAAATGTCCTATAAAATAAAATTGCTTTTAAATTTAGGAATTGTTTTTATTTTTAGTTCCCAGTAATGAAAATTTTGCTGACCGTATTTTATTCTCATAGATAGTGACTTTCGATGACACGCACACGTCATGTCATCAAAATATTGCCATCGTTTTAGGTGTCAGGGCATATCTATGATTTAAATCTTTGATATTAGGTAGTTATGGTAGGTGAGGTTCGAAATCAGGTGGGAACTATTTTCCCTATATCTTATTAAGGGTCAACACGGAACTAAATTTTTGAATTGTCCTACGCTATATCGGATTAGCTCTTAGCATTGGTGGTGTTAAATTAGTTACTATGGGAATAACTATCACGGAATTGATGAATTAATCTTCAACATCGAGCGCAAGTGGACCTATGTATCCTACCGTATCGCTCTGTCAAAATATCATTGTGAGATGACTAATTTTATTATATTGTTATTAATTCGTCAGCGTCGGAGACGTCGTCGTCGGAGTCAGGCAGCGACCTGACGCTGAGCCGCGCGCCGCGCCGCTCCAAGCGCACGCGCAAGCCCAAGCCCGCCTTCGTGCAGATCGCGCAGCGCGAGACGCGCGGCAGAGGTAACCGACACACCACACTGACCCAATTACACAAACCACACAGCACACACCAAACTACACACACCACACTTTGTGGGGAGTGAAGAAACGCATCGGGGAAAGAGCCCTTAGCAAGTACCTGGTGAGCGTCTCCCAAGATTCGGTCCGTATGCCGAGACGGTAGGAAGGACCATGGGCTGGTGGAGGGACCTGTGTCTTTACACACACCACACACCAAACTATACACATCAAATTACACCAAACCACATAGCACACTACATACACCACGCACCACACTACATACACCACGCACCACACACCAAACTACACACACCACACTACACTACTCAAACCATACATCAACACTACACACTCCACACACCACACAGCACACACCACGCTACACACAGCACACACCAGGGAGAGCCAGGGCTAGACCGGAGTGATACCACGGCCTCACAGAAGACCGGCGTAAAGCAGCGTCTAATCTGTGTTTCGTCGAGTGAATGAGGGTACCGGAGGCCCAATTGGGGGCAAAGAGGTTAAAGATTGGCAGCGCACTTGTGACTACTGTCGCTGCAAGTGTCTATGGGCGGCGGCAGTCGCTTACCATCAGGTGATCTGTATGCTTGTCTGCCACCCATCACATAGACCACCAAAACTAGGTACTACGATCAGAAGGCCTAGCACGAACTTTCACCGAAATAACCGTTATTTCATCTCAAATAAAAACGCTACCTTTTTCATGTCATGAAGAATTTAATGTCAATGCAGATATGACATGATATTGACATGTTTATTGTAAATTATTTTGATATTCCTTATTTTTGTCCAATGTAAATAATAAATCCTTCTTTATTTATTATTGTTATGTGAATATCAAAATTTTAATGTTTCTGATCCATTATTTTTTCACATGTGTAAGTGAAACATACACACATTATACAGCTCAGTAAACATAATACTATAAAGAGTGGAGATGTATTAAAATGAATTTGTTGCAGCGAAAACGTTTACGATAAGAAAGAAACCCTACTCTTTACGGGAGAGGAAACCTAAAATCCTACGCAGGAAAACCATCAGATGTAAGTGGATGAATATTATTTCTTCCAGAGAGTTTGATGATGTATTTTTTTAAATGTTAGAGAACATTCTTAAACATAGTGCATGGCTGTTCAGGTAATTTTCATAGTAAAGATGGTTTGGCTTTGCGATTTGACATAATTTCTGGTTGTCTGGAAGAAATCGCTACAAGCGATAAGACCGCCTTATTGTACTGTCTATAGCTGTTGTTTCACTCATGTGTTCTATTTCTGTGCAATAAAGAATATCTATCTATCTATAATATAGAATGAAAGAAGAAATATTTATTTGGAACCAAAATAAAATAGAAATACAAAATCACGATTCATCATCATAGCAAAATGTTACCAGTGTCCCAGAATGTTTTACAATGTTATGAAAAGCTGTGTGGAAGGCACCATCAGTAACATCGAAAATATGGGAAGGGGATAAAAGGTTGGCAGTGCACTTGTGACTCCACTGGTGTTACAGGTGTCCATGGGCGGCGGCAATTGCTTACCATCAGGTGATCCGCCTGCTCGTCTGCTACCTATCACATAAAAAAGTCATGGCACTGGCTTACCATAATTATCAAGAGGAAAAGTATGATTCGATACTGCCAGATGTAGCTAAATGCTAAGTAACAACTACCAACTAGGAATGTATTGTGTCAAGAAAGTCATCAAAACGGATTTTTAAGGAACTAACAGAGTAGCCATGTTTTTTACCCAATAGGGTCTACCATATTCTATGACGTAAGCGGCAGTGCTGCCATCAATTAATTTCTTGACTTTCTTATATGCGTTATAGTACTCGTACACGCATCATTAATAAACATTGAAGATACATAGTTGTATATTTTTTTTCTCTTTGGCCACAGCACAATCTCCGTCGAGCAGCAGCAGTAGTACGTCCAGCAGTGATACAGAAGAGGATCTAAATGTGTCTATGAAGAACAAAACCAAGGGCAGGTAAATAAACTTCATACATCATTGACTGACTCTATAATTTGATACTATGGACCGAAAACACAGGTAAGAAAGATTGTTCCCCGGTGGGATGTGTGCTTCTGACAAGTTGCAATGCAATCCTTATACGCGACCGAAAAGAATGACTATTTTATGGTTCCGCCGAGCGCATTCTCTATTCAAGCATCAAGAAAAAAACGCAACCTGTACAGTCACCACTCACCTGCAATAAAATGTCAACACCTGGACTCTTATGCCAGGCCTATAAGGTTCATATTTGAATGAGGTTGTAAACTTGTTGATGATGACTTTGATGTCCGTATGCCAAGACCCTCTTTCTCGGGAAAGCGTTATGGTTGTTATTTTATCTGTAAGTTGGTACGAATCTTTAACTTTTGTAAGCGATCCGACTCTCACTTGAATGGTTTTTAGTTAACAATGTGAAGTAAAATAGTATCAAAAATATTTTTTTAGACAAAAGTCAAAGTCGATGGATGATAAGAAAACAGACAGAGCCCTGAGAGATATACAACCTGTTGAAGTTGATGGCAGCGTGAGATTTACATCCGTAAGTTTCATTTTTTTTATGTTTTAAATGTCATTTTTTAAGCAAGTTCAAATTCTATTGGTTCAATTAAACTGCTTCAGTGGAAACGCAACCTTACTGAGTCTGAGACGTAATTAGAATGATTCATTATTTTAAATTTTGTTTCACCCTTTTTTGTGACTTCTCCCCAGGTCGGCGGTTTAGAAGAGCACATAAAATGCCTCCGCGAGATGGTGCTCTTTCCACTCATGTACCCCGATCTGTTCCGAAAGTTCAAAACTCGACCGGCCAAAGGGGTTCTGTTCCACGGGCCCCCGGGTACCGGGAAGACGTTGCTGGCGAGAGCTCTAGCCAACGAGTGTACGTTGATTGGTGGGAGGAAAGTAGCCTTCTTCATGAGGAAGGGAGCAGATTGCCTGAAGAAGTGGGTGGGTGAGAGCGAAAGGCACCTCAAGCTGCTGTTTCAACAGGTGAGTGGTGGTTTCAAATAAAATCATACAACTGTTAACCAAACAAAATCGAACGCCTAGAACATCACTAGCCGTGCACACATCCCTAGTGGCGTTTTTCACTAGAACTGTCAATCGTTTTTCGAGATATGTTTACGCGCACTGACATGATTAATTATTGCTAGTAAAACTGTATTAGTTACCCCTTAAAAATACAAGCACATGATGTGTTCCAGGTGGAACACAAGTGCTTAAACTGCTTAGTACAGAGTCAGGTCAATGTATGACATGTCTGAACTGTATGACTATGAAGTTCTATTGGGGGCTATCGCGTGTGAATAATCCGTTATCTAGATGACGTACGTGTAGACTGAGGTCCAACTACACGGTGATTGGTTATTTTTGACGTGAGACGTCAAAATGTCACGTTCAACGTTGAAGTTGGACCTCAATCTACAAGTACGGCATCTAACGGATTTTTCATACGCGGTAGCCCCCATTCTGTATGTCTATTTCAGGCGAATAAAATGAAACCATCAATAATATTCTTCGACGAGATCGACGCGCTAGCGCCCGTGCGCAGCGTGCGACAGGAGCAAGTGCACACGAGCGTGGTCGGCACTCTGCTCGCTGAGATGGACGGACTTTGTGACAGGTGGGGGCTTACTACGAGTAGAATTTGTTAAAATTTATAGTGGTACCCATAAGGCATGTAATTTATAAGTTAGTAAACAAATGTAATGGGGGCTACCGCGTGTGAAAAATCCGTTAGATGGCGTACTTGTAGACTGAAGGTCCAAGTCCACGGTGATTGGTTATTTTTGATGTGAGATGTCAAAATGTCACTAAACGACCAATGACGTTGTAATTGGACCTCAGACTACAAGTACGCCATCTAACGGATTTTTCATACGCGATGCTTAAACTACTGATGGGCCCCCGATTAAATGTTTGAATGTCAAATTAATAAAATTTAGTCTTATTTTGTACCTTAGTCTAAAGGAGTATTGCAAATGTCAAATCGGACTTCTCTCGGTGGCCCGACTGTAGTACGGAATCAGCCGGGCTAACATGCGCGCCGTGAGATAATTTGTCGACACTCGTATTGTGTCAGCGCAAGTTGCCTCTCGCTCACCTGACTGAGCGATGAGCGGGATAGAAGGATAGTCTAGCCTACAGTAGGCCTAACATGCGCACCGCGACAAAATTTTGTCGACTCTCGTTCGCGAGAGCGCATCCTTCTATCCCGCTCATCGCTCAGTTAGGTGAGCGAGACGCAACTTGCGCCGACAAAATACGAGAGTCGACAAATTATCTCCCGGCGCGCATGTTAGCCCGTCTGGTCAACATATGAGATATTATGTAAATTAAATATTCATTTAATTCCTTTGACAGAGGCGAAGTGGTAATAATAGGCGCGACGAACCGCCTCGACGCTGTGGACCCGGCGCTGCGGCGCGCCGGCCGCTTCGACCGCGAGCTGTACTTCCCGCCCCCGCACTCCGCGGCCAGGAAAGACATCCTACACATATACACCAAGGATTGGTACCCGAGACTGGGGGATGACGCTTTGGAACATATAGCACAAGTTACCAGTGGTTATGGAGGTAAATATCCGTCCATATAGGTGTCTCTTGGCTTAAAAAACTAACGTGGTTAATTAGACCACGCTCTACGGTCACCGCCCCGCCACGGTTGCGACTTCTAGTACACGTCTTTTCCCATGATATTTATGATATTACGATTTTGATTATTTTTTTACAGGATCGGATTTAAAGGCGTTATGTTCAGAAGCAGTACTGAAAGCATTAAGAAGAGTTTACCCACAAGTATACGATAGTGAATATGCCTTACTCATTGACGCGAAAAATGTAAGTAAGATTATTGTAATAATAAATATTTTTCTTATTTTTTTTTAATAAGATTAATGGGGACTATCGCGTGTGGATGAAAGATTTTCCCATGGGAATAATATATTTTTCCGTAATAATATGGGGCCTATGTGTTCACCCAGATTGTCAGCGAACTCCATACCGAATTTTATCAAAATCGCCTAAATTAATTTATTTTCATCGATTTTCCCAGGGGAATAATATATTTTCCCGCAATAAAATGTAGCCAATATGTGTTAATCCAGAGTATTAGCTAGCTCTATGCCAAATATTATTAAAATTGCTCAAAATAATGTAGTTTCATCGATTTTCCCATAGGATTAAGAAAATTTCCCGCAGTAAAAGTAGGCTATAAGTAACCCATAGCCCAGCAGAATTGTTGATAGAACTCGTGGTTAAAGGGATGTAGATGTTACTATTGGTGACTTATTTAGCCATTAGTTCAGTTTGCCTACGGATCACATTTGATCAATAAAATCGGTCCTTAGGGAATAAAGTGTGATACAGACACAGGTCTCTCCACTAGCCCATGGTCCTTCCTACCGTCTCGGCATACGGACCGAATCTTAGGGAGACGCTCACCAGGTACTTGCTAAGGGCTCTTTCCCCGGTGCATTTCTTCATCATCATCATTTTCAGCCAATAGACGTCCACTGCTGGACATAGGCGTCCCCCAAAGTTCTCCACACAGATCGGTCCTGTGCCACCCGCATCCAAGGGACTCCCCGCGACCTTCACCAGATCGTCGGTCCACCTGGGCCTGCCACGGCTGCGGCCTCCTGCGCGTGGCCTCCACTCAAGGGCCTTTCCTCCCCCAGTGGAATGTGCCCTGCGTTTCTTCACTCCCTACAAAATCTGTGTTCCCTACAAAGTCTGTGTGTGCGAAGTGTGATAGTAACTGTACGAGCCAACTCGAACATTTTACTTCAATTATGATTATGATGAGTCGGATGTACGGCCGACCTAGTTTTGACAACTCTATGTTAAAATCAATTAATTCAAATCAGTGCAATAAACGCATTCGGCAGCTTCACACGTCTTATTATTAAATCCCACCAGCGGTTGATAGGGCGGCGCTGTCTGTGTAACCGAGAGGTTACTTCTGCCGGGCTAACATGCGCGCCACGAGATAATTTTGTCGACACTCGTATTGTGTCGGCGCAAGTTGCTTCTCGCTCACCTGACTGAGCGATGAGCGGGATAGAAGGATGCGCTCTCGCGAACGAGAGTCGACAAAATTTTGTCGCGGTGCGCATGTTAGGCCTACTGACATCCTTCGTCTAGTACCGAACGTTACAGTAACCAATAGGGTATTTTACGACTTTTTTTTTATTTATTTATTGTAAAGTTTTTGAAGTATGAATCACAGCTCCATTTTTATTTTTTTTCTATCATCATTAGTTCCAAAGATATAGAGTTGCGAAGTTCGCAATCAGAAAAGGAGAGCGATACTCTATTAATGACGTCACTAGGCTAGTGCTTCCTACAAGCGCAGTACAAAATTTTGTTTAAGAAAGAGACAGGTATATCAAAAGTTTGTTGCTCTATAACTTTCTTGTATCCAAACTTTTTAAAAATGTTTCTTCAGTAATTGTACACTTATACAGTAAATTATCGAGTCTAGGTATCAGATGTCGATATTTTAACGACGGTAAATATGCCCTATTGTTGAGCAGGTGGAAGTGACCCCCAGCGACATGTTGGAGGCGATGAGGACGCTGGTGTTCGCTGGCGCACGGAGCGCCCCGCCCGCGGCGCGCCGGCTGCCGGCCACGCCGAGCCGCTGCTGGCGCCGCAGCTGCAAGCTGCCGAACACTTGCTGCAGAGACACTACCAGGAGCCCGACCAGTGAGTCTTATTATCGAGTCGATGGCGATAAAGTTATATTCTCAGCCCAATAATTTGTGTGCATGAACATGTCTGTTTGTATTGGTCTGGGTGTTTTCTATGTATTATAAGTATGTATTTACAAAAGAAAAGTATTATATGTATATATTTGTAATCCCACTGTTGGTTTTGATATCTGTAACACAGGTGCTTGAGCTACCTATCTCAGAGTCAAATCAATGTATGTGATGTAGTGAAATATTATTATTAATACCCACGCGTACTGCGCTATTCTCGTCGAGACGAAACGAAGAACGAGCAACAAATTGACGTTATTTTTAAGTGGAAATAGTTGTAGGGATGGAGAGTAACATAGATTACTGTTAGTCCTTTTCTAACCCCCCATTTTAGGGAAGTGGGGGGTGCGAGTGAAGCCGCAGGCAAAAGCTAGTAATACATGTCATGAAAATTTCCACCACACTAGGTGGACCTGTCCTATGGTGTACTTACATACATATCTTACATACATACCTTTAATTTACTATCCGTATTTATTTACATTACTAGCGGCCGCCCGCGACTTCGTCCGCGTGGAAAAGTAACTTTTTACCCCCCTTTTAACCCCTTACAACCCCCTTAATATTATTATGTTGATACAACTTAAACAAATTATTTCGACCAAATTTGGTACCATAAAACGGTCATTGTGACTAACCTTAAAAGATAGACATATGCCGTCGCGGACTTTTTTTTAGATCATGTATAGAGGAATAATTCTTTCATACCTATTTTTTTGGTATCTTGAACCGTTTTCGCAGCGCACGCAAAGAAAGTCTTCAAAAATGAATAATTTTCCCCGTTTTTTACACATTTACCGCTGTCTTTGCTCCTATTGGTCATAGCGTAATGTATTTAGCCTATAGCCTTCCTCGATAAATGGACTATCCAACAAAAAAAGAATTATTCAAATCGCACCAGTAGTTTCGGAGATTAGCGCGTTCAAACAAACAAACAACAAACAAACTCTTCAGCTTTATTATATTAGTATAGATTGTTAATTTCGGATGCTTTTGATTACTGCCACGAGGCAAGACTCGTTTCGGGTCGCTGAGCCAGTGGAGTAAGTATTACCTTTTTTTTGCACTAATTGTCCCACTGACTGCGCAAAGGCCTCCCCCAATAGCCTCCCCCTATTTCCTTGCCAGCTTTTGCCAGTTTACCAGTTGTCGACGCCATCTCTTTCTGGGCCTACCTCTTTGGCGGGCGACCGTCTTCAGGCTGTTATTTCGTGAAATCTGAGTCTATCTCTAACTATTACTGCCACGAAATTTAAGTCTGGAAGAGTGACCACTTCAATCTCAATGTAATTGTCTATTTCAGAGTGGGATCCGTGCCTCTATCGCCTAGCGCGGTGCTGGTGGCGGGCGCGTGCGCGGAGACGCTGGTGGCGCCGGCGCTGCTGGCGGCGCTGGAGCGCTGCAGCGTGCGCGAGCTCAGCGTGTGCGAGCTGCACACGCCGCGGGCCTTCACGCCCGAGCAGGCGCTCATATCCGTGAGTCTGTTCAGTCAGAGTGGGGTCCGTGCCGCTCTCGCCTCGCGTGGTGCTGGTGGCGGGAGACGCTGGTGGCGCCGGCGCTGCTGGCGGCGCTGGAGCGCTGCAGCGTGCGCGAGCTCAGCGTGTGCGAGCTGCACACGCCGCGGGCCTTCACGCCCGAGCAGGCGCTCATATCCGTGAGTCTGTTCAGTCAGAGTGGGGTCCGTGCCGCTGTCGCCTCGCGTGGTGCTGGTGGCGGGAGACGCTGGTGGCGCCGGCGCTGCTGGCGGCGCTGGAGCGCTGCAGCGTGCGCGAGCTCAGCGTGTGCGAGCTGCACACGCCGCGGGCCTTCACGCCCGAGCAGGCGCTCATATCCGTGAGTCTGTTCAGTCAGAGTGGGGTCCGTGCCGCTGTCGCCTCGCGTGGTGCTGGTGGCGGGAGACGCTGGTGGCGCCGGCGCTGCTGGCGGCGCTGGAGCGCTGCAGCGTGCGCGAGCTCAGCGTGTGCGAGCTGCACACGCCGCGGGCCTTCACGCCGAGCAGGCGCTCATATCCGTGAGTCTGTTCAGTCAGAGTGGGGTCCGTGCCGCTGTCGCCTCGCGTGGTGCTGGTGGCGGGAGACGCTGTGGCGCCGGCGCTGCTGGCGGCGCTGTGAGCGCTGCAGCGTGCGCGAGCTCAGCGTGTGCGAGCTGCACACGCCGCGGGCCTTCACGCCCGAGCAGGCGCTCATATCCGTGAGTCTGTTCAGTCAGAGTGGGGTCCGTGCCGCTGTCGCCTCGCGTGGTGCTGGTGGCGGGAGACGCTGGTGGCGCCGGCGCTGCTGGCGGCGCTGGAGCGCTGCAGCGTGCGCGAGCTCAGCGTGTGCGAGCTGCACACGCCGCGGGCCTTCACGCCCGAGCAGGCGCTCATATCCGTGAGTCTGTTCAGTCAGTCGCCGTGTGTGCTACTGGTGGCAGGCGTGTGCATGTCTCGATTCCCCTGCATTAGGGAAACGTCAACGACTCGTTCCGTTTTACACAGTCATGGAGTAATAGTTCTTTTTGATATGGATACTTTCTTACTATACTCCTTGGATACTTTTTTTGACGCGACGCATGCGATGTTTGATTTGCTAAGTGTATCTAAGATGGCAAACTGAGTTTGTTTGGGTAGTGACTGCAGTTTGTCAGTGCCATTAGAATCAAACAAAATTATCCATAATTCGAATTTAGCGGATATCTGTTGTCGACTCAAAATCAATATTTTTTTATGTTTTTTATTATCATAGGTTCGATGAGTCTACCCGTACCCCTGCACAAAATTATTAATAAATAGCGGCCGCCCGCGACTTCGTCCGCGTGGAAAAGTAACTTTTACCCCCCTTTTAACCCCTTACAACCCCTTATATTATTATGTGATACAACTTAAACAAATTATTTCGACCAAAATTTGGTACCATTAAAAACGGTCATTGTGACCTAAACCTTAAAAGAAGACTATGCCGTCGCGGACTTTTTTAGATCATTTATAGAGGAATAATTTTCATACTATTTTTTGTGTAGGTTATCTTGAACCGTTTTCGCAGCGCACGCAAAGAAAGCCTTCAAAAATGAATAATTTTCCCCGTTTTTTACACATTTACCGCTCTGTCTTTATTGGTCATAGCGTAATGTTATTTAGCTAGTAGCCTTCCTCGAAAAGGACATATCACAACCAAAAAAAAGAATTATTCAAATCGCACCAGTAGTTTCGGAGATTAGCGCGTTCAAACAAACAAACAAACAAACAAACTCTTCAGCTTTATTATATTAGTATAGATGTCTTTGCTCCTATTGGTCATAGCGTAATGTTATTTAGCCTATAGCCTTCCTCGATAAATGGACTATCAACAAAAAAAGAATTATTCAAATCGCACCAGTAGTTTCGGAGATTAGCGCGTTCAAACAAACAAACAAACAAACAAACTCTTCAGCTTTATTATATTAGTATAGAGATATTTGAAAAATAAAACAAACTCCCTGATTACTCGATTTGTTTTACTCATATGGAGGAATTAAAATAAAATTTATTTGTTCCAGCTTTCTCAGGAATGCCGGCGAGCGGACAAAGGCTGCGTCCTGTTCGTCCGCGACGTGGCGGCGGTGTGGGCGGCGCTGGGCGGCGCGGGCGCGGCGCTGCTGCTGAGCTGTGGCGGGCGGCGCGCGGCGGGGGACCACACGCTCCATGTTGGCTACCACCAGCGCGACACACTCGGACCTACTGCCGAGGTAAGTTATGCCGGCGGCGGACAAAGGCTGCGTCCTGTTCGTCCGCGACGTGGCGGCGGTGTGGGCGGCGCTGGGCGGCGCGGGCGCGGCGCTGCTGCTGCAGCTGTGGCGGGCGGCGCGCGGCGGGGGACCACACGCTCCTGTTGGCTACCACCAGCGCGACACACTCGGACCTACCTGCCGAGGTAAGTTATGCCGGCGGCGGAAAAGGCTGCGTCCTGTTCGTCCGCGACGTGGCGGCGGTGTGGGCGGCGCTGGGCGGCGCGGGCGCGGCGCTGCTGCTGCAGCTGTGGCGGGCGCGCGCGGCGGGGGACCACACGCTCCTGTTGGCTACCACCAGCGCGACACACTCGGACCTACCTGCCGAGGTAAGTTATGCCGGCGGCGGACAAAGGCTGCGTCCTGTTCGTCCGCGACGTGGCGGCGGGGGACCACACGCTCCTGTTGGCTACCACCAGCGCGACACACTCGGACCTACCTGCCGAGGTAAGTTATGCCGGCGGCGGACAAAGGCTGCGTCCTGTTCGTCCGCGACGTGGCGGCGGGGGACCACACGCTCCTGTTGGCTACCACCAGCGCGACACACTCGGACCTACCTGCCGAGGTAAGTTATGCCGGCGGCGGACAAAGGCTGCGTCCTGTTCGTCCGCGACGTGGCGGCGGGGGACCACACGCTCCTGTTGGCTACCACCAGCGCGACACACTCGGACCTACCTGCCGAGGTAAGTTATGCCGGCGGCGGACAAAGGCTGCGTCCTGTTCGTCCGCGACGTGGCGGCGGGGGACCACACGCTCCTGTTGGCTACCACCAGCGCGACACACTCGGACCTACCTGCCGAGGTAAGTTATGCCGGCGGCGGACAAAGGCTGCGTCCTGTTCGTCCGCGACGTGGCGGCGGGGGACCACACGCTCCTGTTGGCTACCACCAGCGCGACACACTCGGACCTACCTGCCGAGGTAAGTTATGCCGGCGGCGGACAAAGGCTGCGTCCTGTTCGTCCGCGACGTGGCGGCGGGGGACCACACGCTCCTGTTGGCTACCACCAGCGCGACACACTCGGACCTACCTGCCGAGGTAAGTTATGCCGGCGGCGGACAAAGGCTGCGTCCTGTTCGTCCGCGACGTGGCGGCGGGGGACCACACGCTCCTGTTGGCTACCACCAGCGCGACACACTCGGACCTACCTGCCGAGGTAAGTTATGCCGGCGGCGGACAAAGGCTGCGTCCTGTTCGTCCGCGACGTGGCGGCGGGGGGACCACACGCTCCTGTTGGCTACCACCAGCGCGACACACTCGGACCTACCTGCCGAGGTAAGTTATGCCGGCGGCGGACAAAGGCTGCGTCCTGTTCGTCCGCGACGTGGCGGCGGGGGACCACACGCTCCTGTTGGCTACCACCAGCGCGACACACTCGGACCTACCTGCCGAGGTAAGTTATGCCGGCGGCGGACAAAGGCTGCGTCCTGTTCGTCCGCGACGTGGCGGCGGGGGACCACACGCTCCTGTTGGCTACCACCAGCGCGACACACTCGGACCTACCTGCCGAGGTAAGTTATGCCGGCGGCGGACAAAGGCTGCGTCCTGTTCGTCCGCGACGTGGCGGCGGGGGACCACACGCTCCTGTTGGCTACCACCAGCGCGACACACTCGGACCTACCTGCCGAGGTAAGTTATGCCGGCGGCGGACAAAGGCTGCGTCCTGTTCGTCCGCGACGTGGCGGCGGGGGACCACACGCTCCTGTTGGCTACCACCAGCGCGACACACTCGGACCTACCTGCCGAGGTAAGTTATGCCGGCGGCGGACAAAGGCTGCGTCCTGTTCGTCCGCGACGTGGCGGCGGGGGACCACACGCTCCTGTTGGCTACCACCAGCGCGACACACTCGGACCTACCTGCCGAGGTAAGTTATGCCGGCGGCGGACAAAGGCTGCGTCCTGTTCGTCCGCGACGTGGCGGCGGGGGACCACACGCTCCTGTTGGCTACCACCAGCGCGACACACTCGGACCTACCTGCGAGGTAAGTTATGCCGGCGGCGGACAAAGGCTGCGTCCTGTTCGTCCGCGACGTGGCGGCGGGGGACCACACGCTCCTGTTGGCTACCACCAGCGCGACACACTCGGACCTACCTGCCGAGGTAAGTTATGCCGGCGGCGGACAAAGGCTGCGTCCTGTTCGTCCGCGACGTGGCGGCGGGGGACCACACGCTCCTGTTGGCTACCACCAGCGCGACACACTCGGACCTACCTGCCGAGGTAAGTTATGCCGGCGGCGGACAAAGGCTGCGTCCTGTTCGTCCGCGACGTGGCGGCGGGGGACCACACGCTCCTGTTGGCTACCACCAGCGCGACACACTCGGACCTACCTGCCGAGGTAAGTTATGCCGGCGGCGGACAAAGGCTGCGTCCTGTTCGTCCGCGACGTGGCGGCGGGGGACCACACGCTCCTGTTGGCTACCACCAGCGCGACACACTCGGACCTACCTGCCGAGGTAAGTTATGCCGGCGGCGGACAAAGGCTGCGTCCTGTTCGTCCGCGACGTGGCGGCGGGGGACCACACGCTCCTGTTGGCTACCACCAGCGCGACACACTCGGACCTACCTGCCGAGGTAAGTTATGCCGGCGGCGGACAAAGGCTGCGTCCTGTTCGTCCGCGACGTGGCGGCGGGGGACCACACGCTCCTGTTGGCTACCACCAGCGCGACACACTCGGATCTACCTGCTGAGGTATATTTCCCACCCACCCGCGGCTATAACTTACAAATGTCGACGGTGTGCTCACATGCCCACAGTGTGCTAGAGTTTTGGCGAGAAAGACTGACTACGTAAGCCGCATGCGAGGCCACCAACGACAACTGAAAAGGAGTTGAAGCGGTCGCCGTGGCCGAAATCGGCCGGAATCCATCATCATCTATTTAGGGTAATCATATTAAAGGCGATGCTCGGAGTATCTCTGAAGGATCGCATCAGAAATTATATAATGCGACAGAGAACAATAGTCACTGACATAGCCCACCGAAAGGAGGCTGACGCCATGAGGTAAGTTTGAATGCTAGTGATAGTAGTTCATATTGATAAGGCTACCTTTGTTCTACTCATGGGCGTACCCAGGATCTGGGCTAGAGGGGGCAAATCAGACTTTTTACCAGCTAGGTGCTTATAAAGGTATTTCTAGTGATAAGTGGCAGACGAGCTGACTGATCACCTGATGGTAAGCGATAGACACCTGTAACACCAGTCTACTGGTGTTACAGGTGTCTATCGCTAACCATCAGGTGATACCATGATACCATCATCTGTACTCTAGTACAAGTGCGCTGCCGACCTTTGACCCCTTTCCCCCAAACGGTTTTTTCATTTCTATCGATAAAAGTACTAGATAAGTTAAATTAGTAGGGACGTCAACATGATCCATAGGGGGGCAGCTGCCCTTCCGGAAAGGACTCCGGAACCCTCAAAATGACGCTGCCTCTTTTATAGTAATTAAAGATAAAAGTGACAGCATCAGTTTTCAACTGAAATTAACTTTAGAGGGGGGAAGGGGAGGGGGGGGGGCATTACTGTATATGTACTCAGACCCGAGCTAAAATGATCTTCATACATTCAGCTATATTCTCCATTCCAGCTCCAAGACCTGTTCCCCGTGTACAAAGACTGCGTGTACAGAATGCGCGAGCCAAACGCCACCGAGGTCATAGCGTTCTTGAAGCCCCTCATAGCGGAAGCGCTGCTGGACCCGCCGCCCGTGGAGAGTGCGGAGCCGCCGCCCCCGTTGCCGAGAGGTAAGCGAAAGGAGCGCTTATGATGGTAGGGAGAATGCGCCAAACAATCACACCGATAAACCTGGTCTCAAACTAAGGCAACTCCTGCACTGCACTACGAGTTCCAGATGTCGATAATTAACTGGGGGCGTCAACCCAGAACACCCAGACCCAAGAAAACTTAGAAAATGTAGTTTTCTAAATTGACTTGACTAGAAATCGAATCCAGGACCTTTCGCGCTTCGCGCGGACGGACACCTTAGCCACTGCGCCATCGAGGACGCCAGATGATAGATCCTTATGTTAACCTTATGTTGGACTTAGTTATGATGTAGAGAGAGTTTAAAATGTTTAGCTTCTAAATCAGATCTATTTCTAATTGCTGCGGACCTTCGGAGATTCGGCAAACATGTATACTATTTATTTAACAATCATCCACCGACCGCTTTTGGTGTGAATCAATCATATTAGTAGTAAAACATACCAAAAACAAAATCCATACTAATATTATAAATGCGAAAGTAACTCTGTCTGTCTGTCTGCTACTCTTTCACGCCAAAACTACTGAACGGATTTAAATGAAATTTGGTATACAGGTGATCTAGACCCTGAGAAAGGACATAGGCTACTTTTTATTGCGAAAAGGGGGTTGTAAGGGGTTAAAAGGGGGGTAAAAAGTTACTTTTCCACGCGGACGAAGTCGCGGGCGGCCGCTAGTGATTAAATAAATAGTATACATGTCTGCCAAGTCTCCAACTGTACGAAATAGTTAGCAATAAATCTAGTTTATTAACTAAAATTTAAAACGATTGGCGGCGCTAATGTGCCCTTTCACCTTAACTTTTAGTTTCAGTCAAGATTTGTAAAAAAAAAATTAATTGGATTTGTAAAAAGTGATTTTTTAGGTATTTTATATTAACTTTGAAATGTTTGCAAAAAATAAATAAAACAATCATTGTAATTTATCCAGTTTTATACCCCTGTTATGTGTGCAATAAGAAGTACATATTCATTCATTCGTTCATTCATCCAGCCCCCCCGCCTCCCCCGCCGCGAGAGAGCGCAGAAGACATGGCGCGACGCAAGCGCAAGGAAGACTACAAGCTGCGCGAGCTACGCATCTTCCTGCGGGACATATGCCGCAAGCTCGCCTCCAACAGACGCTTCTACAAGTTTACCAAGCCTGTTGACCTTGAGGAGGTATGTAATCTATGCTATTTCTACAGATAATCAAATGGATTATGAGTAAACTAAGAATTTAAAAAACTTGCGTGATTCTTTGACACCCAGCGCCATCTATTGGTAACCCAAACCCAAAAAATTTCACAGTTTCCTCAGTTTCCTAAACAACCAAAGTGCTTTTGCCTATACCCAAAACTGGAATTCGAGACCAAATAATCTACTACAATGTTGCTACTGCAATAAAATGATCGTACCATAGTATACCCCTTTTTTCTAAAAACACTCGATGTTATTTATTTATTGGTAATTTTGATTCTATAATTTAAAAAAATAATTTTATTTACTTTTTTTCACGTAAATATAAGACACTTTAATAAAAACTTAACCATCCGTAATTTTAGTTTTCAAAGATGGTATTGCGCTTGTAACACTTCAGGTGTTAATAACATTTGGTATCTACCCACAACATTTTAACAATGTATGGAAATTTGACAATTAGTCTGCATAATAAGAAAAATAATGCCAAAAAGGTTGGCGAAACCTAAAAACGTCACTTGAGAATGACATAAGTGACTTTAACAGATTTGACAGGGACGTATCTGTCGTAGATTTTTTGGTTTCGAATTCCAGTTTAGAGTATAGTTATCATGCCACTGAAGTTAATCTTTCACATTTTACTAGGTAACAGACTACCTAGATATAGTGAAGCAGCCGATGGACCTGGAGACGATGATGACCAAAGTGGACATGCACAAATACAACTGCGCCAAGGAGTTTCTGGACGACATCGATCTCATATGCGCTAACGCATTGGAATATAACCCAGATAGGTAAGAGTTTAATTGTTGACAGTACCGATAAAGTGTGCTGTTAACACAGCCAGTGTCTTAAGGGGCTATACGAATGAAACTAGCGCCGCCAACCTATTTACACTGATTGTGGCGAAAATATGTTATTTTTGAAGAAAATAAAACACTACAGACTTAGATCCAAGTAAATTGGATTTTTCAAGATGCAATACAATATTTCTAACAATAATGTTAATTATTGCTAAAAACGGCCACTTTTAAATAGGTTGGCGGCGCTAGTTTCATTCGTATAGCCCCTTAACATATTTCTTTAGGGTTAACGCTGAGGTCAGGGCGCGGGACTCTCAAGCGTATCTTAACGTTCCAATGAGGGTATTTACGTGTGAAAAATGCGCTAGATGGCGTGAATGGTTATTTTTTATGTGAGATGTCAAAATATCATTAAACAATCAAAGAAGATGAAGTTGGACCTCAGTCTAAAAATACGAAATGTTTTTTTTTATAAATGGGGTTGCACTTGACCTCATCTCACCTGATGGAGAGTGACAATGAGGTCTAAGATCTAGCATATTTTCACACGTAACAGCTTCCATTAATGAATCATGTATGATCGCAATCAAATTTAAAGCCTAAATTGTATGGCACGGAGTGCGACCGCTTCTCGCCCGCGGTAACCAATCACGATGCGTTTGGCATATCCTTAAATTTTTAATTTTTTTTTTTTATTTTTTAATTTTTTTTTTAAATTGAGACAATATCACATACATTGTCCTAGTCCCAAACTAAGGTTTTCCCTTGTATTATGGAAACCAGAAACAAGGAAGGAACTACAAACACCCAGACCCAACACAAATATCTGTTTCATCAACAAACATTTGTGTTGGTGCGGGAATCGAACCCGCGACCCTTGCGTCTCAACCGGCGTTCAAACCATTGCGCCAAATGGGTCGTCGATAAAAATAAAAAAAGGTAAAATGTTATTCGTCATTACTGTTTATCATTTGTTTTTTTCTCGTGTCTTCTTAGGCTGCAATTTCACTGAAGTGGAGCGGTTTGATATCCACCAATAAAAGAAGCTAGCTCTCGCTCCGCTTAGTGGAAACGTAGCCTTACATCTATCAACTTCTCCCTCTGTTCTTTGTGCAATGTTTGTGATTTATTTTAACGTGTTCGTTATGTTTTGTTCCGCATATCCTCTCCGATCAAAGGGCTAGAGGGATGTGTAGGTATGGGAATGTATTCTGTTTTTAGTATCAAGTAAAAGTAAATTCGAATTATTACGTATATTGAAAAAAAATTACACGTTACATTTACATCCTCTAACCTTTTGTCCGTTATATTTCGGACGTTGCATGAGTATTACATTAAATCTAGTTGTAATTTTTTTCCTTTAGATATCAGAGTAATAAATGCATGTATTTTTTTCGTTTTCCTAATTCCTTACTAAAAACCTGCTTTATATCTAAAAACTTATATATCAGTAATTTTTAATAACTAATAGTCTTTTAGGTGATTTAGAGTAGTAAAATGTATGTCTTCATTTTTAGCCACATCTTAGATACATTTAAAATGTTGTGACAATAAAGTATCAATTAATTCTTCATACCATTTAGCGTCATCATCATCATCATCATTTCAGCCAATAGACGTCCACAGCTGGACATAGGCCTCCCTCAAAGTTCTCCACACAGATCGGTCCTGTGCCACCCGCATCCAAGCGACTCCCACGACCTTTACGCGACGCGATTTAGCGTACTTGAATAATAAATCAATTAATGCGATTTTATCTATCTTTGCGTATTGGAGAACAGTTTGACGCAAAGATTTAAATCATAGATATGCCCTGACACCTAAAAACGAGGCAATATTTTGATGACATGACGTGTGCGTGTCATCGAAAGTCACTATCTATGAGTATAAAATACGGTCAGCAAAATTTTCATACTGGGAACTAAAAATAAAACAATTCCTAAATTTAAAAGCAATTTTATTTATAGGACATTTTATTTCTAAATGTTACACTACATTTGTCTATTTATTCAAATAAATTACTCTAATCACAGAGCGAATATCGGATTAGATCACCAAACCGCATAAAGGGTGGTGATTATGCCTAATCCCATCATAGTAGCTATGACTTGATTTCTATAATAAAGGCCTTTGACCTACTATTCCTTAAGAAAAATTATGAGTAATATTTACTATAACTTAATAATTAATTAATAATTAACACAACCCCACATTTAATGTCCTGACTCCGTACTAAGTAGCTTAAGCACTTGTGTTATAGAATAAGACAACAGAAGAAATACAAATATAATACTTTTTACTTTACGCCGAACTAGGGGAGTCAAATATAAATCATTTTCTTTGAAATGAGAAGAGAAAATTCGACTAAATTGTCCAGGTAACCAGTATTCATCCCTTCGATCCCGCTGGACAACTTTGATCAATTTTTCTTTTAAACGCGGATCTTGCGGAAATCTAAAACAATAAACCTTCACTTAAAAATAATACGTAATTATTATTTGCATGTTTATTGATTTCTAGTGGAAATAAAATTGCTATTTTATATCTGACCGCTATTAAAACAATGCCTATCGAAACTGCTGACGCTACCGTACTTTTCCCCGTTTATTGTAAACCATTAACAAATGAGCTGTTATTCAACTGAGTTCTGAGTACTACAGCGGGTCTAAGTATATTGGCCACCGAGATAATGATGTTGTCTCGTTTTGTCTCACAGTAATTGCCAATACTACTCTCTCTGTCACGCGCTGGGCGATCAGACTTTGATGTTTTGTCAACAAAATAAAATAAATTAAATTATTGATGAAATATAAATACTTACGAGTGAAATGTTACACCATTCGCTTTATTTGAATTTGTAGTATTTTTCTTGCACAATAAAAAGGCACATGAAGGCATTTTGAGTGCTTTTTTCCTGTCAAAAATCCAGGCAAGCTGTGTCGTACAACTGTCACCGAGTGCAAACGACAACTAATTCGTGCTAATCCCAGTTGAGTTAGACTAGGTTATTTGAGGTGCGACTCAAATCGGCGCGGTCAAAGTATGGCGAGGGCATATCTATGATTTAAATCTTTGGTTTGACGCCCGTTCTTTCCACACGCGCGAACTTTATCGTGCCCTGAACTATTGAGCGATATAGACACACGATTGGTCAACCATAGGCACCCGCGCGAGCTTACCGTAATGTATCTCTAGTGAGATACTTTACTTTTAGCTCTTTCAACCACTAACCAGATAACTAGACATCTTTTTTTAAATTGGTTTTCAAGCTTATAACTGCATAATGTCCCGTATGGTACGTTGAAGCCTATACAAAAGATATCCCTATCTTAAAGTTACTTTTTCTATCAGAACGTCATCAGACAAGCAGATACGTCACGAGGCGTGTTCGCTGCGGGACCATGCGCACGCGCTCATCGACGTGGAGATGGACAGCGACTTCGAGCTGGAATGCCAGGAGATTGCCAAGAAGAGGCGGGAGGTAGGCGACATGCAAGATGAAGACCTGCCTGACTTTATCTACACAGCTTCTAATTTGCGTAAGTCAAATGATGTTTTTGTGATGCTTACTGGTGGGTCACTATAAATTTTGATAGGATTCATGGCTAAGCGACCCGAAATGTGTCTTGGCCTCTTCCACAGCATACCTTAGAAGACATATACCAATGGCTCTCAGACTTGGTCAAAAAGTATCCCGACTGGGTAGAATTGACAGCGATTGGCAACTCTTCTGAAGGCAGAGAGATTTTGTCTCTTCGTATTAACAGAGGGAATGCCAAGGAAAAGGCGATCATAGAAGGTGGTATTCATGGCAACGAATGGATCTCAACTGAGTATGTCACGTATTTGGCTAGTAAACTCCTCGAGGCTAATAGATCTGACCGATTGATCTATGATCTTGCAAAGAAATATGACTGGTATCTTATACCTATTTTAAATCCTGATGGGTATGTGTATAGTCAGAAATGGGTAAGCATTCTTGGATTTAATTTAATAAAATAATGTTACACAATGGACGGCCTTAGGCCAGATGGAGTGATGACCACGCAAGAGGGATGGCTGGAGCTGGATGCGAGTAGCCGAAGATCGATCAAAGTGGCGAGCATTTGGGAGGCCTACGTTCAGCAGTGGACTGCAACAGGCTGATGATGATGATGTGAAGATATTAACTGTGTATTTTTTGTTAAAAGCATTTGGCAATTAGTTTTAAATTAACTTGGGGATTATTCCCGCTGTCCACCCTCTGTTTGTTTGACCAGTGTCACCATGTTGAAAACTGTCCCGTTGTCCACTCCTCATTACCAGAGGGGTGTAATCGGTAACTTTTAAAACAGTTGTATTACTGTGTATACGGAGTGGACAAGCAGAGGGTGGACAGCAGGAATAAGTTTTAAATTTTTGAAGACTTTTAGGATAGATTGTGGAGAAAGAACAGACGTGTTGTCGGTAATGTGTG